>VZSF01010875.1:3396-156162 GCA_013398295.1 Chionis minor | reverse complement strand
GGGGGGGGGGGAAGTTCTTTAAAACACAATGAATTAATATTTCTTCCGCAAAGACAAATTAATGTTATCATCCTTTTAGTCAAAGAACAATGCCTTCGGAGTTGTAGAGGCTGTGCCATTTGGCTCAGTGACGCAAAAGAAACAGTCTTTAGTCATGTGGGTCATGAGACAGATCAAATAGGCAATTTTACTTCATTCTGCCCATTGACTCCTACTTGTCTCTTCAGGGTGTTTTTTTGGTTTCTTGGGTTTTTTTTTATTGTGTGGTTTCTTTTCTTTTTTTTTTTTTAAATTTAGTTCTCCACTGCACTCCTGCAAAAAATGTCTTTGTATGCTGCTGCTTTTCACTGTGTGTCTTCTTGCTTTCTGACAGAACGCAAATCAGCGTGACACCTGCTAACACAGAGGCAGTGCCTCTGTCCTAGGGCAGTGCAGTGGGGCTTCTGCAGACTTCTGAGTAGTGAATAGTGTGGAATAGGTCCGGATCTCAGCAGTGTCATTGCTATACCATTTGTATCAGCTTTGATTTCCTCTTAAGGCTTTGTGATCTCATTGATCTTCCTTCAGGTGTTTTTTGCATAGGTCAGAAAGTTTTGAAAGTTGTTTGTATCTTTTAATTCCAGTTGGGTTTAGTTTCCCTTACTTGGCACATTAATTGCAGCTTCAGATAAAACCGACACTTGCTGAGTAGCTCAACTAACTCACAAGGCTCCTAAATCAGTCCGCATCTGTGGAAACACTTAAACAAATTGTTCCCACATCAACTTGATAGTCATAGGTAGTGTGTGAACCAGGAAAATTTGCAATTCTGTTCTAGAAATGTCTACATATTTACTAAATAAATTAACATAAATTTAAAATAAAGTAAATGTTCATCATTTGCTCCTCAGAATTCCTGACAAAATTGTTCACAGCTGAAGACAAAAATTTCTCCAGAACATAATAGCTTTTTGCATAGTGCTTTAGTTTGTCATCCTTTTTAAAGAGAAAGAATCATCTTTAAGTCAGTGCTTCTTGCATGTGATTGTAGATATAATATTCAGAATGGCATATAACGAATTACATATGCTCACATTTTGTGATAGCATTAGTTGAATGTATTAGGTGTTCTCCAAATAGAAAAAAAGAAAAAAAAAAAGAACAAAAAGAAAGAACAAAAAGAATGTTAACGATAGCCTGTTTCATTTGTATTTGTGATATCATCATCTAAAGGAATATGGATGAACTTATTTTCTTTGGGTTTAGGGCTTTTTTAATCTGGACGTTGCTCCTGGTACCCAAAGAGACAAACAATAAGAAACAATTATTATAGAACCGTGAAAATGAACCAATGCTTACAGCTATCTGGTGCTGATGTGTTGAAAATGCATTACAGAAATGTTATAATAAAAGGAAAATTTATCTTTTACAGTTCTCGCTGTAGGCAAACTTACAGTGAAGAATAAATTTACTTGCAATGCTAAGCCAAATTCCTACACTATATATAGGGAATTTTAGTCACAAATAGAATTTCTGGTGGCTCCTTCCAAAAATACTTATTATTGCTGGTTTGATGTTAAATGGGTTTTTAATTGACAGGGTGTGACATACTTAATCTAATGGAGAGAAATTACTTTGTGCAGACTCAAATGACTATCCGATTAATCACTGGTAATGTTTACAAGTCATCATAGCTGGAAATCATGGATACATTGTCTGATTTAGTAAATATGCAGGAGGGCAAATGAAAATCCAATCCAAATATATATATTTCATCCTCTTGCAAATAAATTAGAATCAAATTATCTTTTATGTGGTATTTTTAGTGTGGGTAGGAAATGTCAAATAATAATTCTGCAGTTGTAATACTGCCCCAGTGATTATGCTTTTGCTTGCTATTCATGCTTTATTCAACCAGCAGAGGGAGCACAAGTTACCAGAAAACTAATTTTTTCTATCTCTCACCATCATTGAGAACACCACAAATGATGTTGGTGAATACAGTAGTAAAACATGCAAACAGATGCTGGTTTACGCCCTTTAAACAGTTAGGAAGGGATCCTACCCAGTTTTCCCAAGCTGAAAATTAATAACTTTGCAAGTGTTGGTTCTATTCCTGTGGGTTGAGGAATTTATATATAGAATAAAACCTCTCCAAGCAAAACATGCACTCACACTGACTAACTTACATGAAACTAATTTATTATCATAAAATGATAAAGGTTTAGATGAGAAGCATGCTGAGAATGCACCAGTTTTTAATGGAATAACAAATAATAATACTTCCTTGAAATTCTTGCAAGGCATTTGATGGCAGAATTGATTCCAAAGTAGAGAATCTGACCTGTCCAGTTATGGTGGGTTAGTAGAAACATTTCTACGTAAAAAGTAAGAATTTTCTTCTTCTAATTTATAACCTCAGCTTAGACAGAGGCAGATTTTTTTTTCCCAATGATGCCATTAACTGTCCATTTTCTGTATTATACAGCTGAATCATGCAAAATGCCAAATGTCAAATGATAAAAATGTTAAGCATGCTGAAGTTTCATCCCCACTGATAGTACAGAGTGTTTAAAATTTTTGTTATCATCACATTGGAATTAACAGTATAACTAAGCTATATTAAGTCAACCAAAGTGCCGAATCACTCACATTTTGGAGGGCTTCCCCTCCAAAATATTCCAGGCATAATGTATCTGATTCAACAGGACTGATGTGTTTACACTCTTACTGATTTGAGATGCTTTTATCATCAGGATTCCCTCTACCTTAAACAATAGACTTTGTGCTGCTTTCAGGGAATAGGTGCAATAGACTGAGTTGCAATTGATGACTAGGGTGTGTCCTTGGGAGCTGGATCAAATCAGATGTTTACTGTAATGATGTGTAAAACCATCCATATGGAATAATTGCTATGCTTTGCTTTGTCACTAACAATTACCTCAAAGTGTATTTAAGTCAAAGAAAATGACACAAGCATTGCACAGAAGAGAGCAGCTTAGTATGACAATCTGTCATTTGGAATATTTTAATGAAAACAGATTGAAAAAAGAATTGAATACGAATAAATGCAGTAAGGTGAACTTACAAAATAGGAGAAGTTTCTAAAAATCATGCTGCATGGTTTATTCTGTATTTGCATTATCAAAGGGTTATCTATAAAATCTTCGGTCTTATTCCTGGAACTAAACCATAGTACATGATTGAATAGGTAAATTTCTGTTAAGTGTATCCGTTTTCACAATAAGCCACTGAGGGACGTTGAAGCCGTATTTCTTTTTTTCTTTATTCAGCATCGTTATGCCTTATATCTACTTGTTACTACTGACTTTTGTCACTGCCTCTTTTCTCATGCTATAAGTGAATACCTCTGCTCACTTGAAAAGTGAACGCCATAAAATAGTTGTAGCTTCAGTTTCCATTTCCACAAAAGGGGTTACCCAGATANTTTTTTTTTTTAATAAAGTTACACACAAGAAGCAGCAAAAGGTGAGGAAATATCAACTATAGCTCTTAAGTAATTTTTGGAAGGGAAGCAGCTATCAAATAGGCGGACCAGAAAATTAGCTATGCAGTGGGTGTGAATGTATCAGGTGAAGAGAGAAAGCCTGATTCTCATATCTTAGTCCTTGTGTACTGCACTCCTTCAGTTCAGTGGACCACTCAAGCTGCATTAAGGCTATAGGGTAGTATATGAGGATCCTAATGTACCCTACAGTGGTACATTAAGTTTTTCTTAAGTTTAGTTGTTGTTGTTTTCATTTTTATCTGAACAGGTCATGCTTGCATTTTGATTGTCATCACGAAATGCTCATCCCACACCCCATTGTATAAATATGCCCAGCAAGTGTTTGGGATATTGGAAGACTCAAGAGAGGGAATAATGTTGATATATCGAAAGTGTCAGTTCTCTAAATGCATACAGTGGCGTATAAAAATGGTTCAGCACCTAGGAAACCAGTGAAAAATTCTCCATTGTGTGACAGCTATCTTGCTTTAGTTCAACCAGATGTTTTCAGCTTTTAGCACCTGTGAAAATCTGGCCTGTAATACTTGAGGTAATTTTCTATTATTCTTAACTAAAGTAGTTAGTAATTAATAAGTTTAGAAGGTACCAGCATGTATCAAGTTTTAAAAATATTATGAAATTAATAGTTCATGCCATTTGCGAATACTGCTTCTGGATGTGTTATTTCTTAACATTGAACCAAACTTCTAAATGCATATTATTTTACCATGCTTGTTTTGCATATCTAATATAGTAAATCAGGATGGCTTATTTTTGGCATTATTAACTGACTTCTTTCAAAATTCAAACAAATAGCTTTTGAATTTGCTTGTCTATATTAGTTTTTTTCTCTTGTGATCTTTTCCCTGCTTTGCTTTGACAGAAACCATAAGATAGTCACCATTCTTTCCTAAAACTAGATGATAGAACAGTTATTTCTGCATTATAAGTGGAGCTAGCTTGAAGTGTGGTTTTCTTCATGAGATACGTAATGAATGTATTCTTTTACCACAAGCAACCTTTTTTTCCTGCTTTGTGACTTTTCTATTTCTTTTGTAAGCATTAGTTAGAATCACAAACACCTAATACTTTACCTTCAGATTTCTCCATTTCTTGTACAAATTTATTACAGATTTCTTGTTTAATACAGATGTGAAGCAAAATTGCCTGGGGTTTTGTTCCTTTTTTTTTTTTAATCAACTAAAATAATTGCATTGCTTAGATACATTGGGACTGAGCTGGTCTGTGTGAGATAGACTATATTCTGCTTTTGTGCTGTGATTGTCCATTTAGAAGATGAGGATCATATTGATTTTCCCTGATTAGGATTAGAAAACACTTCAAGAAGGAAATGCCTGTGGGTGATAAAAGACTCAAGTTATTTCCTATATACTTGCAACCTAAAAGACTACATTCTTGCTTTTATTTGTGTGTGTAGTTTTTTTCTAGGCTCAGTCTTATTGCCCTCTGTGACCTATTTACTTGCAACACTTTGTATATCATTGTATTGTAACCTCTAAGCAAAACTCTGGATGGTTCAAAAGGCCTTGGAGTCCAAAGGGATTTGGGAGCTATTGTACCATACCATGACAATTTTTAAGAATTCAGTACAGAGGTTTAAAACTAAGGCATCTAAAAGATGATCTGACTTATTTACTGATAGAAGAGTGAAGCATTGCTGTAAAGTTTACATTTAATTCTTTATTCTCAGTCTCCAGAAAGTAGAGTCAGAAATGAGATGGCAGATATAATTTTTCCAAGAGATAAAAGACACATACGAAATAAGACTTAAGTCAGAAGAGAATCCTAAGGCATTCAAATACTCAAAGAGAGGAAAAACTTTGTGCTTAGATCAGGCATATAAGCTGCCGGTGTAATGTATTTAAACTCTGAAGGGATCCGTTAAATTACTGGTGAATGAAAAAAAGCTGTTACTAATATGTGATGCATAGTTAATAGGTTTCTCTCATAAAGCTTATCAAAAGCATGAAGTCAGAAATGGATTTTGGAAGAAAGTATGCTGTTTGCGGATGCAACATAATAGCTTGGAATGTTTCTGTGTCCTTTAATTTTCTTCATTATCTCTCAGCTAATAAAGAAATGACTCCTGAGTAAATATAAAGTGTTTGCTCTAGCAGATTTGCCAGCTGGCTATGACCTAGTTGGCATAACCCTTGTACATCATTCTGAAATGAATGCTTTGTATGACCTATAAACACCCTCCTGAGACTGGACCTAATATGGTATGTACTTGTACACTGGGTCCAGCACTTTGGGACCACCAGATACATTCTTTATGCATGGGCCTTGTTTAGTGCCCTTTTCAGTCAGCTAAGACTGTGTAGACCAAAGACCCTAACCCATGCTGACTATTTTCACTTTCTTGTGACTGTTAAACCTCTAAAAGGAGCAATCAACTACTTTTGTTTTCAGAGCTTAATTCTTCAAAGACACTGCATTCTTTTTGCAAGCAGTGCACTTTGTGTAGAACTAGAAAATAATGTTTTTTACATAACCCAGGATGTGGTTATTACTAGAAAATATCACAACTTTCCATGGTTCCCATTTCCTTAGTACAGCATTTCACTCTGTATACCCTAGCTTGCTTTCTCTGATCAGTTAGCTGTAACTTTGTCTGCAAGCTCGATTTGATTTCAAAGTCTAAATGGTTCCATGGTGGACACGTTCCCTCTCTACTGGCAGGCTCATTGCTCTGTCTTCCTCACACCTAAGAGTGACTGAAGAGAGTTCAGACACAGCTGGGCTATTGCAGTATAAGAGATAGCTACATGAGTTGAGTATATGCACATTCGTATTCTATTATAAATGCCCTGAATTTTAACCTTGATGTAAAAAGCATTAATGAAGGATGCTTAAGATAATGCATTTTATCATATGCTTATTGTGAGTTTAAGGTATACATACTATGAACAGCCACCGTTTCTCTAATGTGTTGTAATGGTAATGACTTACATCCTGAAAATTTAAACATTTACCAGCTCTAGTAATCAAGATGACATATGAATATGTAATTGGCAATTTTATCCTAGGCATATCTCAAGGTAATGTGGTCAGCTGAAACAGAATAAAATAGCAAGGACTAGCACCCTGTATGTTCATCAGCGTAAAACAAGGCGATTCCTCCCACCCCTACATCACACATTTATCAAGTGAATTAACAAGGTTTTCTGTTTTCTTATCAATAATATGAAATTAGTCATTTGGAAATCACAGGTAGATTTGCTATATTCTTTGTGGAAATTTTTATGAAGAAATCATTTTAAGAGCCTTAGGCATTGTTTTCCAAAAATATGTTGGCTTGCCTGTAGCCCAGAAAGTACATACACTATTGTGAATTTTTCATGAACAATGAAAAAGCACTAACCTATCTGCCTGATAATTGCTTTGAAAATTACTTTCATATTTGATTGATATTTCCTGCAAAATTACCTGTATACTGTGATAATTTGCATTACACTTCAATATCCCCTACTGTGCAATAGGGTAGCATGGCTCTCAGTGAGAGAGCTAAGACAAACTCTATGTTTTTGCTGAATCAGTTACACTTCAGAAAAGAGTAAAGAAAACTAAAGTGTTCCTTTATTCTCTGAAAAGGTCTGTAAGTGCTGTTGCTTAGAGGAAATCAGTTTAAGGAAGCTGGTAAACGTCTAATTTCTCCCCCAAATGGAAAAAAAATTCTATTAAGCATAGCCCTTGTGATTTTATGGGGGAGTTGTATGCTGTGTTAAATAAAATACAAGCAATGTATTTGTTTTCTGAAGTTCAGCAGAAGGTAGGTTGGGTCTTGCCAAGTCTGCTGTCAGAACACCCATTAAACAAATATCTGATAGCAGCCAAGTCACTCAGTGTGCCCAAGTCAGATACTTGGGCTTAATGATGGAGAAAGCTGAGTACCTTTGGGGAGCAATCCAGAACTCTAGCAAATGGCCATGACAATACATTTCTCTAATTTGGACTTCACTGGGTGGGACTGGCTTGCCTAGACAAGGCTGCTGAAGCAGGAAGCAGCTGCAAGCACCAAAAAAATCAGGAATTTTTACAGTCACTGGGAAGGCCTGGCCCAAATTCCAACCAGACCAAAGAGTACACAGAGAGGACCATTCATCCTCCAGTTAGACTGGGCCATAGCAAAGTAAATCTAATCTTGTAAATAAAACCTACATTTTTCCAGAAATAATGGTACAGATACCAAAGGACAAAAGGTTGAAAAAAGTTATGATGGGATACAGACATTTCGTCATGACATTTCCTACTTTGCCCCCCCCAAATAAAACAGCATCTTCCCTATTCCTTGGTAATGCTCTCATTAGTATATCTATCTTCTGCTTCCTTTGCAAATAAGGTACATTTCTATGTCAATCTTTAATTTACCTTTCTATTTTCTCCTTTTGGACTTTTATTCACAGGTATAAATAGGCATATTTGATAGCTCGTTTTTCATCTTTTAGTGTAGGCCAAAAGCTGTCCTTCGTTTAGTCATAGGTGTATTTGTGTTTTCTAGAGAAGTCATAATCTATACTATGATTGTGCTGAGATGTCTTCTCGGGGTTTTACCTGCACAGATACTACTTCAGGAGCTAGATGAATGATAGGTCAACACTGACTTGTAAAGAATCACAGAATCATAAGGTTTGAAGTGATCTCTGGAGATCACCTGGTCCAACATCCCTGCCAGAGCAGGTTCACCTACAGAGGGTTGCACAAGATGGCATCCAGATGGGTTTTGAATATCTCCAGATTCGGAGACTCCACCACCTCTCTGGACAGCTTGTTTCAGCGCTCTGCCACCCTCAAAGTAAACAAGTTCCTCCTCATGTTCCAATGGAACGTCCTATGTTCAAATTTGTGCCTGTTACCTCTTGTCTTATCACTGGGCACCACTGAAAAAACACTGGCCCCCTCCTCCTGGCACCTTCCCTTTAGGTATTTGTAAGCATTGATGAGATCCCCCCTCAGTCTTCTCTTTGCTAGACCGAAAAGACCCAACTCCCTCAGCTTTTCCTCATAAGAAAGATGTTCCACAAGACCAGGTTACCCAAAGCCCCATCCAACCTGACCTTGAACACCTCTATGGATGGGGCATCCACAGCTTCTCTGGGCAACCTGTTCCACTGCCTCACCATCCTCACAGTAACTAATTTCTTCCTAATATCTAAAGTAAATCTACCCTCTTTCAGTTTAAAACTGTTACTCCTTGTCCTATCACTACAGTCCCTGATAGACACCCTTCAACATTTTCTTTACTGTTTCTAACTATCCAGATGGAAGTTTTTGTTTAAATATAAAAACCAGCCAAACAACAACTTATCATAATTTTTGCACCATCACTTGTAATTGCCTATTTACCTGTTGCACAATTGCAGCACTGCATTCAGTGGAGGTTTCAGTATCAGCCTGTATACTAGAGGCCTCACTGAACGTGTGTAAAGAAATACAAACATACCCTTACAAAATTGGTAAGTTCCTTAGCTAATATTAATTAGCTTATTAGTTCTTTGTTTATTTCTTTGACCTCTGTTTCTTCAAGCACAGGCATTAAGTAACTGGAAATAAGTACGTGAAAATAAAGTGCAAGAGTTATTTTACTGTTTCAAGTAACTTCACTATTAGAAAGAAACTCCACTCTTTGATCCAACTCACTACAGTCATACTTTCTTTTGCTGTACTCATTCTGTAGATAAATAGAATATTTCTGTCTTTAGAGCTGTCAGCATAGCACATTCATTAGCAATAAATAGATTTAAACCTTTTAAATTAACAGACTAGCAGCCTTAAAACCTGCAGAGCAGCACCAAGTTGTATGGCAATTTAGCTGGTTTTAGGAAGTCTTTTCTATAATTTAATTTATGCTGTCATTTTTTAATGAACTCTTCAATTTGCTGTATTTGGATATAAATACAATTTCCCTTTCTACTCTTTCCCTCCCCTAATTATTTTCTGCTTAAGCAACCACAGAGCATGTAATGCTGGTACCGATCTTTTTTTCTTGACAACAGTAGGTCTAAATTAAGCTTCACAATAAGCATAATAAATTCCAGGTAGGAAGTCCTTTTTTTAAGCATACACACTCTCAACAATTAGTATATTCCAAGAATTAGTGTATTAGTAACCACGTGACTTGTCAGATTTATATTCCAGTTTGATATACTTGGAAGCTATTGCATTTTTAAAATATTATTTTTCCTTTTTTTTCTTCTAGTCATCACTATTTTAGTATTTTATTATTGTGAAATGCAATAATAATTGTTTCAGTTGGTATTTTCAATCTCAATTTTTAGGACACTAATAAGGATCACATTTTTAAAAATTATGTAAGACTGAAGAATGCATAGACGCATAGAATTGCCTAGGTTGGAAGCAAGTTTAAGATCATTGATTCCAACCATTAACCTAACATGGCCAAAACCACCACTAAACCATATCCTTAAGCACCATGTCTACACATCTTTTAAATACCTCTAGGCATGGTGGTGACTCAACCACAGGGCAGCCTGTTCCAATGCTTTATAACCCTTTCTGTGAAGATATTTTTCCTAATACCCAATCTAAACCTCCCCTGGTGCAAATTGAGGCCATTTCCTCTTGCCTTATCTCTTGTTACTTGAGAGAAAAGATTGACCCCCACCTCGCTACAACCTCCTCTCAGGTAGTTGTAGAGAGTGATAAGGTCTCCTTTTCTCCTGACTAAACACCCCCAGTTCCCTCAGCTGTTCCTCATAAGACTTGTTCTCTAACCCCTTCACCAGTTTTGTTGCCCTTCTCTGGACACGCTCCAGCACCTCAGTGTCCTTCTTGTAGTGAGGGGCCCAACACTGAACACAGTGTTCAAGGTTCAGCCTCACCAATGCCAAGTACAGGGGGACAATCACTTCCCTAGTCCTGCTGGCCACACTATTCCTGATACAGGCCTGGATGCCTTGGCCACCTGGGCACACTGCTGGCTCATATTCAGCTGGCTGTTGACCAACACCCACAAGGTCCTTTTCTGCTTGGCAGCTTTCTAGACACTCTTCCCCAAGTCTGTAGCACTGCATGGGGTTTGTTGTGATCCAAGTGCAGGACACAGCACTTGGCCTTGTTGAACCTCCTGCAATTGGCCTCGTCCCATTGATCCAGCCTGTCCAGGTCCCTCTGTAGAGCCTTCCTACCCTCAAACAAATCAACAATCCTGCCCAAGTTGGTACTGTTTGCAAACTTACTGACAGTACACTTGATCCCCTCGTCCAGATAGCTGATAAAGATATTAAAGAGAACAGGCCCCAACACTGAGCCCTGGGGAACACCACTTGTGACCTGCCGCCAACTGGATTTAACCCCCAGTTAAATCATCACCAGTGGTGATGAAACACCACTTTTTAGGCCTGACCATCCATCCATTTTTTACCCAGCTAAGCATATGCCCGTTCAAGCCATGCGCAGTCAGTTTCTCCAGGAGAATGCTGTGGGAAACTGTGTTAACGGCTTCACTAAAGTCTAGGTAAACAACATCCACAGCCTTTCCCTCATCTACTAAGTGGGTCACATTGTCATCGAAGAGGATCAGGTTGATCAAGCAGGACCTGCCTGTCACGAACCCATGCTGACTGGTCCTGTTCACCTGGTTGTCTGGCATGTGCCCTGTAATGGCACTCAGGATGACCTGCTTCTTAAAAGGGCTGAAAAGGGCTGCTTAAAAGCCAGAGATAATTCCTCACAGCAAAAGATTTAAAGGATTCAATCTGTTTAGTTTACCAAAAAGAAGATTGCAAATGACTTGATTACAGTGTTTAAGGTACACGTGGAGAAAGTAGCAAGTAGTAAGAGACTCTTTAATGTAACAGAAAAGGCATACCAAGAACAAAGGGCTGAGACTTTGAAGTGAGACTACTTCAAATACTTCAAGCATCCCAATTTTGTATAGTTTAGTTTTGCTTAGTTTAGTTTGTCTTGGTTTGTCTTACTTCATTTTGTATTTTTTATATTCAATCTTCTAACAAATTCCTAAAGAAAGTGAAAGGTTATTATTCATATCAGGAATGTGTCTGTCTATGTTGTGCATTAGTGTAAAGCAAATCATTGGGCTCACAGGGCTTCATAATATAAAATACAGTAGTAGAGGCTTTATGAATATGTTGAGTTAGATTTTATTTATTTATAAATAAAAGCACCTTCTTAGTATCTTTGTTTTTACTGATTGGAAAAAATGGTTCTTAGATGGCTAGATGGTAACCTTCCCATTACCTGTCTGGCTAGACAATTTATTCTTGCCAGAAAGTTTTCACTGGGGCTGTGGTAGGTGTGTGGGGGACTGTACAGTTGGCATTCAGCAGGTTTAAGGGGGAGTGTTAGTGGAGAAATCTACCTGTGACCATAGATTATAGTTGTTGTTGCTGTGTCCACTCAGCTTCATTTCTTGGAAATACATTCAATGTATTTCTTCAACTCATAGGATCAAAGCAGCATGTGTGGAATTAATTGAAATTAATAATATCAGAGTAGAGGAAAAAGCAATGTTTTACAGAGTGAAGTTTTATTCTATGCTAGGACTGTATTGTTTCAAAGTATATAAAATAAATTCTAAGCCTAACGAATCCTGTGAATTGTGATTTCATTGTGTTATTATTGGTGCATGTGCAGATTCCAGAAATATTATGCCAGTGGTGTGGGTTTGCCTAAGCAAACCTGGTTTTAGCCCTTGTCTAAAATGAGAGAAATAGTTTTTGATTTGTATTTTATTTACAATTTTGCCACCAAGGGGCAAACTCCCTTTGTTGCTTTGCGCACATTTTTAATATGAACTATGTTGTAACCTTTAGGCTAATATGAGGTTTAAAAGCAAATATTCTCAGACTTTTAACTCTTTATTTCTGGGGAGGATTCAGGTAAGAGGAGAAAAGAAGAGCAGTGGATTCTCCTTCATTCACTATCAGCAGTTAAGGCATTTATCTAGAGTATGGCAGGCAATCCGTCTGTTTCCTGTGCTAAGAGAACACAAACCCAAACGTACCTAGCAAGAGGAAATTGCTTCAGCCACCATACTATGGAGTATTCCAGAGTGGCTTTTTTTAGTCATTTGCGTTTCAAGGGCATCACATTGTTGAATATTTGTTGATCTAGACAGCATCATAGAAAGGGTTGTTCAGGTGCTGTTGAGGGAGGAAAATATCTGGTTTCTAATTCCTTCTTTTGTAATACTTACATATTGTTAGCTCTAGGTGTGGGAAATGAAACTAGCTCAACAAAAAAGTTTTAAGTTTTGAAAAAAATAAATACTGAAATATAAACCATATCAATTGAAAAAGCAGCTAAAATCAACTTCTTTTTCTTTCAAACTTCCTTTGACACTGTCAAATCCTTCCTCAAGTCTTCTATTTTTTCCTGTTTTGCCATTAAGATTACATCTCATTCTTGACACCTTTGTTGGAATGCAAGCAAACTTCACTGCAGTCAGTTCTTACTGCATTTCTCATAAAATCTTGTTTCCTTCTCTTCTTTTCTGGTTTGTTTTTTTTGGTTTTTTTTGTTTTTTTTTTAAGTGCTAAATAAATAAGATTTTCTTTCTTCCCTGGCAATTTTCATTGTACAAGTTTTATGCTTGGCTCCAACCTAATACAAATATTGAATGCATTTTCATCCTTCCATTGTGTGGATAGTATTGTTTGTTTGCTGCTAACAGCTTTTGTGTGGGCAAGCAACGCCAAACTGTGTGAGCAAAACACTACTACCACTGTGTATAATAACAAAAAACATAAAAGCAACAGAAAATAGCAAAAAGGTTTTCATAATATAAGTTAGAACTAACTTTTAATTTGGTTTTGTGGAACCACCATATTTTAATTTGTATATATTAACAGATGAAATTTGTAAGAATAGAGAACTGTGCCTTTTCCCTGCCCCTGCCCTGTCCTCTCTAGTATTTAGTGCTATGAGAGCTCTTATATAGTAATAATAAATAATAATAATTTGGATACAAAAAAATTAATACTTGTTTCTTAGGCATTTGTGCCTTTGATCTCCTAGTCAACTCCCTGCCTTTCACAATATTCCCAGATCTTTCTATGTCCTGTGTGGCAATTCAAGGCAGCAAGAGGTGGTATCATTTTAGGCAGTCCTGACTTACACACCAGCTGGGTGGGACTGGTGATGCTGTTTGGCCTATCAATTGTTGCAGTAAGGAAGGTAGAGTTCCTGAGTCTATCCTTGCTTTCCTCAGAGGCAACATTAGTTTGGATCTCTGCTATTCAAACTGCAGATGTTTTTTGTGAAACTTTTAGCAACACAAGGCATTGAAATTGGAGCTGAAATTAATTAACAGTTTAATTATTCATAGAGAAGGAGAGACATAATTCCAGGAGGCTCACTGGCCTATGAAACCAAGTGAAAAATGTAATTGTGAAATAAATCTTACAATCTTTCTCAGAAAAACTCTAGACCAGCTATGTGTATGGTGGTCACAAAAATGAAGACCTTCCATCCTGGTTGTCATGGGATGTTTCCAACCAGTTTGTGTAAACAATAAGCTTGATAAAAGAGTTGTTGTAAAGAATAGCATAGATACACTGATATAAAAAAATACCAAGAAATTGTGAATATGCTTGGAATACAGGGTAGTATTAGCTTGCACTAATAACTAACAGAAAGCAGCAAAACTCCCAGTGACCAAATTTACTGTTAGCCTGTGAATTAAGAACAGCAGCATTTTATAAATAACATTGGATACAGAATAGAGCCAAAGGGACTCTTGCTTTCACTTCTAGAACCTTAATTAAAGCAGCAAAATACAATATTTTGCATAGTTATGAAATTTTATGGTGTAATTAGAATAAGAAAATAGTTCTTGACTTTCTGTATGAGAAATCTACTGTGATGTAAGGATAAATCCTTGTTAAATTTTGGACTGAAAGTTTGTTTTTCAACAACATATTTTAAACCAAAGCCATGACATAACTAGTGTTTTCTTATTATTATGTTGCTCTTGACCAGCCTGAACACAGGGATAATCCTGATAACGTAACTGTATGTCAGATGTTTTGGAAAACTAATTTTAACTACATTGGATTTTCAGAAAGAGTTCTTTTTGTAGCAAGTACCCAGTGTTACAAAACAAACCACTCACCCAAAACATAGTGGGCATATCAGCTTCCTTGAAAGATTTTCAGCTTGGTAACTTTGTACAAATGTTCAACTCAAATGTTGCAGATATTTCCACAGAAATTAATTCTAGCCAAAGATGGATGAAGCAAGACACTGTGGATTTATGAAGGTATACTGAAGTCCTTCATGCTTACGTTGCACCCTTCTCTGTTTTTTAACTGTATCTGTCTAACTGGATGTAGAAATTTGGCTTTTTATTGCTATCCAGGAATTTATATCAGAAAGTTTGAGATTTCGTCAGACTTCTCAACAGTAGAAATTAAGAAATGTGAGACCCTGCATGAACCGTGCACAGGAAGTCCTAAATACAGCCAGCAAACGTGGTCGTTGCAACTGTGGACTCAGGGCAGGAGTCAGTGGACGTGCACTCCAGCCATGAGCCTTTCACCACAGACCACCTTGAAGATTCATTTCCTAAGTACATCTCGGTGTCAGTGGTGTGTGAGCTTATAATTAGAGCAAGGGATTGTGAGGCCAGGATGACTGTCACTGCAAATTGTCGAAAGGGCATGACATTTGAAACTACCCTGGTCTGGAGCTGTCTGAAAATAATACAGATAAATAAATGGTATGTTTACTCTGAGGAACAGGAATAGGGTGGTATGGATGAGGTGAATTCAAATTCATTAACTCACGTTTTGGAGGTGCATTTTCAGTAATTTTGAACTATTTTAGACGAGCTTGCACAACTATATATATAATTTTTTTGTTTAATTATTTTTTTCACCTTTGAAGACAATTCAAGTAAAAGGCTACCTAAAGTATAGTTTATCAATTTTTATTTGGAAATCTAAATTGCAGTGCAAGTTTAGGCTTTGAACTATATTTGTCTATGATTAAATTTTTGTAATAATACAACTTGTTTTTACAAGGGAGAGAACTAATCTGCTTTAATTTATTTTTTTCTTGTTCACAATAATTAGGAAAAATATTTCATTTAATGAAATAAATCACATGATAGCTTAATTTCTTGTAAATAATATTCACTTTGGCAGTATTGGAGAGCCATTAGAAACAGATTACACTGTGTGCAGGTATACACTTAAACTAATACCACGTTTACGTCAATTATGCCTGACAAGGAAAGGTATTATTGTACCACTGTGTTGTTTCATCAAATTGTAACAAAAATTGTACATTTGTTGTAATAAAATGAATTTTTTCTCCTGCAATTTTTTTCCCCTCTGTAAACATTACTATTTAATATTACCAAATTCCTGGTAAATATTCAAAGCCGATGCCATCAAAAAGAAAAAAACCCCTCTTTATTAATTGGATAATTTAAATGTCTTTTTTTTAAAGAGGCTACTTTAGTAATCATGAAATTTTTCTGATATATATATATGAGAGATATATATCATATATATATATAAAGCAGCCCTCAGAAATACAAGGTGTTTCAGAGAATTAATATAACACAGATGAGGTTCAGCTACTAGAAGCAAAACCTAGAGAGAGTGTTGTCACTATAAAATGCAATACTGTTTTAAATATTCCTATGCTTACCCTAAGCTTACCCGAAATAAACCTATATATCTACAATGTGCAGTGCTATGTGGGAAACGGAATGAGTTGCTCTACCTAAACTAAATGTTCTTGCCACTTATCAGAGATAATTAATTAACTTGGGTGGGAAGAATGTGGTATAGTGTTTCTGTTTCTAGTTGCCAATAAGCCTGTTCGGTGCTAGCTTAGGGATTGCTATACACTGCTACTTCACACATTGCGGACAATCTCTTAGGGACTCGTTAAAGCCATTTTATTTTTTCACGTATTTAAAACTTCTGTATATTACCTGGGTTGTATACTTGTTAATGTAACCTTTATTTCACAAGTTATGTTCCTCTTCTGAAAGGTAATCTGCATTTCAGTATTACATTTGAAAGGTTTTTTTCCATTTTCTGTCTAGTCAATGCTTTATGATTTGGTGATTTAATCTGTAGGGTTGGATTTTTTTTCTTTAAGTAATAGGCTAGACAGTAGAAACTGTGTTTACAAGAGAATTGTAGATACATGTCTTAGAGCTAAACAACTTAGTGAGGGCTCATAAATCCTGTCACTGGTGGCATAAAATACTTCCCGGAGAGGCTGCTTCTCTCTAAAGCCCACTGAGTTTTTTTCTTTTTTTAGGGGCCTAAATTATGTTTGAAAACTCAGAATTTTTACAGCCTCTAAGTATATGCAGATAATTACATAATCATAGAACTATTAGAGTTGGAAGGGACCTTAAAGATCATCTAGTTCCAACCCCCCTGCCATGGGTAGGGACACCTCCCATTATATCAGGTTGCTCAAATCCTCATCCAACCTGGCCTTGAACACTTCCAGGGATGGGGCCTCCACAACTTCCCTGGGCAACCTGTTCCAGTGCCTCACCACCCTCAGAGTGAAAAATTTCTTCCTGAGGTCTAATAGAAATCTCCCCTCTTCCAGTTTGAAGCCATTACCCCTCATCCTATCACTACATGCCCTTGTAAAAAGTCTCTCTCCAGCTTTCTTGTAGGCCCATTTCAGACACTGGAAGGCTGCTATAAGGTCTCCCTGGAGTCTTCTCTTCTCCAGGCTGAACAATCACAACTCTCTCACCCTGTCCTCATAGCAGAGGTTCTCTAATCCTCTGGTCATCCTCATGGCCCTCCTCTGGACCTGCTGTAGTAGAGCCATGTCCTTCTTATACTGGGAGTTCCATGATGCAGTGTTCCAGGTGGGGTCTCATGAGAGCAGAGTAGAGAGGCAGAATCACCTCCCTGGGCCTACTGGCCACACTTCTTTTGATGCAGACCAGGGTGCAGTTGGTCGACTGGGTTGCAAGTGCACATTGCTGGCTTATGTTGAGCTCCTGGACTACCAACACCCCCAGGTCCCTCTTCTCAGGGCTGCTCTCAATCAATTCTCTGCCCAGCCTGTGTTTGTGCATGGGATTGCTCTGTCCCAGGTGCAGCACTTTGTACTTGGCCTTGTTGAACTTCATGAGGTCCACACAGGCCCACTTCTCAAGCCTGTCTAAGTCCCTCTGGATGGCATCCTCCGGTGTGTCAACTGCTTCACGCAGCTTGGTGTCATCATCAAACTTGCTGAGGGTGCACTCAATCCCAACATCCATGTTACCAACAAAGATGTTAAATAGTAGTGGTCCCAGTACCGACCCCTGAGGAACACTGCTTGCTCATGCTCACCACTTGGACATTGACCTGTTAACTGCAAGTCTTTTAGTGTGGCCATCCAGCCCATTCCTTATCCACTGAGTGGTCCATCAGTCAAATCGATGTGTCTCCAATTTTGAGACCAGAATATCATACAGGACAGTGTCAAATGCCTTTCGCAAGTCCAGGTAGGTGACATCTAGGTCTTAGTTCTCTGCTCCTTAGTTCTCTGTTATTGTTCTAGTATTGCACAATAAGTACTTAATTTTGTGACTAAGTACATTGATTTCAGGCTATTCCTAGTAATTTAACATGTAATATATGGAAAGAGAGCTGAAATCTCACTTTGAGTTTAATTAGGGATTAAACCATCTTCAATGACGGTCATTGATGTGTGTAGGAAAAAACTACAAAACAGTTACGGATGTGAAATCTGGAGCCTGGACTTGGAGCTACTCCTAGTTGTCACATTTGTTAAATCAGCTATATAGTGGAGAAACCAAACACAACTTCCTCAACTGGGGACTGACGTGTGCGTTACAGGAGCTACAAGATCTAAAGATACACAGTTACTTTTTCTTATCAAATATAAACACCACATCTGGATTTTTGTCAGAAGCTCTATAGCTCTTCAGGATGCTTTGAAAAAGTAGTGAAAGTGTCATTATATATGCTGTTTATTATTTTAATAAATCTATTTCTTTACTCATATTCTTCATTTCTTATGAAATTAATATTTTTGCAGGTTTCCAGTTCATTTGAATGAGTAGTTTATATACTTGTGCATGGATTTCTGACTATTGTTGCTCTTTGACTCTTTCTGATGCCTTTGAACATAGAATAAAGCATGAAAATATTCCATTATGACCATTTATTCTGAAGTTGGCTTGAATGGTTACCTTTCTTCCTCCTCTAGTGTTTCTGTTAGGCTGTTGGTTTCCTGTTCAATGCCTGCCTCCCAGGCAATATAACTACTCTATACGATATTAAATGTAGCCAGGTTATTCAATCGTGTGTGCCATGTATGGACTTTGATTAAGTTGTCCTGGATTTTCAAAAGTAAACTTGACAGCAGCTGTTAGCCCATAGCCATCTCACTGTTTCCAGAATGAATTCCCAAGGGAACAGGACTGAAGCTAGTGTCTTGCAGTGTGATCTGAGGCAATCAGGCAATAAAGGAAGGTAGTCAAGAAGAACAAGCATTTCTTTCTACACAACATCCGGGACGTCTCATGAAAGGTTTCATGTAAACATACTTTTTTTTTTTTTTTTTTTTACTACCTGAACTGTTAATTAAGCTCCTGCTTAGGACTTGCAGTCTACTTTCTACACGTTCTCTTCCAGTCATGTATGGCAACTTTAGAAAGGGACCTTAAAGCTGGAACTGTTAGGGGTGACTTATATGAGAAACACAGTCTACCTTCTCGGGGATATTTGGGATCATGTTCTGCTGTTAAAACAGAATTCTTCAAAATTCAGTCCGTAGAAAATAATGTCTCTTTATCTGCAGGTATACCATTTATTTGAATCAATTACCAGAAGTAAGGAGTTGGCAGCATAAGATGTGCAGTTTCTTCCTGTAGAAATTTAATGCTTTTATTTATCTTTTAAATTGCAGGTGGACTTGAAATTATAGTTCTCTGTTTTCTCATGCTTTCCTTTGTATAATTACCAGGTGTCCATTTGCAGTATATATAAGCAATGAAAGAAGCAGTACCTGGACATACTTATGGTTTGTCATTCTAAGAATGTTTTTAGAGTATATATGACAGCCACCCTAACAGGTCTCATCGAAAAGCTCACATTATGTTTGGTTGTACTGAGGTTAAAGCAAGGACGAAAAAACAAATAACCTATTTGCCTCTCTACTACCTGTTGACCCTCTTAGAACTTTTAGAATCCAGAAGAACACACTCATGTGCACATGCAATAGAATCCATTTCAGAAAAGAGAAGATGCTAAATTTAATGAGGGCTGAGGAAGCAGGATTTTAATGTGCTTTGTCCTTTTCTAGTTCATTTTTCCTAAGCTGCCAAAGGCCTACTTTTTCCCTGATATTGTCTTATTACAGCAAATGGACATGATAAAATGTCTTCATCATGCTTCATCTGCACAGAATAATAATGATATTTTATGTGGAAACAGACATATTGTTTCATAATATTAATGAATGTAATCTGTGCCTATCCTAAAGTCAGTAGTTGTTTTTGCTGCTTATATGAAGATGCATTTCTACAAGTGCAACAAACAGTAAAACTGTCATGTTTAAAATAGGGACTAAGGACTTCAGTACTACAGCAGTGAAAATACTGACAACGTAATGACTTAGGATAAATAATTTTCAGTGTCCTATTCAGTGAACACGAGGTAAAAAGAATATATCTACAGCATTGAAGATAGTAAATCATGTTATGCAAAAAATTTTGTGGTGAGGTCAAAAATCCACGAGACAGGAACTTTAAAAGGCATTATTAGGTTCCACATGGCCCTGCTGCGTCTCGACTATTTATGTACTTCATTTTAAATTTCAAATATATTTACCATTGTGGTTAGTTTGCAAATACATCACTATGACTATAAACAAATAACTGTGAAGCTGTACATCAGTAAAAAGAAAATACATTTATCTTCTCAGAATTGCTTTTCTTATGCCAGAGTGCATCTTTGCAACTTCTGCATCATAGAGTCATCTCAGACTGTATATTCCACCTGTTTTTTCCATTGCATATGTGAAATACGGTGCTAGAAAGTTCATTAACTAAGACATCATTTTGCCAATGACTTCTCTTGTGGGTGACTGCTGAACTGCTGAAGTTTCCATTCTGCTAGACTCTTCTTATTTCTCATTAGCAGAAGCCTGGTTATTTGATTATTATAACTTGACTTGTCCTGTCATGAATTCTTGCTGCTTGGGTGCAGGAAGGACATAGTACTTCTCACTAAGGTGGCAGAAGATTCCAGAATAAATTGTCCTACCAATTATAAGGAAATGTAGATGTTTTAGTGTAAGCCTTAGAGCAGGTTAATCCATAAACCAAAATTTTTCATGTAAAGGCTTTATATAATCTACAGAGGAAGATTTTTCAGCTTACTTACTGTTTATAGAATTCTGACTGATTCAGAATTTAACATTCTTGCTTTAGAAAAGAATGAGTCTTTGCTGGAGTCAATGATATGAATAATTATTTATGGCTACATTGTGCCTTTAGGCAAAGCCTTGAGTGAAAACTGATGCATAATTAACATTGTCTCAGGAGGACCCCTGGAAGGCACAGTGCCTTAGGGACAATCTTCAGTCTCAGTCCCCTTTTTCTTCCCTTCTTGCTTCAGGGATACAGTTATTTTAACACAGCAGAGTTAAAAATTGATTGCTGTTCAAACACAGCATCTAAAGATTGTATTCTGCATGTAAACCTACCCATATTAATAGAATTACTCTGCGTACGCCACTGCATTTACATTACTTTTTTTTCCCCTTTAGAATGGGTCATTTAAGATGTGACCCTTATTCTACTTTCAGTAAAACTCATTCCAATTTGACCTTACTTTAGAGGGGTAAATGCCTGATACGTATATAGATTTTTCAGAAGTTCCAGAATCAAGACCCCATTCCAGAAACATGTTTGTCTTACTTTTGTCAATCATAGTCACTTTGTGTTGTGATCTGGTTCCAGGCATTTCATTAGTATTTTTTTAAGACAGGAGTATTTGAATTTATTTATGTATAGCATTTCTTGCCATTAAAGGAGAAGGACTAGGAAGAATATGAACAGAAATCAGATTAAATATTTCTTTTCCAGCTTCAACTCCCATGTTTTTGAGAATCAGCTGTATTGAGTGTCTTGAGGCTTGTCATTCATTAGCATCTACTCTTTTATCAATTGTAACTCCTGTTTCCTGATGACATAATACCACTCTGCTCTCCAACTCCTTTCTTAGAGACTGAATTAGTGTTAATCTTTCTCCAGCAAATTCTCAATCCTTCCCTCTCTGCTGATAACTTCTCACCTGCCTAAATATTTCAGAGAAGTGGATACATCATTTTCCTACTGCAGCTGTACCAGCAAACAAAGTCACTGCTTGTCACCCTCCAAGATAGCAATTGCTGCATTTGCTAGTGAAGCTACTCAGATGATTGTCTCCTAACCCATTTCAGTCAGAGTGTTTCAGCTTAATCAGTTTAAAGAGTAATTCTTTGTTAACTTGACACATTTTTGTCTGAGATGAGCTCTGGAGAAATCGCATGTGAAGTTGAATTAGCTTCTAGCAAGAAGACAGTAATAAGCAAATGACAGAAGGTGCAGAAAGGGTGGGATTTAGTTAAGAAATGGTAAATGCTTTCATGACTATAACTGCCAGTGGAAAAGGATGCATATTCACATCTAAATGGAAGACCAGCCTTAAAAAATATTCCATTTGCAATCAGTTCATCTGGTTTTGTGTCCGTATGTGTTTGTGCAAGCTATCACCAAATGTGCAAGGTGGAGAGCAAAGTAGAAGATAGCAAGACTTTACACCCTCTGTGTACACCTTTTGCAAAGCTAGGAATGGGAGAAACATTAACTGAATGTCAACCTAAACAACAGTGAAAATGCAGTGTGTTCAGTAGATTAGACATAATTTATTCTCAAATCTGATGGCAGAAAAAGCAAAAGCATACTGGCACATGACATCAGACTCTCGTTGCCATTTTTTTTCCATCCTATGCTAATGGCTATTTCTGTGTCTAAACTTGAGTATTAAGGAATATGAGATTAATAAAAAAGTAAATGTTTTTGTGAATATGCCATTCATCTCTCCTATGTTTAAACATTTAGAAAAAAGAGTGCTTCCCAAGGGATAGCATGGAAAAACAAAATAGGAGGGGAGGGAAGAGGAGAGGAGAGGAGAGGAGAGGAGAGGAGAAAGAAAAGAAGGGGTAAGGTGAATCAAAGATTAGGCTTACTTGGTTTTAGTTTTACCATTTAGGCAAATGATTACAGTTGGTGTGCAATATTTGGCTCTAATTACAGCTGCTGCTACTGCCCCAGCTATCTGAATACCCTGCTGGGTACCAGTTCCACCATCAATCACAGTTTAGCTGCTACAGACTCCAGCATTTTCACTGGACACACTGATGATGGGTCTGGTTTAATACCTTCAGCAGTCTGCTGCTGCATGGAAATAATTTCTTTACCTAGAGCCACAGTTGGATTTGGTAGTACAAGAGCATTACACCCATGCCATGTAGGAAAAGCTTTCCCTAAAACTCTACCTTGACGTTCTATGTAGCACATTCCATAAAAACAAAAAAACGAAAAAAACCAAAAACCAAACAAACACAAAGCCACAACCTCTGGCTGAAAAGAAAGATGTGTTTTATCCTTAAAGAGGAAACAAGTTTATAGTGAGAGTGAAGCACCTGATATTTCTCCTCTGATTTACTTGCCCATAATTTTACCCTATAATACATTCATGCGGGTAGCTTTTCATATCGTCATCAGATGAAGCTTATCTGCATGTTCTACAAATTTCTTTTTAAGTATTCAGCATATATTTTAGTTCTATTTGCCTTCCTTCTTCTTCTTAAAACAAGGAAATTTCTGTTCATGAAAAACCACAAATACCATAGAAATACAATAATTTTAATTAACATGAACAAACCTCTCTTGGCCATGGTGATCATGTGGACAATCTGAAAAAGTGCTGACTGAATGCGATGTGTGCATTGCATTGCGACGGGTTACATCACTAGTCCTAACATGATGTAACCCAACGCAGCATGATGTAAGCGTCGTGATACATTGGAGATTTAATAAAAATCAGCATTCCCTTATGTCCCTCTCCCCCTTTCCAGGAATGTACTATCATTCTTTGTCTAGTACTTAGTAACCCATCCCTGTTGCCAGTCTGTGAATGCTCATGTCTTATTCTTACTTACATTAATAGTCTCCCTTCTTATCACGGGCACTGCATCCTTAAGCCTTAAAAGACAGATGTTAATTTTTTTGTCGATGTACATACAGATACGGTTGCTGTCTGTCAGTTACATAGATTTCTGATGATAATTTAAAAAAATAATCATACTATGTTTAAAAATCACAGGTATGAAGGGTACAAATCATTTATTCCATTTTTTAATTATGTAGCGAAACCCACAGATTACTTTTGATTTGCACTGCCAGTTACATGAGGGAAGGAGTACCAGGCCCATAATTTTTCTTTTTTTTTTTTTTTGCAACTTGATACATTTTTTACAACACCATTACAGCTCTGAATCAGTTCGGTCTGTCTTCTGTGTGGATATTAGGGTGATTTGCCTTGTGTTTCCTATTGCCATTGCTTCTTTCAGAACCGATCTTTGTGAATTGTTTTTATTACTGTGTCCATTCTGAAAGTAAGTTAGAAGGCACGTATTTACACTCCAAATTTGGATTAACCTTAGAAACCAAGACACACTCCTTTTATGCACTTGCATAAAATTAATTGCGTTTATGTTTTGAGAAAGTCTATTTTAAGACAAAAGTGAAGTATGTATAATTTTCTAAAATTTCTAAAACAAAATAATATTTCTTTTATAATGCTGAAGTTGGAAAAGAATATGATCAAATACTACAGTAAGTTTTAAAAGCACAATAAAACCAAAACAACAACAAAAGCTTTCAGGAAACTTTATTCTATGAGTCTATGATTCTATGATTCCAAGCAAGGACTAGGGACATAACAAATCCTTTGTCTTTGATCCTAATATCTCCTCTAGCACCTGCTTTTGAATTCACTGCCATCTTAAATAACTACATTATAAAAGTCAGTTTACTCCATGACACCATTAAAAGAGGAAGTTGAAAGTGTTGTACGAGACCACACCAAACATTTTATCCTTTTCCTTTCTCTCAAATTATCAGCTACCTCATGCATCAGGGTAATGAATCCTGATGGTACCAGAGACTTCTGTCTCAACTAAACCTCACTGGAATTTTCTTCCCAAATAATCTTGTGGCTGATTTATCCTGTGAAACACACAATTCATGATCTCTGCTTCCCAAGCCTAATTTTGAACAATAAACAACTGAGCTAAGTCCCTCTTAGCTCAATAAAATTAGACGTAACTGTCTGTTTTGTCTTTTGTTGAGTTGTTGGTACTGGTTTTATGGTGTAACATGCTTAAAAATTAATAAAAATCCTAATAAATATATGGTATTATTGTGTGTTATTACTTCATTTTTTTTTTAATTATCTACCATTGTTGAGCTGTTAAAGATTAATAGCTTTTAAATATATTCAATTATTTAGAGGAATTCAACACTCCTTGTATTCACAGGAAATTGAAGTTTCACTTCGTACATGCTATAGGTGAACAATATAAGAATGGTATCCCTTTTATTCTTCTGTTCTCTAGATGGAATTGAGAGTTCTAATTGAATCTCTTTTCATACACAACCATTTTTGTCCTCCAACAATATAAAGTACCCATGGAAGACTTTCTATTTTTGCTATGTTCTGTGTGAAAATGAAAATGTGAATGTATCATTCCAGATAAGACCTGCCATACCTGCTTATTATATACATTATGTACAAAATTAGTGTGTTTTCAGAATTACTTCATGCTGTGCTTTGACATTCTGAGTGTTGTTTTTGACTAATTTTTAAGGTTCTCATTGCTATGACTAGATTAATGCCCAACCCTTTTTCTTATGAAGTTATGGATAAAATGGAATGTAACAATTGTGTATCCGGCTCAAGTTACTGTTTCGATGCTGTATGACTACTAGTTTTTAAACATACTACTGTATAGGTACCTCCTTCTGTAATAAGCTTACTTTTTATTCAGAAAGGAAAAAGAGAAAAAAACACTCCTTATTTGTAATTCATCTTAACCTGGGGCAGACGTTCTGTCCTGGTTTGAGGTAAAACAGGACCAATTTTATTCAGTAACTCTGCTTTCTAATTAGGCCTCTTCTAACTGCTGAAATTAGCAGCATATTTTGCAGAAAACTGCTCTTTCTCAGAGCGGTAAGACCCGTGTTTATAGTTGATGCCAAGGCACGGTATGCAGAGAGGCCCTTGCTTAGACTTATTGCGATAACGACCAAGGCCAGCCAACTTTGTTATTTGCCCCATTGGAGGGTTGGAAGCAGAGAAGCATAGAGGGGTCACATCTGTGGGGAGGAGCGGACAGGACAGGTGACCCAAACCTGACCAAACAGTGTATTCCATCCCATCTGCATCATGCTCAGTATAAAAGCGGAGGGATTAAATGGTCAGCACGGCTTCCTCTCCAACTTGCTCGGGCTTTTGCTCTTGCTGGTGCTCTTGCTTTCTTTCTTCAATGGCTGGCATCCGAGGAGGACTTCGTCGGTTCGTCTGCCTTTGATCCCGACCCGTGTGCTCCTGAATCCAGTTCCCTTCCGTCGCTGAGTCCAGTCTGGGACTTCCCCAGTGCCTGTTGGTGACGTGATTGTCATCCTGGGAGCTTGGTACGGTTTTGTATATATTTCATTATTTTCTTTTTGTTATTTTATTCTTTATATTTCATTAAAGTAGTTTAGTTCTTACTAAACTACTCTCTTTTTCCCTCTCTTCTGCTCAGAAGGAGAGAGGGAACATCTGTTGCTTGGCTTGCTTGGGCCAATCTGGCCCAAACCCACGGCATGTTCTTTGTCTCCATTGACTGCAGAGTGAATACGTCATATTTCATAGGCATTTAGATGTGCATTTGACTTCAGTTAAAAAAGTAGCACCTTAAGTGTCATCTATCATCTGTCTAGCTTTATAAAATGTCTTTGAAGATATTCATACTCTCTCTGGCCTTGGCTCATGTAGTTTCTGTTACCAAAAATTGTACAATAACATAATTCATCCCTTTTCCAGATCATTAACAGAATGTTAAACAACATCAGATTAATGTAGAGACTATTTCACTAGACCATTAATCTTTTGCTACATTGAAAATTGACCTCTAGTTACAACTTAACATACACTGTGCAGCTTGTTTTTAATCCATGACATTACTTCATCTCTTTCTCTTGAATAATTATGTTCTCAACATTTTCCCACAGAAGAGGGTTTATTGAAGACTTTTTGAAAACTCAGATAAATTTTATTGACAAGTTTCTTTTATATGGTATTCTATGGAGAGGCCTAAAGATTTCTAGTAGATAAAAGAGCTGTGCTTTTTCTTTAAAGACAGCTGTGGGTTATTTTCTATCAATGTATCTAAATGCTTTATGATGCTTTTAATTGCTCTTTTGCTTAGGATATAATAACATTATTTTTCTTGATATTAGTATGCACATTACCTGTTCCTACTAATCTTCTATTATAGTAGTTTATTTTAATTAGAGACTGAAGTATTTCACTGGAAGATCATTAATTTTATCCTCAAACCCTTTTTGAGAATAAAATACTGTTTTATATCTAAGGATATAGCTGCTAGTATTTACTCCTCTGTCACTTCAGTTTATCAAAATATGGCTTGTTCAAACTCTATTTTATGTGTCTTTAACTCCTGGGTACTCTAAAAGAAATGTATATTAACTTGCTACTACTTCTAAAACTAGATACATAGAGAAGAAAAATAGAGTAGATGTAGAACAAAGCCAGATTAACAAATACAAAATCAGAGAAACTGAAATAGCACTCAAATATTACCGAATGCTGAAGATGAGCAATAACAGAAGACAGCATGGGGTTGAATCAATTATGACAGTCTGGGGCAGCAAAGTATATATTATGGGTAGTTAAGCATGATCCTAGGGTAAAGTTAACTGAAAAAACAGATCATCATGAAATAAATGAATGAGGGAACAGAAAGATCAAAGTCTTCTAAGGAAGAAGTAAGAACATCATTTCAGAAAGATGACCAGTGTGAAGAAAATGATGCAATAGCAAGTAAAGTAATGAAGAAAGAGTTGGAAGAAAATAACTTGTCAAATGATGTCAGTTTCTTGGTGTGGAAATCTGCGAGTTACTCTTGAGAGAGGGAACGTTATCAATTATATTAATGGTCTGTTTTGTACTATGCTGCTGATATTAATGGATTTGGAACCTGTTTTCAAAGGCAAGAGTCTGAACCACAAATTAAGGGTTGTTACTGGAATTGCTGGTTTTTACAACAGAAATTCATAACAAAGGGGAGAGGGAAGCCATGTAGAGACCTGTGAAATTAGATACTAAAATGAAATGTGGTAAAGTTAATATGGGACAGAGAAGGGCAATGCACTTTGATCACTAGGAAAATTATATCATCAGAATTAAAATGTGGGTGACATCAAAGGTTTATTTAAATGCCAAAATGTAGCAGGATGTTTGCACTGAACTCTAAATGCAAATTTTGCAGAATGTCCCATCATAGTTCTGTTACAAGAATTACTAAACATATGCCAAAACTAATGTCTTTAGATTTTGGAAAAATTGCAAAATAAAATCACACCCCTCAGTGATGCTGGCCACTCTTCTTTTTACACAGCCAATGGTAAGATTGTCTTTCTGGGTACGTTGCCATCTCACGTCCAATTTTTTCATCCACCAGTACCCCCAAGTCCTTCTCTGCAGGAGTGCTCTCAATCCCTTCATCCGCCAGCCTGAATTGATACTGGAGGTTACCCCAACCTAGGTGCAGGACCTTGCACTTGACTGCATTGAATTTCATGAGGTTCACATGGGCCCACTTTTCAAGACTGTCAAGGTCTTTCTGGGTGGTGTTACTTCCATCTAATGAACCAACTGCATGACTCAGCTTGGTACATTATACAAGCTTGCTGAGAGTGCACTCAATCCCACTATGTCATTGATGAAGATATTAAATAGCACTGGTCCCAGTAGAGACACTTGAGGGGCACCACTGGTTACTGGTTTCCACTTCAACATTGAGCCATTGACCGTAACCCTTTGGATAACAGTCATTTCTTATCCATCTAATAGTCCATCCATCAAACGCATATCTCAACAATTTAGCAGCAAGAATGTTGCGGGGAACCATACCAAAGACCTTACAGAAGTCTAAGTAGATTACATGCATAGCTTTTCACTTATCCAGTGATGCAGTTATTACATCATAGAAGGCCACTGGATTAGTCAGGCATGATTTGCATAATTTGATTTTCTTTCTTTTCTTTCCTCTGCTTTCTATGGCCAATTTTGTCAGCATTTGCTGGTAAGAAGTATGAAATTACCCTCTATGGTGCCTGCAAAGCAAAACATAGGCAATGGACATTCTCAACGTTTTCCTGTATTGCTAAAAGATCCAGGCATGGAGAGTTAGAAAGAGTGTGAGAACATGGCAAGTGTTATGCAAACACATATGTACAACCACATACACATGCACTGAAACTAATGAAATTTTTCTTTTGGCATTTTTGCAACAGAGCAACAACTACTACAAGAATTACCTTTTACCTTGTACTTTTTATCCTGTCAAATTTTGCCCCACATGAAAAATAGTTGGCTTAAATTGGCTGTTCCTTAGACTGGAGGGGAGAGTTCAAGGGCACAGAATAAGTTAATTCTGCTACACCATGTAGTCTTTGTCAGGAGGCTTTGAACTTGGACAGGAGGTTTTGTCGATGCCAGGAGAAAACTGAAATAATACCCCGAGAGATTTGATCAAAGCAACCTTTTTTGCTGTATTTTTAAGTCTGATACCTTCTTGTTGCTGTTAGTGCTAGGGAAGTTGGCTGTCATGCCAGTATTTCCATTTTGTTCCTGTAAGTGTATTTCAGTAGTGATATGACTGACAGAGTAACGACAACATACAGGCAGGTATAATTTGGACTGATGCTGTGCCAGTTCTACCTTCAGACAGCCTCACTAACTCACTTTGTCAGTGACCTTCAATGCACTTAAACTCCGTGGCTTATTTTCCTGAGCAAAACTGCCAATTATAGTTAATTTCCTCAGATAGGTGGTAGGTGTTTTAAACTGTAAATTGCACTGATTGAGACAAGGAAACATTCAGATCTCTTACAACTGAATACAAATGCACTACTAAGTTGTTTTTTTTTTTTTTTTTTCTTTTTCTTGTGGGAACTGAAGTATATATGACAACAGAAAACATCAGCACACATACAACAATATTGCTTAAATAAACTAAAACATAAAAAGCTTGACCTGTTCCTTTTCACAAGAACTATTTAGATTTAGCCAAAGACAACTGGAATTTGATTTCTCAGAAGTAATTGTATGCATAATCTGTATCATGTCATATATGATTTTATATAGTTCATACATCATTACCTTTAAGTGCAAAATTCAACTCACATTTCTTCAGGTGAAATAATAAAATTATGTTATGTTATGTTATGTTATGTTATGTTATGTTATGTTATATTATATCATTATATAATATTGTATGGTACCAATAGTACATGCGATGTAGTACCTGTATCATACGGGATTTTTTATTATTTGCTTCTAATTTCCTACTTCTGTCACATAATGATAATTGACAAGCTACTGTTGTTCCTTTCTAAATTTTGAGTAAAGCATGAACCCCAATATTGAAAATACTAGGTTTAAATTATGCTTGGAACATAGCAAAATGGAAAACCAAAATGAGACATGAATTCTTGTTAATTTTTGTCAATAGAGAAAAGATTATTCCACCAGAACAAATACATAATCCACAAACATAGTACACATCAAACCGATGTAACTGGTATTATCAAGTAATGAAGATTAGGTGTATCAGATACCAGTGAGAGCAATGCTCTGGTGTTGAAGTTTGAAAATTCAAATCAGGATTCTGATCAGCTGTTTTGATTCTATTTCAATATAATTAATAATTATATAGCACGTGATAATAAAAAAAATATCTTTGTTCAGGTTTAACATTTGCAGATAAAATCTCACAGCTTCATAATATGCTCAGAACTTATGTTTTGAAGCAGTCAGAAAGTAAATAATATGGAACGGTGCCACTTTGGTTTGTGCTTTCCGCCTCCTCTTCCCTCTTCCCCAATATTTTTCTGTGAAAATATTAAAAAATCTTACCAAGTGAGGACAGAAAATTATTGCCAGAAATACTGTGTTTTCAAGATCCAACTAATATGGACTGGGTGTATTTTTTGAAGTTGTTGCTAGTATAGATTCATGAAAATCAAAATCCTCTGATGATTTGATGCATAAAGTCTTACAACTGCTTAACCCTCATCAGTGCTGCATCCACTAACTTTGCATGCCACAAGCTGAAACCTCACAAATTGTAATACAACATAAAAGAAATTTCAGTTCTGTTTTGAGATTTTTTTTTGTCAGGATCTGCTCCATTTAGTTTCCAGGATCTTAGTGAGACTGGGAAGTGGTCTGCTCATGAACTCCTTGCTTGTTACCTGCTAAATCAGTCTTGACATTTGGATAGAGTTCCACTTATTCTAAGTGGCCCAATCCTAATATCTTGTGGTCTTCAACTATCCTTTTGTGGAAAAAATGAAAAAGTAGAATATATATATCTTATTACCTTTAAATGCAAAATTCAACTCACCTTTCTTCTTCAAAAGTATGGTTCCTTATCATTTTATTTAGAAGATCTGGCGGTCAGCATTTCCCTTGGTACGCTCTGACAGTGTAAGATCTTTGGGATGAGGACACTAAATTTTGTTTAGCAGTCATATATGTTTTCAGTACTGAGTAAAAATAAATGAAATGTTTAAATAAATGAAATGTTTGAATAAACTTTAATTTCCAACTTCTACTTTATTTCCTAGGCATCTGTTTGCCAATCCTAGGGAAAATCTTTTCTGTGCACATACTATTTTTGGAAGTATTAAAATAATGAAATATTCGTATTTCAGATTATAAAGCTTTTCATCATATCCATCTTAGATATGGTGTTCCCTGAAATAGCTATAATATATTCTATCCCATCTTTTCTTTTAATTTTTAACTCCTTTTATTAAAATTTTAGTTTTTTGATAGTCTAATTGTTTAGTTGGTTTTATATTGCTAATTCCAGTAGGAATTAATACATTGATGTGTGTAGATGAAGAAGTCATTGAAATCTAGTAGGGAAAAAAATTGAAAATACTGCATTATGTGCTAAAAAACAAATAAACAATCAAAAACTAAAAAAAACCCCCAAACCCTGAATGAAGTTTTGCATGTATCTCTTTTGGATGTCTTATACAGACCTCCTACTTACCAGTAAATAACACTTCCACAATTCCCAAATAAAAACTAAGATGTCAGAGATCCAGTAAACATCAAAATTAGAAGTGAATATGGTGCCAAAAGATTCGCTTACAATGCAATAAAATACATTCTCATAGGACCCACTGAAATAACACAGTTATTTCCTCAATTCTCCAAAGGCAACAACAAATTGAGATTGTGTTCAAAACGAAGAACTAAAATAGCTGCATCAAATAATTAGAGGCTTTCGTAAGAGCTGATTATTCAGCTCACAGCTTGCAGTAGTACCTACAAATGCCTAAGGGAGAGTTTAGACAAACAACTTCACCAGCATCAGTTAAATGCAGAGTATGTGCTTGCGTTGTTTACCTGTCTGCAGAGAAGGTGTAACAGTTACCTTTAGTTATTAAAACTGGCTGTTAATTCACTTTTTTTTTTTTACATATTCATTCACATTCATTTTAAATGAGACATAAGTACTGTCTTAAGCTTATTTGAAAGTATTCACCCTTTACTTATAGGTAGTGTCAGGTCAGTATTACTGAATTCTTTCTGCAAAGACTAGTTACCTAGATTACATAGAGTGTAGTTACATTTAGACTGGGGAATTTTGATTAATAACAAACGTTGATTTGTGCCTTCTAATTTAGAAGTCCTATATATTCTTGGAAACTTAATTTTAGTATAATCATCATGCTAACAACCATATGCCCCTCTGCAGCTAAATGTTCTCTACCCATATCTTGCACCTGCTGACTTGCCAGTGCAGTATATTACACATACTTCTGGACAAAACTGCAGTGGAACTTACATATCCTACAGGGGTTGTCATGTTCTTGGATCTTTACTGCAGTGTTTACTGTAGCCTTACTCATGTTCTTGGTCCTCAGATAGAACTGAACTTCATCACAGTGAAGCCCACTGGTTATTTTCTTTGAAGTCAACATGATTTCTCATATGCTCAAAACTATGCACCTAAGAGCTTTACCAGCACAGTGTGAGAGTATCTAACACAAAGGGAAAAAGAATATTTTTAAACATATCGGTGTATTGAACTGGTTGTTATATTTTGAATGTTATAATTCAAGAAAGGAGCATGTAGGTATCTTTTCCAAATTTCAAAATGGCTTCGCTGATGAGGTAGGTGAGATGGGTGAAGGCAAATTCTGTGCTTCTACATAGCAGTACTGTACACTCAGACATGTTGGCATTTTTACATTCACACCTCATCAAGCGCACCAATTTAGCAGAGAAATGTAAGCTATTTGAGGTCACTGCCACACTTTCGTACTGACAGTGTTCCTCCTGCTGCTTGTACAGAAAAATATGTGCTTCTGTCTGAATTAATTTAAATAACTATATGGTAGATTTATGCTTTTTAATGAATCTTTCATTATTCAATCAGCAAGCATTGCAGGCTCAGTCCAGTCTTCTGTCAAAGAGAGCAGATTCAGTTGCACTGGAAGTGCAAGAAACACTCCCCTTATCTGTTGGAGGTCACTGAAAGGATAGGCTGCACAATGCCTTCTTTCTTTTGAGCCATTACAGATGGTTATGTCAAAGCAATATACTGTATTTAGAAGACTTTAAATTCTAGATGTGCTGTAACTTGTGTAGCAAAAATCTTTATAAAAAATATTACTCAGTTTATGTAGCTACCTCATTTCTAGATTAGTTATTAATCTTCTAAAAGAGTAATGATTTCTCTATTAATAATTATCAATCAGCAACCTTTTAAACCTTGATTTAATAGTTTAAAAAGTTATTATTCTCATGAATTTTTATTCAAAGATTTTTTTTTAAGAAAATGGTTTGAAAATAGATTAACACAGGATGAAAGATAAAATTCAGTAGATTTATAATTTTTTCTAGGATGAATAAATACAATCTAAATGAATGCAAACATCTTCTGAATAAGAGATAGTTTTCAGGTGTGTTTCTTTTAGTAACTATGACAAGTGTAAATGCAAGTGTTTATCTTCATCATAGACCTATATTTACCAATCTTTTTAAAACGAATGGCTAACTTCAACAAAGTGAAATATATAAGAGGCTTTGAAAAGCTTGACAAAAGGAAAGAGATACCCCATTTGTCCAAAGTTACATAAGTTAAAGTTTTATCTTTTGCATCTTACTTAGAGTCAATAACTTTTAGCTGCTGAATACCCAATAGTCTAATCAGAATGTAGACAGGCCAAAACTTCATGTAACAACATATCTTCTAAGTTGCTATTGTTGCTACCGTTGTTGCTACTTTTTGACCTAACCGACGAACAGGATCATGTCATCTATACAGATAGTTGGAAGATTTTTCTTACCCTGGAATCTGTGTAAATATTGTATTTTCTTCACTAAGATGAATTGCTATCAACATACTGGTGTGGAATAAGCTTGTAAAGAAAGGAACTCCCGTATCAATCACAAAACTAATAACTCTTATTAAATGGTAGTAAATATTTTTTTCCACAATTTCTCTAGTTTTGAAAAGTGCTTGTATCCTTCTGTGGAGTTATATGGGTCAGCACAGTCACTCTGCGTGACAATTAATTTAATCCATTCCCCTGTAATGACTTGTAGGAAGATATGGCCTCATTTATTTAATGCACTTAATGTTGTCCAGGAAAACAGCTTGTCAGAAACATGTCAATTAGGGCATGGCTGTCTTTATTTGTGAGGAACAGTACACACTGTACTGCCATTTGTAAAATATGAAGAATTTCATCCCACTTTCATTCCCTGTACATGGAAGAGTTAATACACAGAGAGATGCAAAAAATATTTTGGAAAAAATAGTATTTGTAATTATGTAATTGAAAACTATAGGCAATGTAGGGTACAGCACTGAGGTAATATTAGAATTTGATAATTTTTATGCAACCCCTTTTTTAATCTTAGAATTTTTCTTTTTCAATGTAGACTGAAAAAGAAACTATGTAAATTTTTTTATTTGCTCTCTGAAACTATTTGAAAGAAGTCTGTGAAATAGCTTTTTCTTTTTGTTTGAATCCTCTCTAACACATAGACAACAAAACTCTAGGGATTTTTGCTGCATTTTCCTACAGTCCATCCAATTATGAATATGAAACAAAATTGTCATTTAATTTTCTTTCCTTGAAAGAGAACATTTCCTGGCTATACAGCAGCATCTAAACATTTGCTGTGGTCTGGAATTCAGGAGATTTTTGTTTTGTGTGTGTTGTAACTGCAGTCCTTAAGGAACACAAATTCAATTATGTTACATGTTCCTTAGTTAAACATTGTTGCTATACAGTTGCAAGCCAAATGGTTTTGTTGTTGCTAATGGTATCAGAATAATGGCCTCTGTAATTGTGTGTCTTCTGCTGTTCAGTGGTAATATAGGAACTAAACCAAAACCAAATACATCTAATTCAGGCAAATATAAGTAAAATTCTGAGATTTCATTGTCTTCCACTACCTAGAATAGTAGGAATCTAAGTCTTCATATTATTTAGGAGACAGATGGAAGGCATCTAATTTATGGCTAAGGACTGCTTTGAAATCATTGAATGTGGCTGTTTGCTGGAGTAATGCACACTGTTGACAGATTATAATTTCATTTTAACATCATTATGGGAAGGGAGTGCCAGAGAATAAACCTGTGTTCCTTCTGAAAGACTATCATCTATATAGAGCATTTTCATGTATATGTATTTGCACATATGTATACACCCTCATGCAATGGCACACACATGTTGCCAGTGTTCAGTAAATAATTAAGAAATAACGGTTATTTAAATCTAGAAATTATGCATATATTTCTCTGTCTCCAATTCAAATCAACATACGTGTATATAGTTTGATGTTGCCTTTCTTTGTGATCTCTGCTAACATAGGTGACCCATCGTCAATTTCTAAGACATTTTGTCAAGCTGTAATTCTCAATAATCATTTTCCCCTGCTTTTATTTAAAATGACAAATGCCTCTTTTGATCTTCAGCTGCCAAATGGGAACTTCCTGGTGCAGCTATAAAGGTAGCTGGAGAGCCTTGGCCACAGCCATGAGCCAGGGACAGTGTTATAACAGCCAAACTCCCCCACTGACAGACTCCTGGTTTTGGACACGAAATGACTTAAGGTCTGTGCACTAAGTGAGACTCAGAGTAAAGCTAACACACCAGTCTTGGGAGAAATGCAGAAAGGAAAGTACAGTTCTGCTTTTCTATTGCTCTCTTGAGACTGTAATGAACTGTTGTCCCGAGCTGATTGTAAAATTATAATAGTTCTCATGGGATGGGAATCCAAGAGCTTTAGACATCTACTGAAATGGCTGTATAAGCAAGACTTATAATTGAAAGAATGACTATTAAATCCTATATTAATCTGGTTTGAGCTGGAAGTTTCCAGAAGGTTGAACATGCTCTGTGTGAAAACGGGAGGTCATACAACTAATAATGTGCTGTGTGATTTCTGAAAACTGAGCACTTTCACAAAATTAAATGGAGTCAAAAGGTATACTGTGTGACAGACGAAGCAATTACATATAAAATGCAAAGAAATGGCATCGGCTTAAGCAGTAATTGATAATTTTTTGTTGCCATTAAAGGCTTCAGAATGGATACCTATAATGCAAGCACTGGTAAACTGCATGCACAGGCCCTGACTACATTATATATACATGATACATATTATGTAAATGGACAAATATGTAGGATAAATTTTGAATACATCTGGGAAGACTTGCAACCCCAGAAAATCTGCTTCTGTATGAGATATTTATTCATTATCGAAGGAAATGTGAGCCAGAGGGTGTGCTTACAGTGGGGTGACTTCTTTGTGACAGATGTATGCATGGCACCAAGATTCATTCATGAATCTGGGAATACAAGGTGACTTTACATTTAGATAAATGAAATCAAGTATCTTTTAAAAAGGTACGGGTCAATGTTTCAGAATGCAAAACTTTTAGAGACAGAAGCTCAGTAAATTAAAGTTTACAACTACATTACACATAGAGCTCCTTAAGGAGGAAAAAAGTAGCCCACATGAAACCCTGCTACATTGACTGGCACTAGTTTAGAGCTGGCCCATATATGCCTCCATTATTCTGTATCAGTACTATCATGCTATATCAAAAAAAGAAAAAAAAAATCTGGCAAGCAAAAATGCTTTACAAAAGAGGTTTGACACAGTTCAGTAAGGAATTATACCATGCATTTTTCACTAAACAATGAATGGCATTTTAGGACAAATGAAAAGAGGTCACCTGGCATTTAAGATATACGTTATGAAGTCACATCTTTTTCTAGTTTTCATTAGCAGTAAGGCCTCTTAGAACTTTCCAAAACATTAACTTTTATACAAATCCTGTCATCAGTAGTGCTACGATATCTATAACATATAATATATGTAATTAAATGGTACCTGGCCTTGAACATTCAGAAAATAATTTCCCATCCTATTAACATTTTGAAATATTTTTCTTTTGTACTTTTCACCAACATGAAAAGTGAAACACAAACCTTGCAAGTCAAGTACTCCAGTCAAACCCTAAGTAGGTCAATAGATACTCCTGGAATTCAGTCCTTAATGCACTAGATCATCACTGTTATCTGCCTGTTTTCTGTTCTACTGCTAGTTCCAAGATTGCTGTTAAGATTTACCATCTATGTTTCATGTGGGATGAATGAGTAAACACAGACTGCAGAAAGGCCAATCCTGTAATGCATTGAAAATGTTCTTTGGTGTATGGGAATCCAAGTCTAAAATTGGTATTCCATTGATTTTTCTATATATGGGGAACAAAAAGTCTCAACCCTGAACATCCCTAAAAGAAGCTGTAAAGAGGGAAGCACTGATATGTGGGACAAGCAGTTGATGCAGGCAGTGAATTCTCTTAAGTCATTCCGAGCCACCTTCCCATTCTGTCTCCTAGATAAATTACTTGAAGTGCAACCTTAAGCTAACCTTAGAAGGATAGCAAGACTTTTTTTTCTTATGATAGGGAATAACATTTTCTTACAGAAATTTCAGGATAAACGAATCAACATTTTTAAGAAAAAAACAGAAAATATGGTTTGAAAATTCCAATTTTTCCTCTCTGTATGAGATAATGTTTCTGGAAGCTTGTATTTTCAGAAGATCAATATAGTTTTTCTAAACAATGCTCCAAGTATCTTAAGTGGTTTTGGCGCTACTGAAATAATTCCAACAATAACAATTCTGTTCTCCTCAAACAGTTCTGTACCAGCATTATTACCCACAGGTTTGTATCAGAAATAGTGTGGTGAGAAGCACTATGGAAGTGATCGTCAACCTGTACTCAGCACTGGTGAGGCCCCACCTTGAGTACTGTGTTCAATTTTGGGCCCCTCACTACAAGAAAGACATTGAGGCGCTGGAGCATGTCCAGAGAAGGGCAACAAAGCTGGTGAAGAGTCTAGGGCACAAGTCTTATGAGGAGTGGATGAGGGAACTGAGGCTGTTTAGCCTGGACAAAAGGAGGCTCAGGGGAGACCTTACTGCTCTCTACGACTGCCTGAAAGGAGGTTGTAGTGAGATGGGGGTTGATCTCTTCTCCCAGGTAACAGTTGAAAGGGCAAGAGGAAATGGCCTCAACTTGCACCAGGAGAGGTTTAGATTGGGTGTTTGGAAAAATTTTGTCACTGAAAGTATTATCAAGCATTGGAACAGGCTGCCCAGGGAAGTGGTTGATTCACCATCTCTGGAGGTATTTAAAAGATGTGTAAATATGGTGCTGAGGGACATGGTGTAGTGGTGGTTTTGTCAGTGTTAGGCTGATGGTTGGACTCGATGATCTTAAAGGTCTTTTCCAGTGTAATTGATTCTATGATTCTATGGGTAGTATCCACAGTAAGAAAAAAAATCCAATGTGGTACGAACACAGAAACCCAGTTTGAGAACTCATTGATTTTATCAGATCTCAAAATGAATTTAAAGCCCCCTCAAATCCAAGAACTTTGTTATAAAAATATATTTCTACTACCAAGAGACAGATGAAAGACTGTTCCCCATCACGTAGGAGAAACAGCATTTCTCTTTCTACAACTCATATTGTAATTAAATGTATTTTAGAATTATATTAAGTTGTTCTGAAAATTGGTTGCTCCATGATTTCTTCGAGCTACACATACAGTTTTTGTTCAGGCAATATATATATGGTTACATTCATTTTGTTCTTTTAAAACTCATAGGAATGATATCCTATCAATCCTCGTGGTTGATTTTATATTTGGCATATGATGATCATATTTTTTTTTATCAAACAATTCGAGGACAGCCTCGCTGGGGGAACTTAGATAAAAATTTCTTCTGTTGTGTACTTTCAAGCTTGTGTCTAGGTGGACTTATTATTTATGAATAATTATTTCTCATTATTTTTTTACATGAATCAGAAATATATTAAGGGCACTTTATGAGTGGAATACTTGGTTTATCTAAATACAAAATAAATTTTATTTGGGTAGCACTTGAGAAAGGATTCAACCTTCTTTGGGCTAAAACTAATTTGGAAAAGTATTAAAAAAAAGGGCCAAACTTGGATGGTGACTGAGATTTGGAGCCTATATCTAACATTTCTTAAAAAAATTGAGAGATTAGACATCTGTATTTCACTGACCATGATATTTTACCGAGTTAATTATGTACTGGATACACATGATTGAATCCATTTGTGTACTACACACAATAACTTGTGTTCAACTGCATTTAAGATGCAAGCTTTGTGTGGAGATGGACTCTCAGCCACTCTTTTTCACATTTTGACTCTCTGATCACTGTCACTGCATATATAACATCAGTGTTTCCAGAAAATTTTTATAGAAAATCTGTATTCTGTCTGCACCAAGAAGAGAAGCAAAACAGTGTGCAGAACCCAAAACTGCATATATTAACAAATCTCAAGTACTTCAGTAACAATTAACCACATTCTGTCTTACAGTCATAAACTAAGATTTACTTGAAACCTTGAATTTCAAAGGATATAGGGACATTTTAAATAGTAAAATAAAAGGAAGAAATAAAATAATTATTTTAGCTAAATATGATGTCTCTGTGACATATTCAGACTTCATACACAAACTCATAGATGAACAAGTTAATAAACCATACTGTTCTTTTTCAGTATGGCTTGAAAACACACTTACAAATAAAGACAATTCAGGAAAAAAATGGTTAGAGTGGTGACTTAGACCTTTTTATTTGTTTAGTAGCCAAACTAAATTAGAAATTGAGTTTCCTATTTTTGTTTCACTCTTAATCAAGTAACCTTTTACATTACAGAGGGCTACTTGCTACAGGAGTAAACACCATATAATAAAATGTTGGGTGAAAGGATAGCTTAGTGTCATTTTTTTTTTCACTAAGAAAACAGAAGTATTGCCCAAGGAGAGGGGTGGGAAAAACTGTATTTCCTCTTGCTCCCATAAGCATAGAGTAATGGCATGCAGGGCGTATGTGTATGTGCGTGTGTGTCTCTGTGTGTGTGCGTGCATGTATATACCTCAAAAGTATTTTGAAAAAGGATATTGAATACAAATTAAAATGTACTCTTTACTAAATCTTCTAAAAAGTGCAGGTTCTTTATCATGGTAAGTAACTGTTTTCAGTTAATTTCTAGGTTTTTCTAAAGAGCATGAAATGTGGTCAAATATGAAAGAAGGCTACTTTTGGACCTATTTAATATCTGGGATTGACTCAACTGTTTCACCTTTGTTTACAGTCTGTTTTGAATATCTTTTTGCTCATATAGGAAGCAAGATTAAATTTAAAGGAGGTCTTTATGGTTTGTAATGGTCCATTCAAGTTGTGTGACACAATAATAATTTTATTTGCATTGGTTCAATCTAAAATTCAGGTTGTGGCTGATTCTTAATAAATCCTAATGAGGATGAATAAAATGTTAAGCCATTGAAGACAGTGACTGAAGGCATTATTTCTTCAAGGTTACAGAACAGAATTAAATAAATTGCATTTCTTATGTAGAAACCATAATTTGGTAAATTTTTAATATACTTTTTTGGTTTATATTATTCTTTTTTAATAACACATTAATTTTGTTTTTGCAGAAGTCACTTTTAACTGAAGTAACTGCATTGTCACAGAATTCAATATATTTTTTTCAAATATTTTCAATTTGTTCTTCTTGACATTTTATGTTTATGTGCAGTTTGCATTTTTTGTTTTTCAAGTTCAAATGTAACAGATTTTGACATTTTTGTTACATTTTCCTTTTTTTTGTACTAGTGGTTTTTTTTTTATTTTTGAGAACCTGCTCTTTTTGAATTCTCTTTTTTCCCTTTATTCTCCTCCTTATTATGATCCCAGGAGCCAACACAAAGAAAAGCGCAGATGATATAACCAGTAATGATCGTGGTGAAGATGAAGGTATTTTTTGTTTTTTCAAAGCTCGACCCTGATGCATGAACATACACTTTTTAATTTTTATTATAATAATAATTATTATTGTTATTGTTATTGCTGTTATTTCAACATGATTTTTAGTTCTTATTTGCAGAAGCACACTTCAGTGTGCTTCTTTATTTTCTTCTTTAGAAATTACTTTCATCGNTGGTTTTTTTTTTATTTTTGAGAACCTGCTCTTTTTGAATTCTCTTTTTTCCCTTTATTCTCCTCCTTATTATGATCCCAGGAGCCAACACAAAGAAAAGCGCAGATGATATAACCAGTAATGATCGTGGTGAAGATGAAGGTATTTTTTGTTTTTTCAAAGCTCGACCCTGATGCATGAACATACACTTTTTAATTTTTATTATAATAATAATTATTATTGTTATTGTTATTGCTGTTATTTCAACATGATTTTTAGTTCTTATTTGCAGAAGCACACTTCAGTGTGCTTCTTTATTTTCTTCTTTAGAAATTACTTTCATCGTTTTTCTTTTTAAAATCCAAATTAGCATATAGATGACTGCAGTTCCCCCATGACGTAGGTGTAAAGGTTATTCCTAAATATGTATGAAGTGAGTAACATAAATATTATTTGAAACCACATACTTTTTCCCCCTTGTTCTTTCTTAGGTTGAAAAAATGCAACTTAAAAACATGCATGTGTTCTTTTCCCTCCAACACATTTTGTAAATTCACCTGTTTGAAATTCATTAAAAAACTCACATATATCCTTCCTTTCACTTCCACTGTTTCCTCAGTGCACATGCTGTACATTGATGCAGTTGAATTGTGCTTTGTGTTTGCTATTTTTATTTACTCATTTATTTTTTTTCTCACAGGATGTGGTTTATTTCAGGACACAAAAATAAAGGAAGTTGTTGATGGTGCTTTATTGTTTTTTTCCTGTAATCAACTAGTCTCTGAGATACATTCATTCTGACTCTGACCACATTCCCACTGAAATCAATGACAGTCATTTTCATTGACTTTCAGAGTTGGATTCGATTCCCTGAAAGGAAATGCTAAAGTTCAGAGTGAAGCACCCTAAAAAAGTTTTACAAGGAAATATTTTTTGGTTGCCTTGGCAGAGCAAAGCTATTTAGGATGCACTGAAATAGAAAGAAGTCATGAAATCCTCCTCTATTCTCACCCTTCCTTTTCATTAAAGTTACACTGACTGTCTACTCTACTTTCTATATAAGAAAAATATTTTCAAATAAATTGAAAGATAACAACCTCATGTAGTTCATTGGTCTGGTTTTGGAGTAATGTGTTTTTTATTCCTCTCATCCTTGGCCAACCTGAAGTGTTAATCCATGTCTTTTTTCCTGTTTTCTTCCATGTGATATCTGTTCAAATAACTTGGAAACATTTGTCCTCTCTATTCCTCTTACAATCACGCATACTGCAGGGAGGACACTGTCTCCTCTCTTCCTGGAATTTCAGCTCAATTGTAGCCACTCTATCTATATATAAAGTAACATAATAAAAATCTCTGGTCTTTGATTCACACTGGTTACCCTCTACTGTACCAACTTCATTGTTGAATTACACTGTTTCTTATAACACAAATAGAATACTCTAAAATTATTGATATTTTCTGAACATCACTTTCCTATTTCTGTATAACATATGATGTTTTTAAGTTACAGTATTATCATTTGCTGTACGAAATTCTGTAGTTCATTTTAAAGCAAAAGATAAGTAACAAGCAAAACCAAAATTAATTTAAAAGCATAAGATAGATATTGGATTATTAATACTTTATTACTCAAGCTTCTTAAAATATTAGAGTTTCATGATTACCAAGGGCATCAACTGTAGACCTAAGCACATAAAGCATGGAGCTCATTTTTGTTGAAGCTAATCATGTTCCCATTGAAAGGGAAGAGGAAACCTCTTATTGACTTCAGCAGTGAAAGATTCAACCCTGAAGTAGAACTGCGCAATAAGGAAAGATTAAATACAACAAATCATGCAATGAGACTTTGGAGAGAGAAGGGGAAGTTAATTCAATAACACAAATAATCGTGACAAGTAATTGTCGTTTTCATTTTTTGAAGTCTTAGCTGAGCCTTCGCAGATTAAACACTTTCATGTACTGTGCTGAAAGTGCTGAGAATAAAAAAAATGCATCCATTAGAATGTTCCTCATTGGTTTATACGATCTATTTAGTGTCTGCATTACTCTTATAGTCACAACAATTAAAGAGATCTTATCACAAAACTTTTTGTTCTGCTGCCTAAGTACAATACATAAAATACAACATGTAAAATGTGTATCTTTTTTTGTAAAAAAGGTGGATTCTATGAGAAGCCTTAAACTCTGAAAACTAGACAGGTGCATATTGGAGTCTGAACATATGTTCCTTTTACTCAGCTGACAACTTTTGATATTGAGGCTAGTACATACACGAGTAAAGTAAAAGTAGGCATAGGAATATGTCCAGTCATAATTTACCTTTAAATATTATCAGATTAGTTCCACATATACAAAATACTACATATGTGGTGACTCATTTTGATATCTTAGAGTGGTTCCTAACAAGCCTGAGGAAAGGGAAAAGTTTTTGAAGGCTTTCAAACCCAGGTCCCCTACCTCTAGGTATTTAACTCAACTTTTTCTTCCTCTACTTCCCTTTCCCACTATTGAATATATGCATATTGTACACAAAAGAAAACACAGATTTTTATTTTTTTTAACAGTCAGAGACTCTGCTTTCCCTTTTATGTTATATTGTATGATTGAAAGAAGCGCTTCTATTCCACATGCAGTTTCACTGAATTATTTGTAAAAGGTGTATATATCTAATGGCAGCTTGCTGAATGCCCTTTGCTTTTTAGATGAACTTAGCCCCCGTTCCCACTGTTTCTGTAGAGAACATAAGTCCCTAATTTAAGTAGTCTGAAACATCCCTGGGGACAGGAGCCTAAATTTTTGGTTGTTAGAGGAAGAGCTATGGATGCAGTCCTAACTATACCCTAAATCATTGATTAGTGCATCTTTATAACTCACTCTGAAGTATGAAAATATTACTATGAGTGTCATTTAACTTTCTTTTAGAAATAAAGACCCAGTTGTTTATCTGTTTGAAAGTAGTCAAGAGATTTTCTGCATATACAAAAGACCAGCCATACCATTAAGGACCGTTAATTCAAGATTGTTCTTTAAGGCTTAGCTACCATGCGAGGAAAAGTACAGCTTGAAAGACCTCATTTGCTTTAATACAAAAAATCTGGGCCATGAATTCACATAAATTCTTTTTGTTAACGTCTAGGCTATTTGAAAAGAGGAAGAGTTTGCTATGTTTATTTCTATCAGAACAATTTGATTTTGTGATATTATCTCTTACTGAACTATTGGGAATGTAATTTCAACTATTATGTCTCAGTAAGGAATGGGAAAGTATGGATCATTATTGTAATTTTATTATTAAATGTACAGATACTTCTAAATTAGCATATACTTGAATCAGAATATTCTAAAAAAAAAATTAAGATTATTCCATAATTCGATTTTCTCTTTAGGCTTTTAGACATTTATATTCCAAGTAAATTCCTTGTAATATTGAAGGCATTTCGCATGTTCTGAGAGCATTTCAGAGGAAATAATATTTGAAGTAACCAAGAGAGATATTCAAACTATAAATATTAGGCCGGCAGGATGATCCTGAACTGCATAAGCTAGCTGATAAAAGTGGTGGTGATGACACTGAAAACATAGGAAATAATTAAGAATATTTTTAGCACTGTTATAAATTTCTAATGCCACATTTAATTATTTTTTATTACTTTATTATGTTTCCCTTACTTGAATTTTTTCAGACATTCATGATCAGAACAGCAAGAAACCTGTTATGGTCTACATCCATGGTGGATCTTACATGGAGGGTACTGGAAATATGATTGATGGCAGTATTCTCGCAAGTTACGGAAATGTCATTGTTGTCACTCTCAATTACAGGCTGGGGATTTTAGGTAAGTGATTCTTTTCTTCATCATCATTGCATAGAAACATTTTATTACTTAATTTATCTACCAATAGATCATAGATCCTTGGGCCAGTTTTGTTTTTAAAACAGAAAATTCTTCCTGGTGGATAGTTTGACTATTATATTAATTTTGAACTCTGTGTAACATTTTATGGAAACTGAGCTAGGCTACATGTCCCCTTCTTTTTGTCAGATGCCTTCAAATTAGACAGAAATGACTGGATATTTTTAATTATTTTAGTGCTGGTTTATGTTAAATTTGTCATCATATCATATTTGCTCTTGGCTCAGTGATTTAACAAGTTTTGACAATTGTATCTTTTTCTCATTAAAATCTTCTCAATTTCATGTTAAAAAAAAAGAAGATGAAGCAAATTAATCAAGAATAAGTACTCTTCAGTTTCAAAACAGTTGATAATGGTGGGGAGAGGGAAAAATATTACAATTTACCTGTCTTCAGTATTTTTGTGTGCAAATTGGTTTTTTAGGGCAACAGATGTAGAGGTAAAACAGACAAAACAGGCTATATATACACTGATGGAATTTATGTTGCAGGTAATGTGGAACCAAGGGGTTTCAAGAAGTGACATAATATTATCTTCCTGAATATAAGGAACTCCATAATCATGCATTATAATATTGAGAGAAATTAACACTTCTGTCTTTCAAACAAAACAAAAGCTACATCTTCTTGACATTAGAAATATTCTTCTGTTAGCATTAGATTGAATAACAAGATAAACTTAGATCCATGACAACAGATGAAAAACCTTTCTGCCTTCTCCGTGGTTGCAACTCCTGGATGTTTGCATGCACCAGCCTTTTCTCCAAATGAAGAGTTATTTATTGAAATTCTACTTTTCCATAGAAAATTAAGCTAAAAACTTGCTTATAATAGCAGATATTAGAAATAATTTTTATCTTAAAGGAAAAGCATTAAGTCAATATAGAATATTATATAGACTGCTAGAATGTTCATATTGCAAGCACTTTATATGCATAAAGTCCAGTAATTTTTTTGTCTTTTTTTTTTATTTAGAATATCCTTTAAAAATATTTTTAATCTTGTTTTTCTTGATAGCAAATCTGATCTATATTCTTGACATGTACTATTTTCGAACACAGGAAACTTCCTTTGCTAAGGTATCTATTAACGTGGTTAATGTGTTTCAACAATGTTCTAGATCACCAGAGTACTGTGATTTTTTTTCCCCCCTGATTTTGGCTCTTGTTTAAACAAAAAATAGCATGTTTTCTGTTAGAATCAGATTTAAACATAAACACAAGAATCTAAAAAGATAGTTTGGTATATTTACACATGCAATCTTGGTATTCAGAAACACACCCAAAAAAAGAAAAAAAGAAAAAAAAAAGAAACATAAAAATACAAGTGAAGAACTCAAGACTTCTAAAAAAAAGGGGATTGTTGTTGTTGTTGATGATGTCAAATGAAGTGTATACTGAGGAACTTGATAATATTTATCTGTAAAAAAGATTATTTAATGAACCTCTTAAAAAGTTTTCTCTTGTTTTTTTTAAACTAAAATTGTTGAAGGATACAAATAATTATAAGTAGTTTAAAATGTTTCAATGTCGAGCTGCCTCATATCAATCTAAAGGAAAAAAATTGCAATATTTGCATTGATGAACTCCTCTTTCATGTATTTATGTTGAAAACAAACAAAAAAGACAGAATGCTATATTTTGATATTGTGGCATATAGGAAGAAATGCACAATGCAGAAGCATTCATTTAAGAAACTGAAATGTAATAACTGTGAGGGTTTAAAATGGATTAGGAAAAATGCAGTTTTATATTTGGCATTAAACATTTCTCAACGGTGATAAATGTAACTTTTGAGACACTATGGAATTTATTTTGTTATAGAAGGTCTATGTTTGAATTAGAAAAACAGAAGATATTCAGATTATGTGTTTAGTACTTAAAAAATCAGAGCAATTGTGGTTTATGAGCATATTTCTGTTTTTTCTTCCTTGGTGAAATGTTAATATGATCATTGAGAATGCATTGGGTTCTGCCTAGACACTGGAAGAATGTTGTATTCCATGTATTTTTTACTTGATTCATAAGTTAAAAAAATGAAAGAGAAAGCACAAATTTATTCTGGTAAACAACCATATGGAGAACAAATATGATTATTCATAAAAGTTAAAAAAGAAACATCACTATTATGACATACACTTTGAAGACTAACTTTTTTATCCATATCTCCTAGTCTGGATTATCTTCTTTTTGGAAGTTACACTTTTTTTTCTAAAACTGGTATGTTTCACTTACATTTGATTTGTAGGTTTGTACATAAGAGGACACATACAAATCTTACTTTAATGACAGAGATGTGTAATTCTCTCACTATTATCACATCCTCTGATGGATGGATATGCATTAAATTAGTCACAGTGATGAGTTACTGAAGACCCTTTATATATATTTTTTTTCCTTCCTCTAGAAAATTATCACTTGAGTGTTACTGAATACTGGATGTTATTATACTTACCATAAACATTAGCTTGGTTCTGGAAGCACATTAAATTATTTTCCTTTCAATCTGTATTGTGTCATTAACAGCAGTAGATAGAAAATATATTAGGACTGCATACATAATCGCTGAATGGTATTAGCCAGACAAATCACAGAATCATAGAATGGTTTGCGTTGGAAAAGACCTTAAAGATCATCTAGTTCCACTCCCCCTGCAACAAGCAGGGATACCTTCCACTAGACTAGGTTGCTCAAAGCCCCATCCAGCCTGGCCTTGAACACTTCCAGGCATCCATCAACAACTTCTCTGGGCAACCTGTTGCTGTGTCTCACCACCCTCATCATAATAATCCTCCCAGTAAAAAATTTCTTACTTCTGTCCGGACTAAATCTACCCTCTTTAGTTTAAAACTGTTGCTTCTTGTCCTGTCATTACAGGCCTTGGTAAATGTCTCTCTCCATCCTTCTTATAAGCCCCCTTTATATATTGAAAGGCTGTAATAAGGTCTCCCCAGAGCCTTCTCTTCTCCAGGCTGAACAACACCGACTCAGCCTTTCTTCATGATAGAGGTGCTCCTGACTTCTGACCATTTTTGTGGCCCTCCTTTGGAACTGTTCAAGCAGGTCTGTGTCTTTCTTGCACTGAGGACCCCAGAACCAGGTGCAGTAGTCCAAGCTGGGTCTCACGAGAGAGGAGTAGAGGGGTGGAATCACCTCACTTGACCTACTGGCCGTATTTCTTTCTATGCAGCCCAGGATACAATTGGCTTTCTGGGCTGTGTGTGCACATTACTGGTTCATGTCCAATTCTTTCATCCACCACTGTTTCCAAGCCCTTCTCTGCAGGGCTGATGCTGATCCATTCATCCCTCAGTCTATATTGATACTGGGGATCACTCTGACCCAGATGCAGGACCTTGCACTTGGCCTTGTTGAACTCCTCAAGGCTGTCAAGTTCCCTCTGGGTGGCATCCCTTTCCTCTTGCACATCAACTGCATTACTTATCTTTGTGCTGTCCACAGACTTGCTGAGGGCATGCTCAATCCCACTATCTATGTCACTGATTAAGATATTAAATAGTTTTGGTGCCAGTATGAGCCTCGAGGAACACAACTTGTTACTGGTTTCCACTTAGACATTGAGCTAATGACTGTAACTCTTGAGGATGTGGCCATCCAGCTAATTCCTTATCCATCTAACAGCACATCTGTCAAATACCTATGTCTCCAATTTAGCAGCAAGAATGTTGGGGGGAGCATATCAAAGCCCTTACAGAAGTCCAGGTAGATAACATCAGTTGCTCTTCCCTTGTTCATTGGTACAGCCACTTCGTTGTAGAAAGCCACTAGATTAGTAAGGCACAATTTGCCCTTGTGTTGGCTATCTCTAATTACCTCCCTGCCTTCCAGATATTTTGATATGCCTTCCAGGAGGATCTGTTCCATGATCTTACCAGGCATGGAGGTGAGGCTGACTGGCTGCTAGTTCCCAGGGTCCTCTTTATTATCCTTATCTTCAGTCACTGGGGATTTCATCTGACTGCCATGACTTTTCAAATATGATGGAAAGTGGCTTAGTTACAACATCTGCTAATTCCCTCAGGATCCTTGGATGCATCTTGTTGGGTCCCATGGACTTGTGTATGTTCAGCTTCCTCATGTGGTCTCAACCCTGATATTCTCCTACAATGGCAGTGACTTCATTTCCCTAATCTCTGCCTTGAGGTTCAGGGACTTGACAGATGCGGGAAGAGAGATTGCCAGTGAAAATTGAGGGGTAAGAAACTGTTGAGTACCTCAGCCTTCTCCATGCTAGTTTTCACTAATTTTTGTGTTCATTTTCTGGGGACAGTACATCTTTCTTTTCTGAGCAATGTACCTGTAGAAACCCATCTTATAATTGTTCACGTTCATTGCCAAATTCATCTCCAACTATGCCTTAGCTTTCCTGATCCCATCCCTACACACCTGGGCAGCATCCCTATGTTATTCCCAGGATATCTGTCCCTGCTTCCACTGCCTGTGCATTTCCTTCTTACACTTTGACCAGGAGATCCTTACTGAGACAAGCTGATCTCCTGCTTTCCTTGCCTGATCTCTTACACGTGGGAATTGAAAGCTCTTGCACTCCAAGATAAATGAACCTTAAAAAGCTGNTAGAATGGTTTGCGTTGGAAAAGACCTTAAAGATCATCTAGTTCCACTCCCCCTGCAACAAGCAGGGATACCTTCCACTAGACTAGGTTGCTCAAAGCCCCATCCAGCCTGGCCTTGAACACTTCCAGGCATCCATCAACAACTTCTCTGGGCAACCTGTTGCTGTGTCTCACCACCCTCATCATAATAATCCTCCCAGTAAAAAATTTCTTACTTCTGTCCGGACTAAATCTACCCTCTTTAGTTTAAAACTGTTGCTTCTTGTCCTGTCATTACAGGCCTTGGTAAATGTCTCTCTCCATCCTTCTTATAAGCCCCCTTTATATATTGAAAGGCTGTAATAAGGTCTCCCCAGAGCCTTCTCTTCTCCAGGCTGAACAACACCGACTCAGCCTTTCTTCATGATAGAGGTGCTCCTGACTTCTGACCATTTTTGTGGCCCTCCTTTGGAACTGTTCAAGCAGGTCTGTGTCTTTCTTGCACTGAGGACCCCAGAACCAGGTGCAGTAGTCCAAGCTGGGTCTCACGAGAGAGGAGTAGAGGGGTGGAATCACCTCACTTGACCTACTGGCCGTATTTCTTTCTATGCAGCCCAGGATACAATTGGCTTTCTGGGCTGTGTGTGCACATTACTGGTTCATGTCCAATTCTTTCATCCACCACTGTTTCCAAGCCCTTCTCTGCAGGGCTGATGCTGATCCATTCATCCCTCAGTCTATATTGATACTGGGGATCACTCTGACCCAGATGCAGGACCTTGCACTTGGCCTTGTTGAACTCCTCAAGGCTGTCAAGTTCCCTCTGGGTGGCATCCCTTTCCTCTTGCACATCAACTGCATTACTTATCTTTGTGCTGTCCACAGACTTGCTGAGGGCATGCTCAATCCCACTATCTATGTCACTGATTAAGATATTAAATAGTTTTGGTGCCAGTATGAGCCTCGAGGAACACAACTTGTTACTGGTTTCCACTTAGACATTGAGCTAATGACTGTAACTCTTGAGGATGTGGCCATCCAGCTAATTCCTTATCCATCTAACAGCACATCTGTCAAATACCTATGTCTCCAATTTAGCAGCAAGAATGTTGGGGGGAGCATATCAAAGCCCTTACAGAAGTCCAGGTAGATAACATCAGTTGCTCTTCCCTTGTTCATTGGTACAGCCACTTCGTTGTAGAAAGCCACTAGATTAGTAAGGCACAATTTGCCCTTGTGTTGGCTATCTCTAATTACCTCCCTGCCTTCCAGATATTTTGATATGCCTTCCAGGAGGATCTGTTCCATGATCTTACCAGGCATGGAGGTGAGGCTGACTGGCTGCTAGTTCCCAGGGTCCTCTTTATTATCCTTATCTTCAGTCACTGGGGATTTCATCTGACTGCCATGACTTTTCAAATATGATGGAAAGTGGCTTAGTTACAACATCTGCTAATTCCCTCAGGATCCTTGGATGCATCTTGTTGGGTCCCATGGACTTGTGTATGTTCAGCTTCCTCATGTGGTCTCAACCCTGATATTCTCCTACAATGGCAGTGACTTCATTTCCCTAATCTCTGCCTTGAGGTTCAGGGACTTGACAGATGCGGGAAGAGAGATTGCCAGTGAAAATTGAGGGGTAAGAAACTGTTGAGTACCTCAGCCTTCTCCATGCTAGTTTTCACTAATTTTTGTGTTCATTTTCTGGGGACAGTACATCTTTCTTTTCTGAGCAATGTACCTGTAGAAACCCATCTTATAATTGTTCACGTTCATTGCCAAATTCATCTCCAACTATGCCTTAGCTTTCCTGATCCCATCCCTACACACCTGGGCAGCATCCCTATGTTATTCCCAGGATATCTGTCCCTGCTTCCACTGCCTGTGCATTTCCTTCTTACACTTTGACCAGGAGATCCTTACTGAGACAAGCTGATCTCCTGCTTTCCTTGCCTGATCTCTTACACGTGGGAATTGAAAGCTCTTGCACTCCAAGATAAATGAACCTTAAAAAGCTGCCAGCTCTGTTCTGTTCCTTTATTCCTGAGGGCAGTTTCCCAGGGGCTTCCATCGACTAATTCCTTAAACAAATGAAAGTTTGGTCAACTAAAATTCAGGGTCCTGACTCTACTCTTCACCTGGCTCATATCCCTCAAGGCTGTGATTTTCACCAGGGTGTGATCACCTAGGCTGCCACCAGTCTTGACTGCTATTATTAGTTTATCTGTGTTGGTAAGCAACAAATTCAGTAATGCTTCTGCCCTGGTTGGGCTGTCTATCACCTGGATTAAGAAATTATCCTCGACATGCTCCAAGAGTCTCCTAGACTGCTTACAGCTTGCTGTGTTGATCTTCCAGCAGATGTCAGGGTTGTTGAAGCTCCCCGGTAGGATCAGAGCCTTCAAGTGTGATGCTTCCTGTAGTTAAAGTAAGAACGCTTCATCAACATCCTCCCCTTGATCAGGCAGCCTGTAGGAAACACCAGCCACGAGGTTTCCTTTGTTGGCTTGGCTTCTAATTTTTACCCATAAGCTCTCAACCTTTTCATCACAGTTTTTCAGAGAGCTCTGTGTAGTCATTCCCTTTTTTCATAGAGAGAGTAACCACTCCCTACAAGTTTAAAGCCATTGATTGCAGCACTCCAGTTGTGTGATTTGTCCCACCACATTTCAGTGATAGTGACTAGATCATAGCTTTCTAGCTGTACAGTGGCTTCCAGCTCATTTTGTTTGTTAACCATGCTGTGTGCGTTGGTATAGAAACACTTCAGTTGAGCTATCGACCATGTCACCTTTTGAAAGGACCTTTTGGGGCATTTCATAAGTGTTCCCCTGTTGGTTCCTAATATATCAGCAGCCCCAGCTCTTCTCTGTTACCCAAAACTCCATCACTTTCCCCTGTTAAATCTATTTCAAATCTCTCCTCTTAAGTCTGGCCAGCTTCTTAGCTAAGGGGCTTTTGCATCACTTGGTCAGATGAATCCCATCAGCTCCCAAGAGACGTGGCTTCTCAAAGGGGGATCCATGATCACAGAAGCCAAAACCTTGAGTATGGCACTGGCTACGCAGCCAGGCATTCATCCGTTCAATTTGCCCCCTCCTTCCTGAACCAATTCCTGTGACTGGGAGGACAGAGGAGAACACCACCTGTGCTCCTGATCCTTTTAATATTGCTCTGAGGGGCATGTAGTCTAAGTTTCCTTGCTGCAGTATCGATAGACATTACATGGATTAATAGCAACAGATGATACTCAGTGGAGTTCATCAGGCTTGGCAGCCTCTCAAAGGTGTCATGAATGTGAGCTCCTGGTAGGCAGAAAACTTGCCTAAATAAATTGTCTGGATGGAAAATGGATGCTTTGGCTCTCAGTAAGGAAACTCCAATTCCTAATACCTTATGTGCTTTTCTGGTGGCAGTGGTTCTAATGCAGGTGGGTGGCTGGACCAAGTTTGTGTGGTTGGCTTTTCCTGGATCCTGTCTGTTACGCATATGCTTTTCATACTCCAACCCCAAAACATCATGTCTGTTATGTAGAAGCACTTCAGGGGACAGGGGAAGGTTCTTCTGTCCTGAGCAGACACAAGGGTCCAGTTTCCTTCATCTTGTGAGTTAGTTGTGTCAGAGAGCTCAAGGTTGGATTCAGGCTTGCCTTCCCTTTGCATGGACTTAAGGCAGGGCTGTCACTCAGGCTGGAACTGTGTACAACACCATGTTTCAACCTCCTTCTTACGTTCCTGGATACTGCTTTGCCTGTTGAACCCTTTTGTTAAGATAGCTGCTTGTCCGAGGAGTTCTTCCAGCTGGGCACGCTTGCAGCTGTGACATTCACCACTGCCTTTAGCTGTTAGGGGGACTTCCATATACTGAAGCTCCATGCAACCTAGGATGTAGACAGCTATTTCAGCCCTTGGGAAGTCTGTTTGGGTGGAGACGTCGGCACAGGTAGGCTATAGTTCTTCCATTCAGGTTTCAGCCACAAGCTTGCAGTTGTGGTGGGTGGACACCACTTTCTTTCAGCAGGTCCCACTCTCCTTATAGTCCTCAGAAAAAGTAGCCCAGTTATAAAATGATAATTGTTTCAAACAACAGTGTTGTTCTAATTCCTTGGAGACCACAAGCTTCAGGCTTCCACAGCCATTGGCTTGCTGGGTTGACCATCAAGCACGCAGCCTAAGCCTGTAGATGAGCAGAGCAGGCAGCAGCCTGATCACTGCCAGAGCTGGCAGCTCTTCCTGCATGCCCTACCACGCAAACTGCCACACAAACTGCTGACACTGCTCCCAGATGATGCCATCCCTGTTTGCACTGCCTGTTTGCAGTGCTCCCTGTGGCTGGCATCCCCTAGGGGCTGGTTATATGCAGCTTCCCATGGTTTGAACTGGTCACAGGGACAGCCAGCACCATCCCACTCTTGCGCACCTCTCTCACAAGACCTATCGTCCTGCTGGCTGGAACCTCCCCCACCAGCAGGCTAAGGGTGCTGGGGGCCCAGAAGCTCCCTTAGATACCCCCTAGGGACCTTGCAAGCCTCGAACTGCTCTCAGCAGGGGGCAACAGCTGCTGCTGCATCAGCTGCCCAAGGTTTAAACTGTGGGAACAAATCCCAGGCAAAGATCCTGGGACTGAATCAGTAAAGGTGATCACATATGTTTAAGAAAGCCTGGGTTTTGGAAATACATCTTCATAGACGAGGGAAAAAGAAAATTGTTAGGGACAACTTACTTTACCTGACTATCCTTCACTGAGTTTGGCCTCAAGAAATATCTATACAGCCATGGAATATTTATCAAGTTAATGGAATATAACCTATATAGGTTTCTTTTACTGCCTTCTGATATAATAGAATTTTAATTATATTTAATGGAATTTGTGATCATCCTATAACTTAGTAAAAGTCCTATGATTTGGAAAGACACATAACACTGCACTCTTTGAATTTTAAAACGAGGTTTTAGCAGTCACCGTAAAGACAAGGTTTCTCCACCTTTTATAGGCAGAAGTCCAGTTGCTTGTTGGTTATAACTGAGATACTGAAACTTCTAGTCTCAAGTTAACCAGAAAGCAGGATCCTAGACAGAAAAAAGGTTTTACTTGTGGTAGCTGCTACATTGTGACATTCAAGAGTATAAAACATTTTAACTGAATGACAAAGACAAGTATCTTCATCTCCATCTCTTCTTCTTGCATCTGGCTAAAATATAAGCCTTTAGATTGCGTATCAAACAACATTTATCTGTAATTCCAGAATACAGAAGAACCGCATTTCCTCTCGTGTCTTGGAGGACTGCAGAGCTGCTTTGGGAATAAGTACCTCATCACTCTCTCTCTGTGGGTTCAAGTAGCACTATTGCAAAGCAGGAGATGGCTGGGCCCAAGACTTTCCAACTTTTTAATTATCCCTTTTTATCCTTTGAATAAAAATACTTCTGGAATTATTCTTACTGAGATTTCTAGACCCCCAAGCGTGCAGACAGCAATTCTTGATGTTATTTAGAAGGCCATGTTTTCCCTTTGAATATAAGTCTAATTTTTCGAAATATATTCCCTGGATAGGATCCTTTTGGGACAATAAAATAGAAATATTTAGCTTTTCCTTTTAATTATTGAAGTGAGCCCTATCAAAGTGGAATGCTGCAGTGCTGTGTTTAATTTCTTGTGCACTTTAGGGTTTGGGAGAATCCTGCCTCTGCCCAGCTCAACAGTTTCTGTTCCTACTTATACCTCACCACAGTGACAACTGAAGGCACTGCTGGAGCTAGAGGAAATTGCTAACTTGTATCAGTGCAAGGCAGTGCTCCTGTACCTTGATAAATTTGATATCATAACACACAGAAGTACTAAATCCCGCTGTCTCCCCACCCCATAGTTTGAGCACTGTGTAGGATGATAGTATTTTTTATAATAAGTTTTAAGTTATTTAACAATTGACTTGAATTTTGCAAATTCCCAAACTACTGAGGGAATTATTTAACTGAAGTAGTGAAAATTCATCAGAGTGAGATTATTAGGCAAAATAAATACCCTAATTCAAAGAATGTTCTATTATTACAGAAAATGGGGTGGTTTGAATGACCTGACTCACTTCGTGTAGATAGTGCTCAATTCCTCTTCATTATCTACATTCTTAGTCTTCATAGATATGCTTTAAGAAGAAGTAACAACTTTTCAACCTAGATATAAACACTGTTTTAGTGCCTTTTTCAGGATTATGTTGGCAGGGAAAATACAGAAGAGGGATTTATGATTATTATTGTTTTACACTGACATGGCCTGAACAGTCTGCCTCATGGCGAAACTTCAATACGCAGAATCCCTGTTTAGCTTGTGTAACAGGAAAAGTTAAATCTGAAAAATTGCCCCCTCCCAAAAAAACAACCCAAAACAATAACAACAAAGCCCCAAAGTCCCAGCACAATTTTTGAATGTGGTTAAATTCAGTCATGATGTTACACACTTTGAAGAAAAAAATCTTAAGCAATCTTCAAAAAAGTTATCATATTCAAATATGAACTTGGTGTTCTTGTACAAGCTATTAAAGGCAAAACCTGAGATGAATTTTAGAAATATGGATCAGATATTTTGGAAGCCAGAGTTAAATGAAACATCTACTGCAGTAAATGAGATGCACTCAGAGTTCAAAATTGTAAAATTTACTTAGCATTTCTGAGACCACTTGCAATTTAACATTTTCTTCCTCCTAGAATTCCTAATCATGCAGATAATAATAGCCTATCTCTTATCTATCTCCCTTTTTGGCAATATACATCCATTTTAAGTATTCTGTCTTAAAAGGCTGGACTTTCTTTTAGTAGAAATTAGATTGACATGCAAATATTGATCTCTGGAAATTATCATATTAGGCAGTGTAATATAGATCAGAGTTCAGTTCACAAGGAAGCTCAGTACTTCTGCAAGTTACTGAGAACCCTAGATTTCTTTACTTCACTGAGTGCCTGGTTTGCAAGTTAAAACATCAATGCACTAAAAGAGTGTATGTTGTAAATAAACTGCTCAGGGTTTGACGGACCATTGTAGGTCCCTTCCAACTGAACTCTGTCCTGTCCTGTCCTGTCCTGTCCTACCCTACCCTACCCTATCCTATCCTATCCTATCCTGTCCTACCCTACCCTATCCTATCCTGTCCTGTCCTGTCCTGTCCTGTCCTGTTCTGTCCTGTCCATCTCTGTCCTGTTCTAATATATTCAGTGGTAGTCAAAGCAAGTAAGTAGTATATGGCCTTGCAAGACAGATTCTTTCATGTTGACAGTGTACAATAGTCTATAATATGTCGAATTTTATCTTCACTAGTGTAATTGTTGTACAGAATGACTCTTTTATGGGTATTTTAAATTCAGACATTAAGATATCTGTTCCCTTTGTGCCTCCAGACAGCCCTCCTCTATCTCCATCACATGTGACTCCACTAGTACAGGAAACTTAAAGGTGATCTGCTGGTAGAAAAGGCCAGAGGTAGATTAGTACACATGGGAGTGACCCAGGAGCTGGAGCGAGCTAAGTAAATCACAGTTTTCATGCTTACACAAGAAAGGAGGTTTGTTTAAGCTCAATTTAGTTTATCGTGATTGCGTGGCTGAAGCCAATGAAAAATTCACTACATTGCCTCACCTACATCTCTAAGCTTCATGCAGAAGTTTTCCTGGCCAATTTGGTCCCTTTCCTGTTTTCTTAGTTGGCCAATAATTGCGTCAGCTAATGTCAGTTGTCATAGCTGATTTTCTACTTCAGTGGTACTCCTAAATTCCCGGCAATGACACATAAGTGTTAATTCCATTGCTATCAACATGTTTTTGAAGACATCAGAATTATGATCTTCATCAATTGTTTTTCATAAATCATATCTTTTTCTCTTATTTAAAATCTATTATTAAGTCACAGAAATTGGTTTTCTGCAAACAGAGCTGATAAACTCCATTGTTTTTGGGCTGTCACATTACTACATCTGTTTCAAACATCAGAAGCAACAAGTATATAAGTTACAGTGTCATCAGAAACTATGTGTACATTCACAGAGTTTCTAACATTAGACATGTTCCTTTCATAGAGTGAGTACATGGTACTACTGTGAATGTGTCTTATAATCACAAATGCACTTAATAACATGTTCTGCTTTCATATTGCTTACTTTTATAGCGTCTGAACTCCCAACAAGCTTATATAACTTCCATATTATTCTGTAGTCAGGGGCAAGTATGGACATTCTTGAAATGTGATTGTCAAACTGGAATTTAGAAAGAACCTTTTGACAGAGAGTTCCTCTTACATAAATGCAACAGAATCTGCTTCCTCCAGGCTTGACGCGTTGACCCAGCTGACTAAGCTAGTAAAGCATGCTCTTAGAAAATATTTTTTTATCATAGCCTATATAGTCAAATAGAACAAAAAGCTACAAGACAATGTAAGAAAAGTAAAAAAGATAATGATTTTTCAGTAATTCACTAAGTTTTCCTAATTCACTGAGTAAGCTACTACTTGTTCATCACTCGGAGCGTATTTACTTTCTTTAAGAACATTTTGTGTTAACTAAGATTTATAATATATTCTTTCAAAAAGTTTGTCCCTAATGTGTGTGAAAGAATTATAGGCTTGTTTTTTGAAATTATATACTTATGCTGGTATTTGGGCAATGCGAGATAAGTGTCCTGATTTGATAAACATCTTCAGAAATAACAAGAAACGGTTAGGTGTTCTGTCTCTTTTTGAGACAGTTTTTTGTATTGATGTTCAAATATATGTAGAGTATCTGAACTTTAGATGGACAATAGGGAGGACTTCTATAACTCTATAATAAATATGTGAAAGAAACACAAGCAAATATTGAGACTTTGAGAAAGCAGTCTGATCTCATGCATTAGCCTACTTCCAAAGGAAGTATCAAATGTACAAAATGTTGCGTGTATTGATATAAGCATGTGTTATGTGCAGTTTTAAAAAAGAGATAAAGAAATTGAGTCTTACAAACTAAAAAGCTTTTTTTAAAAACCATTCTATGAGGGTATATGTGCAAATAAACTACAGTGAAAATATTAAACATGTTCGTATAGCAAATATAACTCATTCAAATCTCTGTAACTCATTTGAGATACACAAACATTTAGGCACATTTTTGTAAGGTATGTTTTTATTTAATTGAAAGCTTATTTGATAAGATTTCTGAACATGATAAAATGTGTATGTATCAGTGAACTGCTGTCACATTGACTGACGGACAAAATTGTGTTTTCATGATATATTTTAGTACTACAGTGAGGTTTTTAATATAATCTATGTACATTTTGTGGAGATTCCATAATCAGCTTATACAAAAATAATGGTTTTTTTTAAATGTAAAGGACATTTTTTTCTGAACAAATGTTGAATCTGTATTCCTTATTTTTTCCTTTGATTTTTTGAATTCCTCATATCTTTATTGATACTCTAAAATATTTGTTATTAATCAGTAACCTGTTGGCGCTAAAAGCTACATGCTCTGAGGTAGTTCTAGTTTACTTAGTTTACATTTCCTAGTATTCCATACATGTGGAAGCATAGCAGTCACTACTTGAACATTTCTGGCAACATCAAGGTAAGTGTGACTCTATCTAGATTAATTTAAAACAATATTTTGAATTGAAATGTGACTATGGAAATGTGAAAGTATATATAAGTTTAGCTATTAATTCAACAATTTCCTTTTTTTTCCCCTCTGTAATTACATTGACTAGTTAGAATTTCTTGTGGTGTCATTTATTTTTCAAACATCGTGCTTTTAGATGATTTATCTGTATTTTCCTGTGAATTCCTAATTTCTTCCTTGAAACTGCATGGTTTTATACTTATTTGGGCAGTAATCATTCCACATTAGTAGTAGTATGTCTCGTAAAAGTTTTGAAGAAAAACAAACATGAATTAGTATTTCAGAATTTGCAGACAGGAAATAGTGGAAATTTGTACTTTAAAAGTAGCAAATCCTGATGAAATTAGTACTTCATTCTTTTTTGTCGTTGTTGGCTTTTTTTTTGCTTTTTGTTTAGTCTGGAACTATATTTAAGCATAGATAATTTCAATTCATTAGTAAGTACTGAGTGGAAGTTTTGCCTTAAAGTTTACAGGACGTCGAAGTTAGGGTCAAATTCCATCCTCACATATACGTATAAAGTAGTCCGAGTGAATTAAGGGCTTAGACTATAGCCTGGCACCTATTGTTCAGGGTTTTTTTTTATTTATTTAACTTGTGTATTTTTTTGTTTCTATTACAAAATTCAGAAATTACTCAATGAGAGTGACAACCTGGTATAAACCCGAAAGTATTGCCTTACTGTCATTGTCTTAATTGGTGATAAAAAAGCATAACAACATACTGAAATAATCTGAGGTTAAGCAACTGTCACTATAAAATGATAGTTGGTAAGAAAAGAAAGCAATTTTAAACTTCAAGTGAAGTTGAAATTTCCTTCAGGAACTAATACAGTATCTACTGATCCGGGAAAAAAACCCACAACAACTCTTGCTATAAAACCTTCCATTCCATCTTTGTTATAGGCAAATTTACTTAAATCTGGAGTTACAGTTGTTCTTCTCACAACTACAGTATTTCAGTATAAATTCTAAGGGGAGAAAATGAAAGTTACCGGTTACTTATGTTTCCAAGGATGTGCAGGTCTGCTCTGCAGTTTCTTTCAAAAATCTATCATCTGATTTTTCTTTCATGCTTATCTAAGCCCGTGATAGCCAGCAGGTAGTTTTGCAGGACAATTTGTGGCAGGGACTTAGAACGTACTGACCACAGTTGTTCTTTTTCTTCCCTATGCAACTTAATATTCTGTTTTACAGGAGTTAATCTGATTAAAGTTCACAGTTTTGGGAACTCAAGGAGGTTGGAAGCCCCAACACAGCACAGACTGTAGTGTATACTATAAGGCATATAGAGCTGAGCCTGCATTAGAAAGTGAAAAGTTGCTTTTAGAAACTTGCATGAAAGCCCATTTCCAGCTACATTTTGTAAAGGCTTACTGGCAGCTGTCAAGTTTTTTATTAAGGTTCTTATTGAAATTAGATACTGCTTAGGTTTGCCTGGTATTTTCATTTGCCAACACCTCATGAACAGTGATAAAATTTTTACAAAAGCATAAATTTTGTCACTTTTTTAGTAGTTAAGGAATTGTATTGCCAACAATAGAAGTGAAAAAGTGTTGGAAAGAGACTGGGAAATCTGAAACAATCTTGAATCTGTGCAAGAAATCCTTGAGTGGAAAGGCAGGATGTATTGCTTTCTTTTTGTTTTCTTCGTATTGTGGAGAAACAAGTTAGTCAGAAAATTGTGCTACATTTATAATGTTGTTCCTACCTGTGGGCTAGATCCTGTTGTGGGATAAATCATGAAGACTCTATTGGATATTGCCCATAATACCCATTTAAAACATGGTCTTAATATTGATGTAAAATATTTTCACAATATTTTTTAGGTTCTCAGGCTTTAACAATTCTAATATAGAGCATCAGGCTGAAATGCAATGATATAATGATAATACGTACATCGCTTATATTGCAGCTTACTATAGAAAAAGAACTTTGAATGAAGTTCTAAGTGCATTGAAATCAGTAAGAACTTACTAGTCAGCTCTAATGGGTCAAGATTTCAATGTATTTAATCCCTTTATTTCATAAGAAGCCACCAACAGGATAGTCTGTGTTTTGTATAGTTTGCTCAAAATTGTAAATGTATGCTTTTAATACTATTATAAAGATGCTGACTGATTAAAAGAATTACATTTCATTTCTTATGAAATCCTCCATAATTGCAGGGGGTTGCAATATTTTATACAGAAATTAGAAGGGAATGCTCATGAGAAAGCAGGGGAGCAGCATGCAGCGGTTCATAGATTGCACCAGCCAATAAGATGTATTCTTGGAAGAATAGCACAAAACATATGTATTTTTTCCTGAATTATTTCAGACCTTCATGTCATTCCTCAAAATTACAGATGGACTGGCACTGAAGGATCAAAATATGTTTACTGCTTTACAATATCAAGCTTCAGCTCTGTTGTACTAGCCACTATATGAATACACAATATACAGAGCTAAAACTATGGTCACTGTGGGTTTTTGAGGATTCCATTTCAGAACAGAAAATGAATTTTTTTGCTTTAATAGCTCCAAAAGCCTGCATAAGCTACTGGTATTGAATGAATAACATTTTCTTGGTGATGGATGTTAAGTGTGTTCTTCAATAGATATCTGCAGGTAAAGGTTAGTAGCTGAGACAGGCCATCAGTTTTCATCTTTTCACTTCTGCTTTCTAATTGAAAATGATTACTTCCATTTAGGGAATCAAAATTATGTGTTCTTTTGTCATTTATTAGTGCCAGGTCTCCTGCGATAGCACTGGTTCATTTAGAGCTGTTTCATTTAGAGCTTACATAGTGCTTACAGGAGAATGTATAGCAACGCAAGATATAATAAAATTACTATTAGAAAAGTGGAAAGGATTACAACAGGCAAAAAATGATTTCAGAATTTTCCCTTTTTACTTTTTTCCCCATTTCCCATGCAATCTATGGAATGTATTATGTATATTGCCTCAAACCAAGTACCCTCTTTGAGATCTGTGAAAGGGTAAAATAAATGCTTTATAGCCTCTAGCAGAATTTAAGAGAATAAAACCAGAAGGAATATAGGTTTCTTCACTGAGACAATGTTAATTTGCATAAAATCAGATCTTAGACACGTCAAGAAAATCAAAAGCAATCTTTGTATGCTGTATAAGTTTGCATTTTCATTTCTGCTAGAAATGCTAAACCAATGTTTAACTTTTACTCAGGGATGTGACTCTATTTTTTAAACAATATCACAAGTATGCTTTGTCACTTTTCATTTATGTTTGATGTATAACAGATAATGTCTAATTGTAAATAATTGTGCTCTATGAAAATATTTTTTATGTTTTAATAGTAAGTAGCTAACTCCCTCATGTTTCTGTTATAATCTCATCCATAACTATCAAAATTTTCTATCAAAATTTACTTCAAAATAGTAGAAAAGTATCAAATATTACATTGATTTACACAGAAAATTTTCTAGCTCACAGCCACTACCAGATCCAGACTAATTAATCATAAAAATTTCATGCCCATATAGTTTCAATGGGATTGTGTTTGTCCTAGCAAGACATAATCAGTGAGACTTTTGTTGAGAATCTTTTAAAGCTTTATGCCTTTGGGACAGTTGACTCAGTTACTGTAAACTTTTAGGAGATCTGACTGTGAAGCTTCTTAACTTCTGTATCATTTTGCTTTTACCAAAGAAATATGACCAGAATTCCTGTTTCTTGGGCAGAGGAGAAAATAACCCAAAACTAACCAAACAAAAAAGCCCACATTCTCTACTTACCATTTTTATTTTACTGTGGGAAATAAGAGGAATCAAACACATATTCTGCCCTAGACTCTCAGTTATTTTTCATTGATGCCTTGGGTTAGTCCTTGATAAAAATACAAGGAATTCAATTCCGAATATTCTTGAATAAAGGGTAGCTTACACATGTTGTGCTCCAAAATAGAAGAGAGAACAAGCTATGACTCATAAGCTCCTGATTTAATCTCAACTTTTCCCATTCTCTTGGGAGGAATTACATTGCTTCATTTGATGGCTTCTCAAAGAAGTGAAACATTTCTATTTTCTTCTAACCTGTATTACAGGTTGATAAATAGGGCAAACCTGTTTGTTTATAGTAATATGGTGATAGGAGGATAACTGCTTTTCTCCATACAACCATAACCAGGATCTCTGGGTGTGATTATCCAATTTACATCATAAAGTCTCTGGGGTAGGAACCATCATGGTTGGTTTATCCAACGCAACAGCTGTCCTTGTCCATGACTGCAGCTCCTGATTGCTAATGGCACAGAAATTACTAAAGTATGAAGAAAAAATAACTTCCCTTCTGTTATGCATTAGACTAAGAGCTGTCAGAGTATCATTAGTCAGACTGGTACCAACAGATCCATGGCTTTGCTCTAAACCTTACAGTGAAAGCACAATACAGCTCCCAGCCTCCAAACTGCCTGCTGAGAGCTCATAACTGGATTTGCTTGGTCTCTACCATGCCAGGCTCACCGTTGTTTTCTTTCAGAAATGGACTCATCTTCATTTGAAAATGCTAAAAATCTGTTTTTAAAGGAAAGAATTTGAATCACTTACTGGGTGCATGGAAGTTTCTGCTGCTTGTCAGAAGTGCAGAGTTTAAATTGCTCAGTTATTTTATCACAAAAGAAAAACTGGACCTTTGAAAAACCTACAGCCTCTCATTTATTTGATAATTCCTGTGATTGTAGTCAAGGCTCAGCTGATGCAAGCTAATTTTGCTGACAACTTTATAGTGCCTACTGAAGCCAGCTGGCCATGCCTGCGTCTGATAAGGGAGAATCAAGCCTAGCTAGCCTTCTACTTTCCTATGAGCATTGTCGATTTCTTTTATCTCTCAGGCCCCTTTATGACATTATTTAATAAAAATCTATCCTCATAAGGGATATTTTTATTAAAATTCAATAGTTTGTCCTGTCATCCCCCCTTATGACCTTCATGGAGGAAGTGTACATAGACAACATTTATGAGAAAATATGGTAGAGATTTACTTCAAGTACAGTCTTCTGAAAAAGAAAATTTATAGAGAAGAAAAAATCCATTGTGCCTGTCTGCTAAAATACACAGGGCTTGAATTATTATTTCTTCTTCATAACTGCAGTCAATATATTCAATAACCTGTGGGACAAATTTTTCTCACATTCATGATGAAGTCCTCCTGCTGTTTAAATCAATAGGATTTTTATCTTTCAGTTTACGGCATCCCGTTTTCACCTTCAGATTGCTTTCCTTAAAAGGCAACATCTTTTCTTACTGCGGAGAAGGTCTTCCTTTCATTTTAATAACTTGACTCTCATTTGCAAAGATAATAACAGGAAACAAATCACTCAGACAAAGAAGTATCTCAGTCTGGTAATCAGTTGCCTGTATAGCTGACTCATCAAGGACAAATTGACTGCATTCTGGTATCTGTCAAAAGATGATACCTAAAAGAATATATTAAAATTCCCGTATCTGGAAATATCTTCTGTGCCATCGCAACATTTACATTTAGAAACATAAAAAAACAAGTTACCCCAGAAGTTCTAAAGTAGTGACATTTTACTCTTTCCACTTTCTTTTTTTCTGAAGGCAGTACTTAGTGTGCATGACTTTGATATATGCTGCCTAAGGGAAATTGAATAGATGGCTTAGGGAAATAATATATAGAAAGATACTGCTTTGGAAAATCTAATGAATCATCTATGTAATTTTCTGCTTATAAGAAGAAGTAAATAGAACACAGGATCAGAAAAATGAGAGATAGCAATGTTGGTCAGATATTAATATAGTTAATATGCATACAATATAATATATTTTACTTAGGAAACAATGGAGCATCTTCCTTTTACTGGTAAAATGAAACACGCTCACTGTTGTTTACAGGAGAAGCAACACTGCATAAAAAATTTCTGAGCAGAGTCTTTGGTTAGTCTCACTGATCGCTACCACACGGCATTGGTTGAAGCAGGCAAGTTCAGTTCAGCAGAAAGTTCCTGTACGATAACAGAAGTTAAAGTCTACTCAGCATGCTGGTAAACAAGTTGGGATTTTCTTTGTGAGTACAGCTGCAGGATCAGCTTGAACTATATCAATACTCAAAAATCTACATCCAATTCAATGTGCTCTAAGTTTGTATTCTAAATAATTGTTTTTCATGTTTCTCGTTTCATTTTTCCTTGATACTTCCCACGAACAGAATGATTAATCAATAATAGTTGACAATGACGACATTATGCAAGTGGCAAGGCTGACCTGCAGACGTTAAACAAATTTGGTTAAATTGCCTGTAAACAACTACTCATACTTTAGCAATTGCAACATTTTACAAAAACTTATAAAATACTCCAAAATATATTCGTTTAAGGTATAGTTTTTGTATATGTAACTTGAATCTTGAATACATGGATTCTTTTAAAAGACAGGAAATAGTACAGTCTTCATGTCTAGGCATCCGAGACGGTAGTCTGGAATATTTACAAAAGATGTGGAAGATGTACTGTGAGGGCTATCAGAACTTTTTTCCAAGCTGAAGGTGATCAGGGAAGCAGCACTTGCAGATAAAAAGTACTTTTTATTTTTCTTGAATATCTTGTGAGCTGTAGTTTAGGGGCTAACCCAGAATTCTGAGCATTAGACACTCCAAGATTTATCACATATTTACTTCTATTGCTTTATAGTGATTGTGAGGTGGAATATTATTAAATAGCTTCAAACAGAATTTACTCTTCAAGACAAAAAATGTGTTTAAAGAAGTTTATTTAAAACAAGCTTGGTGAACTTTGTACATCACTCAGAAGATTAGGAATCAGAATATATCATTTTAGATAAAATTGTTTACATACTGAGCTTCCTCACACAGAAATATATCTAGTCACATTGAAAGTAAGCACAAGTAGTGAGAAATAGCAAGAGGCAATAACTTCATAAAGACATTCAGAAGATCAACTTCATGAAGACATTCAGAAGATCAATAGTGAATTCGAAAATACAAGTCCCATTCTTCGAATCCTAGGTTAGTACGTTCTGTAATAAGTAATGACGATTTAGAAGCAGCTGCTATAGAAACCTTCAATATGATCAACACATCAGCTATAGACAGAACAAATTCAACTAAAAAAAGAAAGATTTCAGTATGCTTATTTTGCTTGTATTAAAAGAATTCCTAGGTGAGTTTTTGTGACATATGAGAATATTTAATTCTTAGTTTAAACTAGTTTAAGAGGTTTTTAATTTTTCTCAAGAAAATAAAATATACCCTTTTAATTTAACAAAAATGGATTATTTTTTTTTCAGTCTTTCTCAGCCTTTCCATCTTCCTGTTTGGTTACTGAATACAAAATGAAGTATTTACTTGAAACTACCCAGTTTATTTTTCGAAGTGTTAAGCATAATAACACTTGCTTGTTTGAATCTGAGAAATTTGTTTACAAAATTAATAAAAAATGTATAAATATTACCATACTTTTAAATAATAAGCCTCTATTATTTTAAACAAGGTTTTTTAATTAAGAAAATGCACAGTTTTGGAGACATTGTGACTACTATATAATTTCTTAACAAATGTCCACTAATATACCAAGAGCACATTGCTTCTGGAAAATACAGACTAGTTAAAAAACACCCAACATTTGGCATAACTCTTCCGGGCCTAAGTTGTAACAGTTTTTACATTTTTATCTTTCAGACTAGGATCATGTTGCCAAGAAGAATGTATCATTTGCAGAGACAGTGATTATTAATATATTGGCCATACTAAAATATGAGGATCTTAATAGACAAAATAATAGAGAAGTAGTGGTGGACCTACTGACTGCAGTGTTAGCTTCTTCCTATACTCCTTTTACAGTTTTTTTTTTCAGTTTTACACAGTTCCCTAATTCTGGGTACAGTCGAAATAAGGTCAAACATTTCTGATAGAAGCTGTTACAAGAAATTTCTCCTTACATGGACATTTCCCTAGGGCACCAACTCTTTTCTATGTCCTTTAAAATGGGAGAGTTCCTGATTAAAATAACACTTTAAATATTGAAACATCTGGCACTAGTGCTGAAGATAACAATTTTTATATTGTAAAGCCAAGAAATTACTGAATGACAAAAAGTATTCCCTATTTGGAATCTACCAAGATATGAGTACTCAAGGAATGTTTCAATTACTATTTACTGTTAACTTAGGGAAAAAAACCACTGGTTTCCCCACCCTGAAGGGTAAGAGAGAGATCTTGTGTAAAGCTATACCTCCTGATTCTTGCTTCTTGTAACATACAGTAATTGCTCTTTTATTCTGTACTTTAATTTTTCTTATATGCAGCTTTAATTAAAAGTTGTAACTTGGTCATGATTAAGTCTGAAAATTTCAGACCATATCAAGTGCTTGCTGACTTTGAAACCCATGTAGCAGTCTGAACATTATTTTTCCTGCTCCCATTTCCCTTTTAATGATATATTAGGACATGCAATGGAGATATGGGAGGACTTGCCTTGAACTGTATAATAAGCAAGAGATAAAATTCCTTCCTTTAACCTCTTCTGGCAGACATGCAGCTGTTGTATGAAAGAAAGTATTTCACAGATCTGATTGAAAACAGTTTCTGCAAAAGATAGTTGTAGATTTCAGCAAACTCATTCATTTTACCTATGGCCACATAAGCATTAGAGCTGGCCTAAGCAAGAAAACAGGAACATGAGTCGGTGTATTGCAGCCTGAAGTTTAAAACAATTGAGAAAGTAATACATTACGGTTCTATTCTCAGATATTTTAATACAAAAAATATAAATTCGCAGTGTCTATAAAAATAATGATGACTATGTCAGAAACTGTACCACCCAGGCTTGTGAAGTGGTAGCCATTTGATACAGAACTGGGCTGAAATGTATTTAGCAGATTCCTTTATCAACTGTTTCTTCTATCTCTTTTTTCTCAAAGGTACTACTTTAACTTTGTCGTATTCCTTATACTGCTCCCTGTCTTCTCATGGTGCCAAGTAGGCTGCACATAACATCCCTCAAAAGACAATTACTCAAATGCAATCAAAGTGATCATGAATGTAAAACCTTAAAAAATGACAAGACACTTTTGAGACTGATATTTTTTTCTGTAGGCTTGTCTCTGCTTTGGTCTGTTTCATTACCTATTTCTGTTGCGTGTAGTGCTTTTTGTGTAGTACTCAGACCATGTAAAACGGTGATACACCAGTTGCAATGCAAAAAAACAAAACAAAACCTTTCTGGTTCATGCCACTGATATTTTTATTCTTTAACTCTGTTCAGTGTATTCGGTTCCGTATGCCACATAAGGCAGTAATCTTTGACCCATTGATGCAGGGACGTAAAACGTCATATTTCCTTAAGCTGACTGTTTTCATGTATTCCTCCTATTCGTACTGTGTGTCTTTGTTCTTCCTGGTAACTTAGGAATCACATTCAAATCCTCTTAGTCAGAGATGAATCTTTTTCTTATGTACAAGCATCAGACCATTTTCTGAACACTGCCTAAGGATGATAGGTCTGAAGGTTACCTTTGACATGGTTTCAAAGTCTGATTGCGCATTGTGCCATAGTCATTTTCTGAAGCATGCTGTGTATTTTGCACATGGAGTGCCTGGACAGTTATGTTCAAGGGGATGACTGGCTTCTAAAAAAAGGAAAATTAAAAATCAAAAGGGAAAAAAGCAAAACTGAATGCCAGGAGCAGAGAAAATACTCAGATGCCAAGTGAAAGAAAAGGCAGATACAAACAAATCAGAACTAGATAATTATCATGTTGAATTTAGGCTGGATTTGGTGATGAGGCTTAAGACAAAAGGACCTCCAGTTGTTAGAGTAGTTATTAAGTATTTATATTTTTTTAATATGTAAAAATATGTAAATATGTAAAAATACTGTTTTAATGTCATGCCCTTTTAGATTGCCTCCTGCTGCATTCTTTGTAACTGATTAATTTTCTAAAGCTTCAGTGCTTTTATATAACAGAGGCTAAGCAGCAAGAATAAATAAATGAATGCTATAAGTTTACACTGAAGGGAAGGCTTATCATCTGTGATAGGAGTATTGTGTTCTGTGGCTATCACTAAGCTGGCTGTGAACTTGCCTAGTAAAAACCCTGGTGGTATGATTGACAGGCTCGTGTATTTAGAAAATAATCTGATCTGGAAAACCTAGTTTGATCCAAGAACAAAGAACCAATTAAAAATACATAAATATTATTTACTTTCAAAACCGCTTTCCTAAAGGAAGGCATAAATAAATAACAACATGCATATATTTTTGTCTGTATTAACTTTTCTAAAGTCATGCCTGTACTAGTGCTCAATTATATGAGCTTTGCTTATTTTTCATATTCTAGTTACATTGTTTTATAATTGTAATTATGTTTTTCTTTAAATGAGCTGTTTTGAAATCCTCTGGGTTTTTTTTTGGATAAGGATATTCAAACTTAATTTGTGATAGTGGAAATCTATGTTTCATGTAAGCAAGTTCTAGATTTTGTATGAATGTGGAAAATAGAACAGGCGCAGTATTTTTATGTATACTTCTCAGCAGCAACATTTTGTTTTATTAAGTGATTTTAATCCTCATCTACCCAATTTGTTAGGCTCAAATTTCACTTGTTTCTCTCTCTGCCTATCTTCTGTACACAGATAGGTATGTAACTTTTTACAAATGCCATGATCATTATTGTGAAATAGGTTGAAATAACGTACATTTATTTCCTCATGGAGAGAAAAATCTTATCAAAGACCTTGACAGAAATAGAACAAAAACAATGACCTGTTTCTGAAGAGCAGTGTCTGTTTCAGTGGGAACCATGACATTTCTCCCGATGCACCAAGTATCCTTTTTGATGAAAAATAGTTCTATATATTGGTTCTTGTGTGGTTTACAAAAGGGCAGTGCACTAACACATTGTAATCATTCTAAAATGCATTCTAAGCACCTTCCAAACTCTTCTCTGTTTTTACCATAAACTACTTTTCTCTTTCTAATTTTGGTTTCTTTCACTTAAGTGTGACACCTAGTCTGAAGTCCCAGGAAACAACATTGCATGGTATTTCCCATACTCAGTAGATAAGGCTCCTATCTGACATTGGTAGACTAGATCGCTTTTCTGTATCTATAAAAAGGATCTAAGCTAGATACTAAATTGAAGACAGCAGATTACACTTGTCTTTGAAACTGAATTGCAACCAGAATGAATAGAAATTGGTTGTTAAATAATATGACTATGGAGGAAACAGACTGCCTGTGCAAAATTTTAAGACTAAAATGTGAGAATAGAGTGGAAAACAAGTTCTCAAAGTCTTTTAATCCTAACAGAAGGTCTGGTCATTTATACTGCCCTACATGATTCTCAAAATGGCAAAATATCAAACTTTTTTATTTAGAAATGTTATTTACTTGAATGTTTAATGCTGCGAAGTGTGTCTACAAGCTTGGGTTTACGCAATTGGAATACTTTCTGCATGAACCAAGAATATCACCTGTTGAGGACTTGGGAGGTGAAGTCTAGTTGGGAGCTCAGCTTATTAAGTAGACCAGGAATATCTGCAACTTGGATGTCTATATATGTGATGTATCATCTCCACATAGTAGAGGTAGGCAAAATTAATCTTGTTAATTTTAGGCAATGAATTAAGTAAATAGTCTTAGGAGTGCCTTCTTCTCTGAACTTACAGCAAAGAATGTTGTAGCAGCTCAGACAGATATAAAAATCTTTCTTTTTAGGTGAATCCTACCTAATATTCGCAAATAATATTTCACTGAGATAGTGTGACAGTCTTCTCAACCACATTTTTTCCTTCTAATTGGCTATCAAAAAAATTATTTCAAGGTGTTGTAGTATCAGGACAAGTTGAGGTCTTCTATTGATGGTGGGAACTGTTCACAAAATGTTTCTGCTCACTCTAAGTCTCTAGTTGAAACAGCTGTGGTGTTTTGAAGTTACTTTCACTTCTTTTTGTGTATGCTTTTTAATAATTGAAGCTTTAATAATAATAGTGTGCCAGAATTTTTTTATTCCTTTACAGTCCTATCATTCCTACATGAATTAATTTTAACAATATAATTATTTTAATTGCTTTGATACAGTCAGATACATTCTAAAAAACAGTTTATTGTTCCATTTTATATATGTTACTTTAATGAAACTTTTAACAATAGAGAGCTTATATGAAATCAGCAGTAGAAGGTGAGATGTACATAGCATCATAAAATTTGAGGTGAGAGAGATATGCCTTTACTGTTGGTTGTGAAAAAATACTTCAAATAATTTAGAGCAAATGAAATTTCTAAAACAATGTCCTCTATACCCCTGCCATGTGTACAAAACTATCCTTAAAGTAACTCTGATGTCTTCAGGGTGCAAGAGAAAAAACAACCAAGCAAACAAAAAACCCAAACCAGTCCTCAAAGTTTCTGGTTATCTTTTTGATAGAAGATTGTGATCTCAAAAGTGACCTTTCACTTATTTCAGATAATAGCTTAAAAACCCCGTAAAATATTTGAAGCTTGTCTGTCATTAATTCAAAACATGTGTCATGGGTTTGGGCCGGATTGACCCAAGCAAGCCAAGCAACACATGTTCTGGCACCCAACGCCGGGCTTGAACCCTGGACCCTCAGACCCTACCTCAAATCAGGACATTATGATCTTAGTTCTAATGATTTTTTTTTTCCTGAAGGGTTTTAAAAAAGTAATAGGAATCTTAAAAGTACCATTTTTAAAAAGAAAAAGAAAAAAAAAAAAAAAAAAAAAAAAAAAAAAACAAAACCCTGACCTTTTTAATCTGAAGGAATGCAAAAGCAGTTAACTTTATACCAACTGACTTTTAAGGAGAATAGTGTTCTTACAGAAACTTATTAAGAAATTGATAATTACAGCAGATAAAGCTGATTATATTCAGAGAGTAGTCAGAAAGTTCATTAAAAAAAAGGAATAGGATATTTTTCACATGCTAAATGGAATACAAAAGCTTGCAAGCTACAGCTGTTGAAAAAGAGTAAAAAATGCCTTTTTTCAGCACTGTCATTTTCAAGTAATGGCAACCAACAATTTGAGTCAACATTCAACTGATGGTAACAACTATTTGCGCTATGACAAACCTTACTCTGTAGGACTCGAGAAGACCTGAAACGTTTAGGGGATTACAATTTGTGTGTAACAGAATTCAAAAGACAGACTTGTCACTGGAGAGGATAGCTCTTTTGAGGTTCTTTGTACGGGATAACCAGCAAGACAAGGGTAAGGACGCCAGAATCACCTGCTGAGGTAATGATTCGGAATGGAAATAGTTTCATATGGGTACAGGAAGGAGGTACTATTTCCTTCACTATTCAAATAGTATTTCAGATGACTTATCTGTTGTTTGGGGTGTTTAGGTATCCTTTTGGTTTTAGTTGTTGTGTCCTTGTAACAGCCAGGTTTTGCTAGATTTTATAATATGAAAACTTTTTAAAAAATACATAATTGTCCTCATTGAATATTTGTTTTGTCTATGATCTGAACTGAGACATGCTACTACTTGGCACTACAGTGTAAGTACAGGCATAAGTTTTTCTGTTAGATTTTTGTTACAAGGTAATTTTATAACTCAGATAATACCTTTTGCATTCTTTCTTTGTACTGTATGTTTATTTTTTAAGTGAAACTGTTTAAAGACTTGCTTGAATAAGAAACTTGGAAATATAATCTTTCTTAACTTTTAGAGGTCTGTAAAGAAGGGTTTAGTTTGATCTCATTAATTCAATAGCTGTTCAACAGCAAAGATAGAATCAAAACTTACATTCAATTCCAATGCATTTGGAAGTAGTCTCTGGAATGAGTTGTTCATTATCATGATAAGTAATTTTTATTCCTGGGAAATAATTTGTCATTTTCAATTGAAAACAAAAAAAACCTGAAAAATATGCTAATATATAAAACAGATGTAAGTTATTTTAGAGTTCTCTGCTCTTGTCAAACTGGTAAGCACAAATTAAATGGTATTCCCAAGAATATAGAAACTTATCGTATGACAATTATCCAATATCCTTAGCCAGCCTTCTCAGCTTGGTTGGTTGAAGGAACAGTGTAACAAGATGTGTAAACTTTGGACATAAAAATGACATTGTATGTGTGAAACACCAAATAGAAGTGGCATAATGACACACACACTGATGTCACTTACAATGCAAGACACACTGAATGAAAGGAATCCTGACACAATTTCCTGAGGGGACAATGTACACAATGTATAATGGGAACACTACATCTCAATTCAGAAACATGGAGAAGACCTGACAGTGCTAACAGTTTTGACAGTAGAAGATGTAGTTCCACTGTATGGCATCTGACCTTTAACAAAAAATCTGTCTCCCTGGTTATTAAATGCAAAGAATAAAAAGGATTTGTCAGAATGGGGTGACTGAGTCACCATTTCCTTCAGCATGACTAAATCCAGGACAGAAGAGGACACAAATATGTGCATATACTGGGTTTTCATTTTCTTCCTTCCAAAGTTGGAAAATTACCTTATTACACGGCAAATAAATATTCTAACAGAGGAACAAAATATTGAAAAATACTGAAAAAATTCATATATTTTGAAAACAACAAATAGAAATAAGTTGGGTTTTTTTTTTACATGACCCCACTAGTAGTTATGTGTTATTCATGTAATGGTCTTGTAGGCTGTTCATTTGATAGTTAGAAAACCAATGAATAAGAGAGCTCTTTGTATGACAGAGGAGAATATCTTCATTGTAACCAAAAGGTCCTGAAAAGATATTTAAGGGCAATAAGACAAATTAATAAAGTTATATACGTAAAACATCATTTTGCTGTTTTGCCATGAATGTGTAGCAGTTTTCAGTTTGTAATTGAGTTTTTGCTTGGATGATTTTCAGATTACATTAGATATTCTAGTCTAAGCTACCTCGAAAACATTTTTGTGTAAAAAACAGTTCAACTCTTACATTCAATTGATGCATAAGATATTGGATCAGCTCAATAAACAAGAAAGGAACAGAGGATCAAAATGAAAAATGGACTAAAAATGAATCAGAACATTTATTTCTCTGTCTCCTGGCTTGTTCAACCACCTGCATTCTATATATGGCAGATTGTACGTGAAGCTGTTGTTTCATTCATATAATGAATAAATATCTTCTAAAGAGAAACAGTTTTCTAGCTTGTTACTTACTTTGTAATAATCATGTGAAGTTACTTTGACTACCGAAGTACAGTTTTTAATTACTGAAGTTACTAGAAGTGTTTTATCTGCTAACGGCCCAGTGAGGAAAAGAATGGAAGTACTTGGAAAAATATCAATTTACAATCATGAAAAGGAGATACTATTTTGCCTTTCTTTTTGGTCTTCAGGTGCAAGGCAGTATTTCATATAAATGAATGTAGAGTCTATAGGATATAGCAGTACTGAAATAATCTGAAAATTCTCTAACAGATCTGATTTTAGTTTTCACAGAACTTTTAAATTGTTTCAGTCATCAAATACCTAGATACATAAAACGGTTTGTTCCAGAAAAGCTACTGTGATACAGTCATGAGGTTTAATATGCTTGACTTTTGATCCCATTCTCTAGGTCTCCCTTACTAGTACACTTCACATACTATAGACTGAAGTCAAATTCTACCCATAGACTGTCTCCTTTCTCCAAGTGGGAAGTTATTTTATATTCTAGCAAATTTGCAGACCAAGATAACTGTCCTTTAAAAGGGAAAGAAGCTAGGGACCACAATTGCAACACTTTGCTGTGAAAAAACCCAATACGTATAGATTTGGCTGAAGTTAACAACTATTTTAATTGATGAATTTCTATGTGTTTTTCTATATAAAGGTGGATAATTACCTAGTTTATAGAAATATATACACAGTTGCAAGGCTGTGTATTTTTTATCCATAGGATTCCTGGAGGAAAGTTATGTATGTGCATGATACTCGTGGAGAAAATGGGTGACACGGTGCATTTCCAGAATGATGAGATTTACAACCTCACTGACACTTAATTTGCTCAAACTGGAAACAGCATTGCTATGCAAAGTATTTAATGCACTAAGATACTCTTGAGACAGTCAACAAACAGGAAAGAAATGGAAAAAAGCATCATTGTACCCATGAGCTACTTACGTAAAGGACATATTAATGAGTTGTTGAATTTTCCTGAATTAGAAGACATTTTCATCTTTTTCTACAAGTACAGGACATAAGGCAGAGATAGCCGTCTGCACCATCAGCCCTTGTCTGCAGGAATAGCTTTTATTAACATTGTAAGCAGCCAACATGATTTATAGGAGCTCAACAACTGCTTTTAAAGGGTATGAGCATGCTGAATCTGATGTCTCCATGAACAAACCTTTAAAGACTGAATTCAAGCTCTGCTTTGCATCATTATTATGTTTCTTCATGTCTTCTACCTGATTATGTATGTTACCTTCCCAATTTGTAGCAATATTCTGACAATGCACCTCACTTACCTCTTTTGATTTCACACCACAATATCAGCAGGCCTTCTTACTCTCCATAAAAGGTTTTCAGTCAATGCCTGTGCAAGATATGGCCTACACTGGTATTAGCTTGGATGAGGGAAAGTAATGTGTATTATTCACAACTTTTTATACTCTTCTGTCTCTCTGCAATCTCCTTATCCCCTTGTTTTGCTTAGGTACAGTTGGCATGTAACTTGACTCACACAGGATCGACAAGATCAGGAGACAGTCCTGCTCTGGGCTCAAGCCCAGCATACATTGTACAGGGCTACGATCTTCTCCCTGAGCACTAGCCCAACAGTAATCATCTGGGGTCAGAGCTTTATGACTGGAAAATTTTTAATGAGTGAGCCTTTAATTTCAGGGACAAGCCATTTTAAGGTGCTGTGGGAATTTTTGCTGTGGTTTAAGTTGTCTTCATGTATGTAGCCACTGTTTATACAACATAATGCTCAAAGAAACACATGTGGTTTAAAGCTATGTTTTTGTACACAACTGTTGTATGATGAGGGTGCCTTAGCAATACAGGTGGAGCGTACAGGGTTTACTATATATGTTTTCGAGGTAGTTTATTTGGACAGGTTTTGAAACTTTTATCTGTGCTTAGAAATAAAGATAAAAAGTCATAAGGTGAAAGGTGTCATTTATCTTCTAGATTATATAAAACTATGTAGTTATGTAGTAAGGAAAGGGCAGCATGTCTCTATATGTATTTCTGATATGCACAAATTAGATTGTCGATATGCACAGGTGTGAACTGTGTTTTGCGCCTTTTCCATTACATATTATCAGTGGAAATTGCCTAATTTTTCAAATTTCTATTTTAAATTTATATTCAAATTAGAAAGGAAAGAAGGACCCTAAAAGAAAAGAGAACAAAAATGTGATGTAGCTTCTCAATGTCTTAGCTGAGCTTTTGTTTTAGGCAATGACATATTTAACTTCTTAAGCTGAACTATTTTACCACATTTGAATCAATATTTCATGCACAGTGAAACTTCTTTTACATGAACAAATTGCATAAAAAGAACCAAAAATATTGAATAGTCTGTAATTAGGAAAAGCTAAAAATCATTGTAGCAGGTAGCCTAGTGTTACTAGGAGAAGAAGGGATTCAGGTCTAGATTCAAATAGTGAAATTTAGATGTCTTCACTGTGGGTTTTTAATGCGAGTTATGTCCAATCAATGAAGTCAAGGTAAGCATTCGTCTCTCACTAAAGTAGACACCTACATTTGGCCAACCAACTGATACACTCAGTTCCATCGGCTGTGTTGTTTAGACCTCTATTGCTTACAACGGGTGTGTAGACACCTGTCTTAGATGTTAACCTTGACGCTGAAGACATCTGAATTTAGATTTTTTGAATCTGAAAAGAATAAAGTACTGAACACATCAAGACTCTATGATATTAGTGGAGTGAACAGATTCATGTGCAGGGATAGGATACTGACTGTTCTAATGATAGCATCAGTTTAAATAACTAATTTGGTCCTTGTAGTAACAGAGTAAAATAAATGAAAAGAGAATTACTGTCTGGTAAAGAAATGTGGTCCTGAGACTTTTTCTTACTCTGACCAGATCATCAGTTTCCCACCAAAATGCAAATATGCAGTCTAGACAGCAAAAGGATTCACATATAATAAAGGTTCAGCTTGGTGTCAGTAGAAAAACAAATTCTGTAAGAAGGATTTTGCCTAGGATACTCTTCAGCCTAATGTTTGGAGCACTCTTCTGGAGTGTAGGAAATATGATTACAGTTCCTGTTGTGGTTGAGCGTAACTGAGAATCGGAGAGACATGTGACAGACGTGTTAATTTTCTGACATCCATCTCAACTTCCTTTGATACCCTAAAGATGACTAAAGAGTATAATCCAGCGGATTACAGAGGATGGATTAGAAGGATAGAATTCAGACTCTGGTAGAGGTAGTTTCCTTTAAATTTTGTATGACTTGTCCCAGAAAGGCAATCTGGGAACAAATACAGAAATCCGACCATTATAATACATTGTAATACACTTTGTATGCTAGAGATGTCCCTCTCTATTTCCTTGGGTTTTGTTGTTTGGTTTTGGGGTTTTTTTACAAAAGATTATTTTTAACTCCACTTTATGTGAATATAGAGGTCCCATTATGTCATTTCACAATCCACATATTATTTATTTTGCTTTGAAAAGATCTCTGGCTCAACTAGTGATACCAGGCTCTACTCCAATTGACCCTTACACACTAGCTTTATTTTCTGCATTAGTGCTGCATTCCGTTGGCATCGGTATACTGGGCTTGTCTTTGGATTTTGCCTTATGATATTGCAAAAAGAGCAACATTGTCTGCCAATTTAAAATAAAATAGCTACACTGATGTAACTGAAGTATTGCCCATTTGCATCAGTAGACAATTTGGTCAAACTTTTAGCTATTTTTATCAGAAGATTTATTAAGGAATGCAAGGTTATGGCTTCTTTTGCTTTATCAGAATGCTAAGCTAATGCCAATATACTTAATAATTACATTAGTCGCTAATTTACCTACACAGAGTATTGGTCTGATCCCTTGAATCCATGAAGAACACCCACCAGCAATATTCACCAAAATGGTATTACCTAATAGTGCGATTTCCCACCAAAGTATTTTCTCAGTGCTACTGTTCATCATTATGTACAGTCAGCTCCTCTATTGCCACAATCTTTCACATAAAAGGAAATGTTGTATGGTTCTTCTGCTCAGAGACAGCACTGCATATCAACAAAGTCTTTATGCCTTCTATAAATTCTTTATGAACATGTGAAGAATTGCTAAGGATTCCTATTCTAAAAATCATATGAAAACATACCCAAATCATCATATGAAACATACCCATTTAAATAAGTCAGCATATAAATCTAAACTCTCCTTAAAGTAGATGTATATTTGGTTGTAGAGAAAATGTTTCTCTACATTAAAATAAAATAAAATAAAATAAAAAACATTAAGCACTAAGAAGAAGAAATGTTCATCTTACAACTCATTTACACACTTATATTCAATTTTAATTGCACAAAATTGTTGAACTTTAAGTGTACCTTTAGAATTTCACTTAGAAGTATTTATTATTCTGCACAGCTTTTGGACAACGTACCTACTGACAACAGTTTTGAATACTTTACTTCTGTGATTAATTAAGGAGAAGAAATGACACAATATATTCAGGCGATCAAATAGTTCATGTGGAAACTGAAAATTGGCTTTTTTAATCTAAAGGACTTTTGGTGCTGTGACATGAAAGAATTGCAGGATTAGAGTAACATTAAAACTGATATTGCCTTTTTTTCCTTTTTTTCTTTTTCACTTCTGGAAGATTTCATGTAAACAAATCTCCCTTTGAGTGTTCTAGTGCGTGAAATGCCTTCCTAATTTTATCAAAATATTCTGAGTGCCTAAGTCAAATAAATTGTGTGTGTTTTGTATAAACATTGTGGGTAAAGTCCTGATCTAACAGAAAACGGTAACAAATGTTTTTTCTGAATTAAACAAAGCCCACTTTAAATCCTTAAATTGAAGTTTACTATTATTATCAGTGTTAATATTGCTGTTGCTGTTACTATTGCTACTATTACTAATGGTATTGGTATTATTTGCCATGCAATATTTTGGTGCTAGGTACACAGATTTACATGGATAACCTCTGAAAATTAAGTGATTTCTTATAGGTGCAAAATTCATGCACAATACCTTCTAGCTATAGGCAGGGGTACATATTGCTATTTCTGGTAGATATTAAACATCATGAAACTACTGATTTTCAAGGATTATCCCTTGCTGTAAACACTATTTTTTACAATTTTTTAATAAAATTTGCAAGGGTAATTCCGTCCTTTTTGTTTGGTTATGAACTTGATAAACATTTCCATATACATTTATTTCCCTAATAATCCTGTGAGAGATTCATCCTTTAGACTGAGAGTACCATTTTCTTGTTTTTCTTTGTATTTGTATCCTTCTATATAAGCCTTTGACCTAGAGTATTCTCAGGGATGACTACCAATATCACATTTCATAGCTACTACAGAACTGATTTAGGAATCTTGAAAAAATAGAGAGGGACTGATTTTTCCTTCTTCCATTCCACTAAAAAGGGATTGCTGTTGGATTTTGGTTTGGGGTTTGGTTGGGTTTTTTTGTTTTTGTTTTTGGTGGTTAGTTTGTTTGTTTTTGTAATCCTAGTATGTAGGCTGAATATATTGCGTGAAATATGAGTAACCTTTGGTGTTGTCAGAGTAGATATTTGTGCTCACTTTAGGCGGCATATGCCCTTAGGATTAATCACATTTTCTTCCTGTGGCACTTACAAGAATGATACCTGTCCTTTTTAAAGAATGTACAGACACAGAGCAGTAGGCAGTCTTTCTCCTAAAATCTTATTTTAAACAGGCAGTCATAGGCTAATGAAAGGAGAAAAACAGAGGCACACAGAGAATACGGTGGTGGCAGAAGTAATGTATGATAATTTATAAGAAGAAAAGGCATTCTTAGGAGGATAAGCCAGTGGAAAGAAATAGGAAGTAGGCAGAGCTGAAGGATGATCAGATGAGATGAATATGCTAAAGAAAGGACATTAAGAAACATGAAAATCGGGTAGAAGATTTGGAATAATGTAGACAAAGAAATGTCATTCAAGAACTGCTAATTATTTACATGCCCAAATTTGGCTTCTACGTAGCTGCTTCTACTAGTCTGATTTCTTTGTTGGCTTGTCTGTGCTGTCTTGTACCAAGCATAGGACTGAGGAGAAATGAGCCATTTAGTGTCTTTATGTCTGGGGTGGCTTCCTTTAGTAACTTAGATCAAGCGAGTCTCTAGGCAGTGCAGCCTTTGGTTTGCTTGCTTGTGCTCTTACCAGTTTCAGCTGGTTCACGTTTGCACTCATTTTGTGTCTGTTTTACCTTATTTGTTGACCTACCCAATGATTATCATTCCTAAATAGCATAGGAATATAATAAAACCACAACGTGAAAAGGTGAGCCAACTACTCCATGTTACAAAACCAACGACAAAAAAAGTGATCTTTCTGTTTTGATTCAAATGGTTTATCAATTTATTTTCAGTGTTATAATAAATGTTTGCTATTTAGTTGTTTCCAAAATGTTGCTTCCAGTAAAACTTATTCAGTGCTGCTTGCACATAAAAGTACTTGAAAAAGTATAAAAAACCCAAGGATATATTGCTCTGAAAACACACTACAAAAAAACAAGAGGTAAAGAAAGATAAATCAGATGACAAAGATGACAAAGGGAAAGATACCATTTGGTTATCTGTATTTATAACATTGAGTTGTATTTTTTTTCACTTATGAATGATTTAATCACATTCAAGATTTCTCATTTTGTAATTTTTCTTGCCTTTTGAAAAGATACTCTTCCTATCCTTGTAGAGTTACAAGTAAATAATTTTTGACAGGAAGTTCAGTCCATAGTAAAAGAGGTGGAAAGACTTTGCTGGTTCTCTCATTCACATAAATTTATTCAAACAAACATTCATAAATTCTGTACCCTATATGACAAAAACTGGTAGGAAAGCCATAAAGCTGATGCAGTTTATTTTATGCAATGAGACATACAAAAGTTGCATCTGAAGAGCCAATTTTCTCACCCAAATCTCTCTCACTAGCAAGTCTTATGGTGCTGTTTTCTTATTGACTTATAACTCAATTGTCACCTGTATGAAAATTGGGTCCTAGCAAAGAATAAAAATAAACCAAATAAATTACATTGAACTGATCACATATTACTCTGTCTGATCTCTTCTTCCCATAACAAAATGGTGTCATTTTGTCAATTGCATTCTTTCATAACCTACAATCAAACAGCATACTGAATTTTATCCTTGATTTGGTAGGGATCTTTTAATTCATCCTTTCCTATCAGAACACTGTATTGAGGGAACTGATCTGATCTCTTGTTGTTTTTATTTCTGTTGAAAAATTTACAGTAATATTTCCTTTTAAGGAAATAATAAAAATGAAGATTATGTTTTCATTTGTAATCTACAATGAATATTTTAATACAAGTTAGCATTTTTCTTCAGTGTTTGGGTATCCAGCCACTGTAACATCCATTGATAATACTTAACTGTCAGAAGGACTGATTTACCGGAGCTGGTTTTGGTGAAGTTTCTGGTAATATGGAAGAGTTATTGAACAACAGGTGACAAAGCCTATAATTTCTAGGAGGCTTTTAAGAGTCTCTATGAAAAAAGATGCTTTAGAAAGATGAGATAACGTCAGAATGAAACAATATCGCTTCACCAAATGTGGGGGTTTTTTAAAATTCATGCCCATTTTACATTTATTTAATCACTGAAATAACCTATGTTTTTGTTAACAGCTTCACTGTAAGAGCCACAATACTAAAATGAATCAAAAGGCATTGGTATTGCTTTCTTTTCTACGAATCAGTAGGTGAAATACAGAAAAAAACCTGACCATAAGTCCTTATGAGGGATTAAGTAGCAAATAAAGTGGAAGTTGAAATAAGCAGCTTTGCCAAAGAAAATAAGTTAAGCAAGAACAAAACGACTTCTGAGCTTAAAGACCACTAATAGTGGAAACAGAATAGACATCTGAATATGTCTTATATTATTAAGCCTATATATTATTTTTCTGCAGTGTCAGTTTAGACTTGAACTAGAAATGTGGCTGATAATGAGCTGTGTACATAGTATAAATATTTGTCTAGCCTTGAGCACAGGAGATTTATTGGCAATCTCACAAAAACATCTTTTCCTGTGGTAAAATTTATTTCCGGGTTTAAAAGGCATGAACGTTCTTTTTGACATTTATATTACCATCTTTGTAAATGAGACAGCTTGTGTTGATTTGAAAAGAGTACATCTGAACTGAAGGAAAAAACCCCACAACTGAAAAGAAGTAGCCCCACTCCCATCTCAGTGTAAATGTGTCTGCAGAGGGAGCTATTTTGAAAGTGATATTGAAGAATACTTAACTAGCATCCAGTAGACCTTTATGCAGGGATACTTGGCTTCTTGCTTCTTAGCTATTTAGACGATACAGAAAAATTCAGTTGTCCTCAAGATTAATTTTTTTTTTTCTTGTGCTTGCATTTGTTCTTTTCTCTTTTTTCCAGACATGATATGGACACTCTGGAATTCCTGGATAAAAAGTCATGATGATAAGAAATTGATATCTTTTATAGAACTGATTATATTGCATGCCACTCTGTCACTGAGTTTGCTTGAGTAATAGGACGAAAATATGGAAGGGTACATCATTCAAAAAACATATTGAAATCAATTACAAATGCCAATCCTTTGGCTGTACTGTCCAGTGCAGGATTATGTGAGAGCTCTCAAGATCCTGTATAAAACCTGTTTTATATATTCTGCATTTATAACTGTGTAGACGCTCACACAGTATTCATGTGTATGTAGCTGCTGTAGAATTTATCATAAAATGACTATATTTTACTTAACCATTCATTTCAGAAATCCTGAGAGTCTGACAGTAATCCCTTACTATTAAATGCAGTACAGAAGGGGTAAAAAAAAGGCTCATAACTCTTAGCCTCATAAAAAATGGGCAGAATTACCGTTAGGCAGTTTCCATTGACTGACTAAAAGAAGAAGCTAGGTGATAAGATGCAGCAAGGTCCTTAACTTCAGTAAAGTTAGATGAAGAGGAATCTTACTCTTGACAGCTTCCCTGAAGTCTCTAAGTTTGGTTAAGCTTCTAATACCTTAATACCTTCAGTTGAGCTTAGGTCGACATGTCATTTTCTTCACTACCTGAGTATTTTGAGGCCCAGTGTAGAGAAGAGAATTCAACTCTGTATCCTCTTTGTTCTCTGCTGTGTATGCGTTCAGACTGTATGCATAAGAAAAGTCTCATAGTCAGAGCAGGATGGTAAAAATCTGAAAGGAAGACAACAACCTAAGACATAACATTTCCAATATGATTTTCACTTGCTATGTTAAAAAAATATTTGAATTAAACCAAAAAAGACTTCCGAAATGACTGAGAACACATCAAAAATATGTTGAAACTTTGAACTGACTCATGTTTTTCAGTATTCAAGGAAAAAATGACTTTTCCAGTGCTAACGGGGCTTCAAACTGACATCGACACTTTAATGTATAAAGTTTAGCTTTTTTCATTCCTATGTCTTCTGTCAATGGCTGAACAGACATTTAATATATTTAATGGTCTACATAATGCCAGTCTGTTGAAGCTCTAATTTCATATTTCAAAAGTCTACTGTTGTGCTAACTGTATTGTAACTCCATAGACAGATAACACCTGTACTCCCTGTGCATAGTTCAGATTAGTAATACTTATGGTGCTTAATTTTTTTGTTGAGAGTTTTAAATGAAACTCCCATTGATTTTATGGAAGCTTATCCTGAATTAAAACTGCTGCATCTGTTATTAGGATTTTTTATCCAAATCTTCTTGAGTCAATGGGCATTTTCCTAGGGACTTGCATGGATTTGGGATTTAGGCTGTTGAAAAGTAAGGGTGCCCTTTCAGTCATGCCTGATCTTCGATTTATTGTCAAAAGAATATAAGCACCCAACGTTCAGTTTTGTTGTGTGTTACATAGATCTGTCCCAGTGCCCTTTTTGTAACAGAGGGATCATTACACTTTCTCTCACCAATTGTTCTACTTATCTGTCTGAAGTCTAGGGATGCAATGTAAAGCAGCAAATACTGATGTTAATGGCTAACTGATATTTTTGAAACCCCTCTTCAGATTCTGCCCAATCCTTTAAAAAGTAAGATCTCTTTAGGTTCTCAGTCTAAAGTTATTCACAGGAAGGGTTTTCTAGATCTTCTTAGTAATATTCAGAAATTTTTTCTCCATTTTTCCCCCTTCCATTCCTTTTTCTTAACTCTTTTTAAGGAGCCTTAAAAGAGATAGTGGTATAACAAGCATTTTACTTCATTAATTTAGTCTGCTTATTGCAAAATATATTATTATTGAAATAACAAACCTCTTTTTTTAATAACAACTATCAAATTGACTTCATGATGACCATATAACAGTAAAGAAAATAGCTGTGGTCTAATTCTCGTCTCTACCACAGTACATTATAGTGTCAGAAATAGCAAAATACGGCTTTGAAAGCTGAGTAAAACACACAAACATGGATATGGAACCTATTTTGAGATGTGAAAAGAAATAAAAAATATTTAAGCATAAGAATTGAAATTATTCAAAACCCTCAGTTATACATAAACACATAGCCTGCAGTATTCCAATCTGTCATAAATGCTACAAATTTAAAGCAGTAATATGAAATTCTTTAACTGATGATCATAAATCTATCTATATCTGATCATATGCTAGAAAGACCCAAAACTGATCTTCATGAGTGCACAACTTGACCATAAATCAGGAATTATCTTTTGTTTTGGGCTGTTATGTCATTCACTTTCTGTATTATTTATTTCACTGAAAGAAGAAAAATTTTACATGTTACTGAAAAGAATATGAAAAGAAGCATAAAGTGCAAAAGTATAGATGAGGTGACTGGTAAAGAAAATCAAAAGCAGAATTCAATATAACATAAATATTTCTTGTTATCTTTTTCCTGATTTGCAAATAGCCAGTTTTATCCTGTTGGAAAGTTCTGGTCTGTCAAAAGCAAATGTTTTCATGAAAATCCATTTATTTAGAATGCAGTTCACTAGCAAATCAAGGACAGCAGGACTGTTTGGGAGACAGTCACTCAACAGTGCAGCTAAAACACACATACCAACATATCATTTTTCTTGGGGGTGGAAGAAGTGGGAAGATTACATAAAGGAGCCAGTTTGAAATCCCTGCTCATCCTAATTTGGAATAAAGAGATAAGCTTGTGACTACCCTTTCCCAGAGGAGTACCACTAACTATTGGTCCTAAGATAAAATGACATGAAAGAAATCCTGCGTGCATGGACTAAATTGTATTCAAAAGTATCTAGAGGAACAGCTGAAGCAGCAATGGTCATTCTAGATTAAGGTGAAAACTGTTTGGTGTTGTATGGCTTCCCTAATAAAAGTAGTCAGCACTGTTTATACTGAAGTCTTATAAGGACAGAGGGAAAGCTCTCTCTAATATTTTTTCTACCTTTGTCACTGCTGACAATTGGGAAAGTACTAAAGTTTCAGTTGCCATTCAGTTCTTACTAATCACCAGTCTTTCATGGTAATAACTATGAGGAGACAGAGAGATATGTGAAAAAGGACACATGAAAGGCCACTGAAAGCTGTCCAATGACAGTACATCTTACCTCAAAGCTCAGTATGTGGTCCACCTATTCTTTCCTTTTGCATTGTTTTGAGTGCAACAAGGACTAAAATGAAATCATACTAGTTAAAATTATGAATTATGTGTACTAGGTGATGTTTTACTATTGCTATGGATAAGAGAAAGTTCTTACAGGTTCTCCCCTTTGTCCATAACTCTTAGATATGAAACCTTAATTTATTGCTTTTTTGCATTTATCTGTAGTATTTTTGCGAGTTTTTCCTTGGCGTTTTGAAGGATATAGTCCTTATCTGTAAGGAGATCTGTACAAATCCGTCAACATGTTGTTAATAATATTTCTGCATGATTTATTTATACTATGATTTCTCTGTGCCATAGTCCTTTTCCAAATTGTTGCTTTTAAACTAACCTTTCCCATTGACTCTCCCCTATCTAGGGCTGAGCTTCTTCCTTATTGCTATTGCAATTTAATATCACAAATATCTTTATATAACATGTAAAATACATCTTATATAAGAGATAATAAAATACGTATATATATCTTACTATATTTGGCATCATTATATCACAATTCCAATATTTCCTTGGAATGTTCATCTAATACTAACATTCTTTTTCACAAAGTTTCAAGTTTGGGTCATTTTCTTCTGTTTTTCATTCTTTAGCTCCTATAATCTCATTTACTTACCTGTGAAACTTTTTATACTGGCAAAGTTTACTGTAAAAGGGGTATTGTGCTATCATGCTTCTCCTGAGATCTGATAGATTTGGTTACTGCTGGAGAAACCATGCTTCTTAACTCTGCCTTTCAGTTTGATAAGCAGGCTGCCATTTGGGGGAGTTGTTCCTCCTGTAATATAGATGTGATTGCTACTGCAGAAGACAGTTTCACATCAGTCAGCTTTAGACTAATCAGGGAAATAAGTAAGAGAAAAACCTCTTCTCTAGTGGAAAGTGCATCACAGTCTGGTATTTTTAGATAGAGCCTAGTTTGCTGGCAGATGGTAAACATTAAATTTACAGCTAGTGGATTTTGCATTTGGGAAATGGTTCCTATAGGATATGCAGTCTGATTTTGCAAACAGTTAAGAATGTGAGCAGGTCCAGTGATTTCAGAAGACCTAATCTGGTGTGCAAAGCTGTCCTTGTTCATAATTATTTGTACGGCTGGGATTTAAGAAGGTTTTCTGCCTTAAAACAAAAATAAATAAAAAAACCAACCAAACAAACAAACAAAAAAACTCACCTAAATCAAAAACATATTATCACAGCTGTATTAGGCTAGAAAGGTTAGGGTAATTCTTCATTTTAGCATTTTGTTTTGCTTCACACAGAAGGCCTATTAAGCTACCAGTGAATCTTTTGTTTGTTTTGGACTCTGTTTTAATTTAATTTCTTTGCATTCTCATAGCAATGCCCTTTTTACATTGTGAGGCATTTAATAAGTAGACAAATGCTTGTAACTTCCACTATAAATTGCTCAGTTTAAAAGATATAATAGAATAGTCTGTGCTGTTGTCTTAACATTAAATAACCAGATACTGAAAATGCTGGTTACAAATTAATTCTTTTTTCTCTGTTTTTCATTCCACGACATTTCTCTCCATCCCTTAGTTCCTTGTAATAAATTAGTCGAAATCCAATTTAAGATGCAGATTTGAATATTTTTTCTGTGATTTACACCTACGGTCTAACCAGTTACTGTGTTTGTCATCGTAATGTAATAATAATTTTTTTTTTTAGTTCTCTTTCTCAGATAGTCTTTTAGGAAAGGGCTAATTTCAGTGTAAAATCTTTTTATCTTTTTTGTTTGCTTCAGTGACAGGAATAACGTATAAACATGAACATTCATGGTATAGCAACATTATAATTATATTTTCTTGTATTCATGGCACAGTAGTAATAGTTAGATTGTGTTATGTTGTTTCTATTATTAAAAATTATTAATTTTAAAGGAATATGGGATTCTCTACCAGGCATAAATTTAAACCCTGTATTCCACCCTCACTCCCCACAAAGCTCCTGAAATATGTTACAAACTTAGTCTATGAATTTTTCTCTTTCTTTCCCAGAAAGTTGACTCATTTTGTACAAAAAATTTACTTACCATTAGAAGAAAATAATCCTCAGCTACAGTTGTAATAAGTAACACAAAATCCCTATAAAAGACAGCAGGAAAACTAGGTTAGCTGTATCATGCATTCAGAGGAAATCATAGCCAAAGCTAATATCCACTTTGTTATGCAACTTAACAGTTTTCATTTTAAATGGAATTACCAGTTTGTGTTGCTGTAATGAAAAAGTAGCATCTCTCAGAGAAGCACAATTTCTTAAGGAACTGTTGATTCAATGCCATGGTGAAAAGCAGCTGAACTGCCATCCTAAATAAAATGTGCTGGACAAAATGAAGGAACAAATTGTTCTCTGTTGAATAGGTGATCAGAAGTTACAACATGAAAATCACTCTTTTATCATAGAGTGACAGCAATATACATGTACAACATTGTGATCACCTGCCTCTGTTTAGGATGTGCAATTCAGGAAGCTGAACTGAATACATCCCAGTGCCTGGCCTCTAGTATAATTAATAATATAAGGGAAGGAAAGCTTGGTCGGAAAAAACATAGCTAGAAAATAAAGTAAATGCATATCAACAGAAAATTAGACTTGAAATGAGAATTGTTCCATCCTTGTAAGAAAAGGAGCTTCCACCAATCTACAGAATTGAAATATTTAATCAAAGGATCAAATCTGATGCGTGGTTTCTTATGCTAGTACTTTGCTTAGTGCTGCCAGTTTAATTCTTGCTCTATAAAGACGTTACGTTTTCCAGTAACTGCTACTAGTGGGTTCATAGCTATGCCATTCACTTATTGCACATAGGAACTTATATGTCATTTTTAATGGGTAGGCAGAAATTTAAAATGAGTCATCTCTTGGTCTTAGACTAGAACATAATCTTCCGTTCCCTTCTTCATTGGCAGACTGAAAGATAATCTGTATCCATTGAAATTGTAATAGCATAGCCACACCGCATCTTCAAAGTTGTTTTTCAGTAGGCAAAGATGTATTTTATAAAATAATTCCTCACTTAAATTTTAAGCTACCAAATCTACCATGTACTGGGGCTGTATCAACATCATGCACTAACCATTAGATTAAAATATCATCATTACTTGCTCTTTTTAACAAAACCTGCATGATTTATCTCATTTGAAATTGTCTCACTTTAGCTTGTAGCCTTTCCATTGTTGTGGTTTATTATGATTTTTCCTTGCTTAATAAGTGAGTTTTTGTGATCAGAAAGGTATTTTTACATTGTAATTAAGTCATGTCTCAATCTTCTTTTTGCAAAACCTCAGCAGACTGGGGCTCCAAACTCCAAAGAACAGGATTACTTTCATTAAATCTGTATGCCTAAAATGTAGTAGATGTTTATTACTATTGACATTAAAGAGATACCTAGAGGACTAACTCAGCTGCCTACACTGGCAACATTAGAAAGTAGAAGAGAGAAATTCTATTGTTTTTTCTCTATCCTTTTCCTGAGTTGCTGTATTTTTTGGCTTACCCCTCATTTGCACTGATAATCTTTTAAAGTAAAAACCTCGGTGTTCTCAGTAGGGATGAAGTCATCCCCCTTTTCTTAAAAACTACTTCCTTCTTATATATCCAAAGATAGCATCAGTCTATCACACTGGAGTCTTCTCTTCAGTTCTAAAATAATCTAAACCCCTAGGGCTTATTTAGGCATTGATTTGAAGGGTACTGCCCATTGCTTCTCTCATATTCACACACATTCTGTAGCTATGGCTTCCATTCCTTGCTCCCACATAAATCTGTGCTTTGCTTTGCATAAACAATTTTTGTTTGAAGAAAAAAGAACAGAATACTAAACGTATTTGTATTGTGCTGCCTGGGTGGTTTATCCTCATTGGATTAGTCATCTGTAAGATTTATTAGCAGTGATTTTCTGTTTACTTTCAGATCATTGATGAAAATCTTCATGTTACAGCATGCTGAGCTTAGAACTGGTAGTCATGTACTACTTTATTCTAAAAGGGGTTTTCTCTGTGTCTTGGGGGTTTTAATTTCTTTGTTCCAGTTTCTTCATTTGTAAAATGATAGTTCTACTTTCTAACTCTCAAATATGTGTTAGCAGCAAAATACCATGACCTGGCACCAAAAAAAACCACCCCAAACCCCCCCCAAAAACCCAACCATTGGAAAGAGAGAAGAGGTGAAGAGAAGGCAGGAGGGAGTGAGATAAAAGTAATCCTACCACGGAAATTACTATGTAGGCCTGTACTCAACAGAGGGTAGTTATAATGTGGCTAGAGAGCATTTATACACACTTGTGTGTCACTCCAATAGCCACCTTATCCATTAGTCCCTTTTCCAGAATAGCAAAGCAGAGGGATTCATACACTTACTGTACTTATTGCAATATTAATTGTCTGGGCGATACCAGAAGAAACACTAACATAGACTTGTAGTAATTTCAGATAAATTGCCTTGGTATTAAACTGTCCAAAAGATCTAGCTTTCTTAAACCCAAATTCACGTAATTTATTTCACTTGATTTGAAAAGAGTCTTACATTCTTCAAAATTCTGTGTAAACAGGATCTTTAAAAAAAAATCCAAATTATCATAGAATCACAGAATAGAATCATAGAACAGTTTGGGTTGGAGGGGATCTTTAAAGATCATCTAGTATAACTTCCCCTGCAATGAACAAGGACAAGTTCATCTAGATCAGGTTGTTCAGAGCCCCATCCAATCTGAAGTGGGGAGTTGAGAACTGAGAGTGTTGGGAGTTGGGAGTTAAGAGGTGAGGGAGTTGAGAACCTAGAAGTACAAGGAAACTTGGAACCTGATACTTTCAGATTTTCACCTCTCTGTGTAGCTGAAAATTTCTGCCAAATGGTATGAACATGACCTAAAGTTTAAGACCCTGGAAGCAACCAATATGGTGTACTAGCAAGGAACTAAAGTCTGAAATCAGCCTATGAAGTTTAAAATCTATCTATCTATCTATCTTTCTTCTAATTGGACAGGAAAGTATATGTAGTTAGATTAATGCCTTTTTTTTTTTTTTTTTGATGTGTGTGTGTGCCTATGTTAAATATTTCAGCTCAAGCAAACTTATAAAAAATACACTGAGCTTCTGCCCAAGAGGTTGGGTATTTTCTTATTCTAATTTTCATTCTCAGACACAGCTCTGGTATTAGACAACACAGATAAATATATCCACGCACTGATGGTACGTCTCTGCAGCTCTTTCTCAGGACGCTACTAATACAATGAAAAATCTTGGATAAAAATAGGGAAAAAGGAAAAACTGTGAATGGGCTCAATGACCTACTTACAAAAATATTTGGTGACCTGCCATGAAATAGTTAGAGAATGAAAAAAGAATCATAAAAATTCTGCATCCTGTTGGGAGCTCTGATATCTTCAGTAAGAATATTAGTACAAAGACTGGTTGTCGCAAACAGACAAATAGTGCTTGTGAGTCATTGCTTTGATCCCAAAGTAGCATGCAAGCAAAATTATCTCTTTACATAATGCAACAAATTCAACAAATGATGACAAACAACTCACCAACTCATAAAAAAGAACACTCACAATATCCAGGCTGCTTTAAAAGTTCCACTAATTGTTAGGCAAATACCAATTACCACTAGCTGTTTTATCACTACTCATGTATCCTGTATACATTTGCAATGCAAAATCGAAGCCATTTCTGTCTTACAGACATGAGGATCTAAAATGGAGAGTTTTCTAAAAGTACTCATTAAGTTCAACTTATTTATTTTTTTTAATATTCTATAGTAAGCCATGCTGGAAATTTATCTGGAGCTTTTTTTTTTATGTGTTTGTAGAAATATTGACATGTTTATTTGGAAGCCCTGCTTTTTAGTTACTTGTACTTGATTAGATGGTCAATTTAGACACTGTCTCCATGGACCTTGCAGATGCCTGACTCCATAGCTGGGATCTATTCTACACATATTCTTCATGGGCCATAAGATGAAGAGGCAAAAGAAAGCTGTATGCATGAATGATGAAAACAGTTAGAGAAGGGAATATGGCAGGATCCGAGTAAATTTTTATTTATTTTTTTTTTAGATTTCATTTATATTACTGTTTGAATTCCCATGGGAAAAAAACAACTAACAAAACAAAAACAAAGCAACCACAGTCCAGAGAGTAGGCTCTGCAGCCTTCTCTCATTTTAGCAATGTTTTTCTTGCATTCTTTTTCTAGCAATAAATACCACTCAAAAGGTTGAAGTGCTTGATGAAAGACAGATTTTTTTTTAATTGTTACCTAATGAATACTAAATATGCACACACATATGTATGAATATAAAAATTCCACTGGCAACCAATATGCACAGAAAACATACACAGGGCAAAAAAGTACAGTTCAAATTGAAAACAAGGATGGGAATTACAATTTCTGCACAATACCAGTAAGCAATTATGCAGTTCTGCAAACACGTATTTGAAATAATGTATTCTTCTATTATTTTTCATTTTATGATGTCCATTTTGAATGAGACATACAAAGAGTATTTCTTTATAATTGTGCCACGATGTAAGTTGGAAAATACAACTTAATATAATCCTGTGGATTTTTCAAGAGACAGTTTGCATCATATTTACTTGAAAATACAACTAGAGCAGTAAGACAAACTGGGAATTTTGAATGCCACAGCTTATATTCCTCTTTGTACCAGCAGTCTAGTGAATGGACACAACAATCTATTTACAAAATTAGCTGATTAAACGCTTTGAATGTAAAAGAAAGACCAAAAAATCCTGCTAGACTTGCAGGTGTCTTCAGTAAGAATGTTGTTACTGTCACAATATATGAAGCGATGGTAACAAAAAAGAGCAAAGCAGCATGAAGAAAATAGTAGAATAAAGAATAAGTAATTTTCATCTGTGATTGCTTTGTTTGTTCATGTGTATTGGTTATATAAAGTAGCCTCCTGTCCTGTATCTAAGCAACACAAAATTGTACCATTTTAGTAGTAAAGTATGAAAGTAAACAGTCATTTTAATAGGCACATATTGCAAAAGAAATGAATGACTGGTTTACCCTTCTATTAAGGGTAAAGAGAAGCAAAAAATATTTTTGAATAAAAGGCCAACAGCAATTAAATTTACTAAAAACTTTCAACGAAGTACAAGCATAAATATGAAAATGCCCTTTAATTTTGTCTCCAGTGGCATAAGATGAAGAGACCTTTGTAAAAAGTTACCCTTGCTTTTGCTTCTCTTCAGTGGAAAAAATAATTTCATTCCTATCAATGCTGTATGTAGGCAGATCAGAAATAGCTATTTCTGGGGACCCAATTATGAAAAAAAATTACAATTTTTTTTCCCCCAAAAAAATTATTAAATACTTAACACTTAATTTTTTGTGTTCTTTACAAGCAGAATGGAGTGGAGGGGAAAAAATAATGTTCTGTCTAGTCATTCCTGCATATTCTTCCTTCTGTTGACCAATAATCCAGGGACAGATGACACACAGTGAAAGTGCTTTTCATGTTGTTTATGGTAACTTTTTTTGTTAAATTTCAAAGGACTGAGAGTCTCTTAGTTTTAGGATTGTGTTCTTGAATACATTATAGTAGGGAGAAATATGAAGTGTGAAGATGATTTAATTTTGTCCAAGCACTTTTCCTGGTTTTTTTTCAAGCTTATGAATTCCTGGAACAAATCATCTCTGGCTTTACTGTAGAAAACAGAACAAAGAGCTTAGCCAAAACTGCAGAATGTGAACTCCTGGTCTTCAAGATCGGTTTCTAAAGAAACAATTATTTCTGTAAAATTCTTTAGCGGAAAATAACAAATAGAAAAATATCATTTTAATAATGCTATTTTGAAATATTCAAAACATGAATATTGAGCAGTTTCTAACTCTTTTTTCTTCTCCAAAATAACATCGGTTACATAACCAGAGGAATACAGGATGGAAACAACAAAGTCCGTGTACTCAACATTTACATTTCATAAAATAAGATGTATATTCATAAATCCAGAAACAATTTCAGATTTTCTGTGTATTTAATACATCTTTTAGGACTTTCTGTCTTAATCTTTTACTATCTTAAAAAATCTAAAGGCATAGGAATCACTCCAGGAAATAAATATATTTATTTTTATAACCAAATTTAATCAAAGCTTTTCAGGCTTCTCAGATACATTTTCTGCTATGGAGAATCATTTCAGAAGATCTGACTGTCTTACCTGAGAAACCAACCTCAAGTCTGGCAATGGTCATACCACACTTTATAAAACACTTCCTTAATTCCTTTTGCTGCAAGTAGATTTTTTTATCATTTATGCCTGGTACTATTGGGTTATAATTATCATATTCTCACAACTTCAGTGAAGCCTTTGAAACCATTTCCCACAGCATTTTCCTGGAGAAACTGGCTGCACATGGCTTGGACGAGTGTACACTTTGGTGGGTAAAAAACTGCCCGGGTGGCTGGGCACAAAGACTGGTGGTGAACTGAGTTAAATCCAATTTGTGGCAGGTCACAAGTGGTGTTCCCAAGGGCTCAATATTGGGGTCTGTTCTATTTAATATCTTTATCAATGATCTAGACAAGGGGATTGAGTGCACTATGAGTAAGTTTGCAGAAGACAGCAAACTGGACAGGAGTGTTGATTTGCTTGAGGGTAGGAAGACTCTACAGAGGGATCTGGACAGGCTTGATCAGTGGGGCGAGGCCAATTGTAGGAGGTTCAACAAGACCAAGTGCTGTGTCCTGCACTTGGGTCACAACAATCCCAGGCAGCACGACAGGCTTGGGGAACAGTGGCTGGAAAGCTGCCTGGCAGAAAAGGACCTTGGGGGTGTTGGTCAACAGCCAGCTGAATACGAGGTGCCCAAGGCATCCAACAGCATCCAGGCCTGTATCAGGCATAGTGTGGCCAGCAGGACAAGTGAAGTGATTGTGCCCCTGTACTTGGCATTGATGAGGAAGCACCTTGAATATTGTGTTCAGTCTTGGGCCCCTCACCACAAGAAAGACACTGAGGTGCTGGAGCGTGTCCAGAGAAGGGCAACAAAGCTGGTGAGGGGTCTAGAGCACAAGTCTTACGAGGAGCAGCTGAGGGAACTGAGGCTGTTTAGCGTGGAGAAAAGTAGGCTGAGGGGAGACCTTATCACTCTCTACAACTGCCTGAAAGAGTTGTAGCGAGGTGGATGTTAGTCTCTTCTTCCAAGTAGCAAGTGGTAAGATGAGAGGAAATTACCTCAAGTTGCACCAGGGGAGGTTTAGATTGTATGTTTGGAAAAATTTCTTCAGAGAAAGGGTTATCAAGCATTGAAACAGGCTGCCCAGGGAAGTGGTTGAGTCACCATCCCTGGAAGTATTGAAAAGACATGTAGATGTGGTGCTTAGGGACATGGTATAGTGGTGCACTTTGCAACGCTAGGTTTATGGTTGGACTGCATGATCTTAAAGGTCTTTTCCAACCTAAGTATCTTCTCTTCTCTTCTCTTCTCTTCTCTTCTCTTCTCTTCTCTTCTCTTCTCTTCTCTTCTCTTCTCTTCTCTTCTCTTCTCTTCTCTTCTCTTCTTTTCTCTTCTCTTCCTCTCCTAGATTTTGAGTCCTACAACGTCTTAGCTTTTCTTGTTTTGCAGAGGATCTGGATTAACTTCAACAAATTGAGGATCATTTGGAGTAGAAAACAGTACAGACTCTCATCTCTTACTAGGGATACATCAAGTGTGGGTGTATCAAGGGTGTTTGCTGCTTTAATGGATGCCAGTTAATGTCAGAGGGAGAGCTGGGTTGATTCTGCAGGAATAAGATTAATGTGGGAGATTTTGATAGCATGTTTCATTTTTTGTAAAAGAAGTGTTAGCACAAATTAGAATGTGAAATATCATAGACTGGAGAAGCATGTTAACTGCTGTCACAACCTTGCCTAACCCTGACAGGTGGCAGCAGTCTTTCCAGCCATCCCTCTGACCTGCACTGCTTCCCAAAAGGAATCTCTGCAGTTTCCATCTTCCTCCTAGTTTCTTTAGAGAGCAGGAAGTGATCACCTCCTTCCTTGCTGAACACCACTTCACTGGATTAGGAGATAAATCCCATCTGATACGCTTCTGTGGGCACTATAGTTGCTTGTCCCTGGTGGCACGTATCAGGAGGTGTTGAGGTTGCACTTGCTGTGCCCTTTAGAGATTAGTCCTATTAAACTCCTCTTGTTGGTGTAAAGAGTGATTCTTTCAGTAACAGTTCAGAGCAGGAGTGCAATTCAATGTTTTAATTTGCCCTACAGAAAAAGTGAGGTTTTTTCCTATCTCTTCCCCCAATAATTACAGAAGACTTTGTGAAGATTAATCTTCCTTTGCAAAATTTTGCCCCTGTGAGTAAGACCCTCAAACTATGTGTATCTCTGTCTGAGAAGCCAAATTCTTCATACCATTGTCAATACTTTCTAGGAACTGACCAAGGATTTGTGTCATTTTGGTTTTGAAATATGTTCTTCTGAGTACAACAGTAGTGCCCATTCAGGGGGGAGAGGGGGATGATATCCCTCAAAATAGCTCTTAGAGTAGGGGACTGTCACTGCATGATCTCCAGACACCTCTCAGAAATCTGCAAAACTGAATCCATCCTGAAGAAAAAATGAAGAGCTAGCGAATAATTTGGAGATATTTAGAAAACCCAGAAAGTGTTCTAAAGCCAATTCTATTTAAATTTCTTTATTGTAGTATTTCTAGCTGTCTCGTATGGTATTAAAATCACATCATGGATATGTAAGCATGAACAGTGGAATAACTAAAACCATCTGTCTGAACAAACTAAGTTTATCCTGAGATTCGTTAGAAAAGGTTTTTAAAACCATAGAATAATAACTCAATTTTGTTAGCCTTTATAATGATTTAGTGCTATAAAGCATATATTGTTACTTAGTGAGGTAAGCACAGAAAAAACACCAAAACCTAAAACCAAGTATAAATATACTAGTGGGGCAAATCCCACATTAGCTGGAAGATGAAATTTAAAAAATATAATTTTCTTTTCCTTTTACAAATTACGAATGTAATAGCTGAAAACCTAATTTATCCCTAAGGCTTGGAATAATTTTATTACAAGCCATTATATACCACTTAAGAAAAGGAAGTTTATATGATACTTATGAAATGATGGCTATTGTAGCATGAGCTCAGCTACCAACAGGTGACTTTTGTATTAAAATGCCCAAATTTACATGTTGGTTCTTTCATTTTATTTTTAATGATAAGCTTTACCTCACCTGTTATTATAACTTTTCTTTAATCAAAAAAAGCACCAAAAATATGAATAATCAGATACAAAAGTAAAAATACTACCAGATAAGTAAAAAATGAACAATGAGTAAGTCTCTGATCAGGACCATGTGTAATACAATAGTTGACTTAACAAGTACCTTCCCTCATCTAACTTATTTTTATGGTTATATTGTTATATATATATTACATTTTTATGAATATATATTTGCAATTTATGCTTATATATAGTATGATTGAGAATAAACCTAACAGAATGTCATGTAAAATCTTCATTTATTCATATCTAAGTGATACTTAATTTAAAACTAAGAACTGTGAGGTTGAATGAGTATATATATCTTCTAAATCATCAGATATAGGTCAAAACTGGTACAAAATAACAAAAAAATCACCAGTTATGATAATGTGATAGGACAAGACTGATCATGACCTTCCAAATTTATTCAGAGCTTCATAGAAAACTTATAAAATAATGTGTTAAAACAGAGAAGGAACTCCATGTTTTCATTGATTTCAGCATAACATATTATTTTTTTAATTTTTTTTTCAAGTTGAGTAAATACCTCAGATTACCAAAAAAGCCCACTCCACTTTTTGAAAGTTGTTTGACAAACATCAAAGTTAAAGGTATTTAAGATATTTAGCTTGATGTTTCTTTTGGAATGCTCTAATTTGGAATTGTCAAACTATACTTTGAAATATTTAGGATCTCTGTGTGTAAATGCTTGGATTACTAAGGTGATGAAACTGATAAGAAGGGTTTTATATTTTTTTCTTTTTAAAAAAGAGTAATTGTGGCACATAATAGTTCTGCTGCCATGGTAAACTCCTCCTTAGAAACACTAATTCAGAATATTCCATGTGTTTGAATGTGGAGCAGAATTGATTTAGTTCACTTTGTTAAAACTGTGAATGCTGAGGCACATTATTTAAATCCATTTATTTCTCACAAGGGATTCATGATGCGCAAAACCAATCTGAGACAATCTATTTTAATATATTCTGTGGACTCTGTGTCAAAGACTTAGAAAAGATAGCTGTGTCAAAAACTTCTTTAAAAAAAAAAAATTTGCATATAAGACATTTTCCTACCAGCAGAAGTCACACACCCAAAAAAAAAAAAAAAACCCAAAAAAACCCAAACCAAAAATCAGAATATATTACTAGGAGTTCTAGAAATCTGTTCATATAATTCCTGAAATATTACCTTATCTTATTCAAGTCTGCTAAAGCTCTTTTTTAAATAGTACATGAAGACAAAAGCGCATGAATACTTTTATCTTTCTAAAAATTTTATTTTAGAAATTTCTGAAGCTGCTTAGTAGACCACTCTGCACAGGCAACATGTACAAGACACGTGAGGGATGGGAGATGCAGTGGCAATGTTGCTTTCATCTGTGGCTTCTGGCATTAAGATGGTGCCCTTGTGCCCTGTAAATCAGTGAAAGAATGAAGTTTAAGCTTTATCACAGCCTAGTTAGCCCACCTATAGCTGCAGGGTCATAGGGTCTAACTTTGTGATACAGACACCTGAGACACTCTTACATGTTAACCAGAGTTGTGTTGAAAAAGATTAAGTACACCCACATTTGATCCTCCTGAACACTTCCATTTTGGTAAATTCAGCAACAGAACTCAACCTTTGCAGTCTTGTTTATCAATCAGCTTTGATTAAACACAAAGTAAGTTTAACCATTTACTGAGCATGTTAAAAAGGAACAAAAACTAGAACGCCTGCTCATTTTTAACAATTCACTATTACCTTTAAAATACTTACTCATGGACTAATGATTTAAAAATCCACTGCATTCCATATCATGAAAAGCTCAACTTTTCTGTGAACCTAAACATAGCATTATTTATGATGCCAAAAAAATGTTTGTGAATTTTGTTTCACTTACTAGTAGATTTTTTTTTGAAATAAAAATCCCAATGGAAGGTAGAGATATAGTGCAAGTGCTCTATTTATGCAGAGTTAATTTAGCTTTTCCTTCGGTACCATATGTGTATGTTTTCTGTGCTTATCAACAACAAGCATGCTGTTGAAGTATGTTTTTGAACGCAATGCCTAGAACTGATCCATAACCAACTGATGGCTCCTGCACGGGGCACTGTTGAGAGTCAAGACTTCAAGCCAGCTGAATATTACCAACACAAAATTTCTTTCCTGAAAGAAAAAGGGTTAACTTGGATGCTTTTTTCTTCATAGATTAACTAGAGTTGATGCAGTAGCTTCTGTCTTTCAAATGCTGTGGAATGAATAACAGCTGGTGCATTGGGCTAGGTACAGTTGTCATATTCCAGTTCTGTGCTTGTAAGCACGTTCTTCTATAAGCATAAGAAACAAAGCAGCAGCAGCCACGAATAACTGACCTGAAATTTGTGGACTTATAATGAAATGCTCTGTTTGTGACCAATGTCTTTCTCTCATGTTAACAGTTAAAGAGAACTTGCTCTTTCAACTGTATCTATTTGCTATTATTATAGATGGCAATACAGTTATCCTCCCTTAAAGCCTTAAACTCTGAAACAAAACATTATGAAAAAAAAATTCTTACTGAAAAATGAGGATTTTGCTTTTTTCATCTGCTTAGTTGCATAGTTATTTCCATTCTAACTAAAAAAGGGTAACTTCAATTTTAATAAGCTTTTAATTCTGAAGCTAGTATTCTGTATTCTAGATGCATGATATCTTGCTGTCTTTTAGTATGTCTAGCTAAAAAAAAAAAAAGAAAAGAAAAAAAGCACAGTTCATTTTCAGTTTTATAGCTTAAACTGTCTAAATGTTATGCACTGTTTGCTAGTTTAGGGGAATGGACTTTATGCTTGAGGACTGGAAGCAACAAAACCCAGTGAGGTAAATTATTATGTCCGCTTCTTGCAACTGAGTGTGCATTAGAGGGTAAGACAGTTGTCCGTGGAGCAGAAGACAAGTGAGACCATTGCTAGTGATCACTTGTCAACCATCACCCTCTTCCAAGCAGTCAATCCGCATAAGAAGTCTGTCATTTGAAATCAGCTAACATTTTATAATAGATGAATGTTGCTAAGCTACCTAGTGGAAACATATTCTTTATTAGGTACTACATTCTCTTCCTTGCATTGTCCTATTTTTTGTATTTAAAAGTGCTCACCTCTGCAAGTATTCCACTTGAACTGCGTAAATGTAACTATTTTATTTATTTTTCTCTTTTTCTTTTTTTTTTTAATGATGTATCTTGTGTGGTATATTCATTGTTCAATATGTTACTCCTCTGCTTTCTGATAGTTTGTTGCATTAATTCTTCCAGCTATGGAAGTCTTTTCTTGTGTTTGTTCTTTGCATTTTCTCCTGATGTATTTCCTAGTGAGGAGGTCACTGTATGAGCTGCTTTGTGGGTGCTTGGCTGTTGGTCAGGGTCAATATACCACAAAAAAGTAGTGTCTCATTCAATTGTCTCATAGTGCATAAATTCTGTGCTCATAGTGCATTTCTCTTGTTAAATGCTTTTGGATTTGACCATCTAGATCAGTGATTAGAGAATATTTTCAAAACATAGGTTCATTGAGCACACCAAGTGTTTTTTAATTTCTTCAACAAACACAACTTTTTTTTTTTTTTTTTTCCTGGCAATGACATTCTTAGACCAATTGATTGATTTTAGCTTGTTTTGGTTTGGTTTTAATCAGGCTGTTTATAATGCATTCAACAACAATCTTTTTACTGGACCTGATGTTTTATTGTTTGTAATTTGTGTAATGGCAGGTTTAACTTGTGAATATTTAGACAAATAGTGAGTAAGAAGACAATAGATCAGTTAATGTGTTCTGCAATGTTTCTTTCTGTCATCTTTATTTACTATTTTTAAAAAAAATCTACATTTGTAATAATTGGCAAAATCTTCAGTGACACTTCTTATAGAGTTATGTGCTACTCATCCTGAATAATGATGATAGAATTGAATGTCGAGAATGTCTTGAATTACTAATACTTTAGATAACATTCATTGGCCTAACCTCATTGCACAATAATTTCAGAGCATTTTGCAATGAACAAAGGAAATTTAAAAGTGCTTCAGGTGCCATGTACAAATTTCAATTGGATTCATTAAAGCTATTGCATTGTAGAAATATAATGGCTTAACTGAAGGAAACTTGTTGATGTCCCCAGTGCTCTGGTAAATTTATGTTCTCTAAGAAGCTTTTCACTGTTTAGAAATGTGGATAAAAATAGGTTTTCTATCTTGTTAAAATGCATCCTGTTGTCTTTTCTCATTCTTTTCCTCCTAAGTGTTCTTATAAACATATGTTATCCAGGACATTTTAAAAAGGCTTTTATGTATTTAAGACTAGGTAGTCTCCTGAATTGTAAAGAACGCACTCTAGATTTCAGTACTGAAGCAATACAGAAACAAATAATAATAGTCTCACTTCTCCCTCTCTCTCACCTATTCTTTTGTACTGCATGTGGTAATGAGATGTTCTTTAGATTTAGGTTTAGGGGCATTAGCAGATTTAGGTTTTGTCTTCACAACAGAAGTAATTTGAAAGAATCCATCAAGGTAGAATCATAGTAGACTGTTTTCTTTTTTAAGTCTGAGTTGGAAAATTGGATTAAAGACATCACTGTCCTTTATATTTTGACACATTCTATTAACTCATATGAAAACTGTAAGCTGAGTTGTCTTCACTACTTGTTTCTCTTCGCTTATCACATCTTGAGTTTAAATTTAAATTAGTGTTATCTGGAGTTGGGTAGGGTAAGTAGCCATAGCAGGTAGAAATTTCTTTCCGTGACCACTACTTTAGAACAGAAGGCTATACTACTGCTTGACTTGCTAAGTATTAAAAATTTTTCTTTGGCAGTAGTATCTGTGAATTTCAAACTATTCTGCAGCTGAAGAATAAGCATTAACATTTTGTTTTCAGGATGAAGAAGTATCAGTGTAACATTATTTCTGCACAGACTCATACATGGCCATTCCATAGTCCTGCCATTTGTTTTAGTCACTATATAACTGGCTCAGAGTCTTTCTGCACAGAGTGTTGCTGCAGCAGCGATGCTTGCTCAGTTTTGCATTGTCCATTCATGCTGCGAGAAAAATTCTGTAGTGTTTTTCTTCCTGCTAAATATGTGCAAAGGACACCAACACTCCGTTTTGCATCCAACCATCTTTGCAGTGAAGTTTAAACAGTACCGTTAAAGTTATGCATAGAGTCAAAACAAAAAGGAGTACACACTCATATGGATTCCTACCAAAACTTCATCTAGCCAAATATCCTGTCTCCAAACACTGTTGGGGCTGCTTGGGGATGGTTAAGGAAGGCTAACCGTAGGACAAGCTTATGTGTTAATTCCTTCTAATACTCCTCTATCCTCCAGCTATTTATAGCTCAGGGACTTCCTGAACCAACTGTGATCACTATGTACTCAGTTATCCCCGACGGATTTCACTTCACATTTGAACACTTTAACATTTGAGTTCCGCAGATACACTTTTACAGGGGTAAATGTAATGTGTACAGACAAAAGCTATTAGAAAATATGAAGACTCTGCTATATGTTTGCCATTTGCTCTTTGCTTTAAAAAGGTCCTACTCTGGCATTTTACAAATGAAAACAAGAAAGGCATGATTATGCTTTGAAGCATAGCGTCTTGTATCTTATTTATATTGCTTATGTCATGTTTCTGATCAGATGCTGTACAAATCCATCTTGTTTGTGAGAATTTTGCCTGACAAACAAATTGCAGCAGACTATACAGGTCTGGGCAGCAGTTGTGAAGAGACATAAAGAAAAAAGAAATGTGAAGCCAGACAGTACAGGAAAGGTTTAAAAAGGAGGAGACAGATAAAAATGCACTAGCTTGTTGATTTTGTACAGATTTCCTGATAATTAATTTCTTGTGATGTCTTGGCTGTTCAATGTGCCTCAAAGTTTGGCATTAGTTTTTGTGTAAGGGCTACATCTCAGAAATTAAATATTTTGTTTTTAAGAAAACCTGTGAAGGGCAGAAAAGGAAGCAAAAGTACTTCATTTGCAGAGAAGAATGTACCTCATTTCAAGATGCACATTTAAAATTTGTAGTAGCTACTAAAATATACGAGTTCTATGCTTTCATTATTTGTGTTTTTCCCCCTTAAATGGGAAAAAAATCAAATATAACTGGTTAACTTTCTGCTTTGTTATTTTATTCAAATCTTAAAGTCAGTGCAATTTACCGATACCAAATTATACTTGTAAATTTTGGTAATATTTTGAACCAGTAAGGAAATACTGTTTTCACACACAAAATATCTGTTTCCATTGGGAGATTTTATACTATCTACTGGAGTATAAATTTAGAACAAAAAAACCTCTCCTAAGAGTTACTGAAGTAGTGCAAAATATTCTTCCTTGAGAAAAGGAAATAATTATATTTTGTTTGTTTGTTGCTATTGAAAAAGTTACTGAAGTACTTGCTCCAACTGCAAAAAATCACAACAGGAAAATCTTTTGCAGTTTTAGTTTTCCTACCTTCCCCTTAAGTTTCTAATAATTTATAATCTGTTACAGCCTGGCATGGATTACAGAGAATTATGTTTGTACCCATGTGACTATGCATAGCAAATGGAAAAATTTAAGATTAAATGAGTGCACAGCAGCTCATATTTAAATTGAGAAAGTAAAAGAAATTAAGTAAATATTTTTGAAAAGTATAATGTAGTACAAGTGGGTTTGATTGTTGTTACCACTGTTGCACTCTTCATTTAGAGCAGGCAACTTACTTCCATCACACTTGCCTTTATTATATAAGCTTTCCTTTACACCTGATGTTGATATAGGAGTTTAGATGTCATTGTTAATAAATATGGAAAGGATAAGTAAGGANGGGAGCAAAAAAACCACAAAGAAAGAAAGGGAGGGAGGGAGGGAGGGAGGGAGGAAGGAAGGAAGGAGGAAAAGACTAGAGAAAAGACACAAAGCAATGGAGAAACACTCACAGGTGAAATACAGGTTTTTATCCAGCCACCAAAATGATTTGATATGGATTAGGCCCAGGTGCCAAAATGGGAAGATAAAGACTGGTCTTTTCCTGCAGTCATGTAATACTGTGTGGGAAATGGCAAAGGAAAGTTGTCACAAGATTTTAAATATTTTATTTTTTTTAATAATTTTAAAAGAATGAGAAATCATTATATAGGAATAAAATAAATATAAAATACCATAAGATTGCAGCTGTCTTGGTGAATGTATTTATCTCTAAAGCTGAAGCCACAGTTCTCAGGTCATAATTCACTGTATTTAACTTAATGGTTAATTTAACTTTTTTCTTTTTTTCTTTTTCTTTATTTTTTTTCCTAATTTTTTTTTTTTTTTTTTTTTAAAGTGAATTTAGTATTCAGGCCAATGGCCAGGTTAGTAATTCCTGAAAGATAAAACCTCCCTTTTTCTGCACAGCTACTTCAGAGCAAAAAAGAGCAAGGAAGCATGTCCTTAAATGGAAACTAATTCCTCTTCACTTTTTATTATTTAAATCCAGGAAAACTGGAGTGAAGTTAGGGGATTCTTTACATATCTTCTTCTCAATAGCAGACAGAGCCGAGCTTGCCTCTTTGCCAGTCTATCTGTCCTGAGAACAGGATCTGTGAGTACTAGAGATGAATTTGTGCTCTAGGTAGGGACTGATTTCACCTAAACTTGCCTAAAAGGTAGGTGTCAGCTCTAAGATGGTCATCTAATTTGTCTATTTTCTACGGAGAAAGAAAATTACTTTGGTGGGAATTTAACCAATCCAAAGTTAGATGTCTAAAAAGCTGAAGCTACTTTCAGAGGATTTTTTGGTCTCTCTGCAGTAGTTGTCAGGTTAGTACCAAAAATATTATATTAGACGCAGAGTTCTTACATGGCTAAAGTTAACAGTGATCCAAACATCCTTCCACACCTGCTCTGATCTGGAGCTCTACATGACACAAAGATGTGAGTTATAAATGACGTTTCTTCTTGACGTACTTGCACTATTCTCCTCATACTATCTATATAAACTATCTATAAATCACCACATAACTTTCAGTTGAAAATACTTTTGTCTAAGTCTTAGGAAGGATTCTATTCCATTATCATATTTAGTATAAGTGAAGTGCTTTATAGTTGTTAAGCAGCCTACTTGGTTATTTGTATATCTGGACAAAGTCCACAGCTGAAATGAGGCTACGTCTGAGCCTGCTCCTTGCAAATCAAAATTCTGTGGTTGGAAGAATATAAATTTGATCCTAAACATGTTTACACTAGCATTCTAATTCAGATCAAGAGTGCATTTCCACAGAAAACCTCAGTATTGTCACCACCTCCTTGCACATCGTTTCACGTTACAGAGACGTTCTGTAAAGTACAGCCTGGATCCTTCCACGTGAAACTCAGCTGGAAGATGTGGTCCTCCTTATGCACAATGTTCATCAGTGGTCATTCATTCAGCCCACAGGACCTGACAACAGTTAGGCTTTAATGAAAAACAGTATGTGAAATGTGTAGTGTGGACATGAGGTCCAACTGTTCTGTTCTAGACTTCCTCTTGCAGGTCTGCACAGCATGCTAACATAGAGATGGCCTCCAGCCACCAGACAAGGCTAGAATTGAACAGAAGTAAACTGAGTGGATTTTATAAATATTGGCCCCTGCTCTCTGTCACTGTCTGTCACTGTGGGTCCCCAGATAACTTTTTAGTAGTAAAGGAGAAATATCACCACTGGCTTGTTGGGGTTTGTTTAGTCTCTTAGTAAGATTTCTGTTGCATAGTGAGAAAACCAACTATAAAAATAAACCTAGGAACTTCCTTTTGTGTAAGTGCGATCTAAAGGAGCTCTGTGTGTAATTTTGTGTCTTCACTATCAAAACAGTGCAAGTGACAGCATGTAGCTTGTGAGTCCATTCATTTTTAAAGACTCTGGAAAAGGAAAATTCCCAGTAATTTCCATTTGTAGTCTTCTTCCTCCTTGACTGTAACTAATCTAGCAGGTTAAAACTAAAGCATTCATCTAGAATGCTTCCCTTAATAGAATCAGAGAAAAATAAATAAAACTATTACTTCAGAAACCTCAATTTAGAGAAGCATTACTTTTCTCTACATGAAAGTAGAAAAAATAAGATTAATTACAAGCAATACATCAAAACAAAACAAGAATACTTTATTTTTCCTCTTATAAAATTATGCATTTGTATTTATTTTTAAAGAGTAAGCTGTCATAGGGAAAAGCTGCTCAGTTCAGGTGATTTAAATCACTTCAGTATCAAAGCAATTTATTAAGTTGTTAATGATATATAACTAACCAGCAGTCAGTGAGCTATACTTTCAGGATCAGTATCAGCAATGCAAAAGATAAACTACAACACTAGACACTTAAGTGTCTTAAGCCCCATCGGGGCGAGTGGGTGTTGAAATTCCATCACTCTCCATGTGGGACATAAGGCTAATCCAGCATCAGGTGAGCTCCTGCCACTCCTGATCACCCACCAATCAACACAGGGAAAAAAAGCACCCTATGAGGCCTCAAACACACCAAGGGGGTCCCTGTATGCCAGCCCACATGGACAGCCCCTGGCTGGGTGCAGGCACCCCACAGGAGGGTGCTCTGTCCAGACTGCAGGGAGTTTGCAATGTCAGTGGCCACTTCTCATTATGTCCAGCTACTGCCTTCTTCCCACCTCCCTCTCTCTACTTTTACAAATTGACATGATTCTTTTGCCCTTCTTTTCAATCTGTCCTTTGCTTCAGAAGACTCTAATTTGCTGGTTAGTATTCATTCTGGCTGGTGGTCATCTTTCCCTCTGGCACAGTAAGTTTTGAGCAAATGTCCCCAAAGATAATTTGGGGTATTTCACACAACACATATGGGATGCACTCACATTCTTCTTTTTCAGCTGTTGCTATCCATGGCATTTTGCAGTGGGACAGCCATGTGGTCACCCTCCCAAATAACTGTGTAAGGGAAGTCAAGAACTGAATATTACTGTTAATTCCTTTCTGTGTCATTATGTGGAAAAAAAACCAAAAAAACCCCCCCCCCCAAAAAAAAAAGCAAAACCCCCAAACCTCTTTGTTTTCTATATTCAGCTATTGCCATTTCTTACTCTGTTGCATCAGGCTATAAGAAGACCTTCCAGGTTCTATGAAAATCCCTACCTAAGCGGTTTCAAAACACTGGATGTCCTTCAAATCATGCCAAAACATAACATAGGAAATATTCTTAACTCTACTCAAAAACATATACGTAAAAGGTGTAGAGCATAAATCCCCACCTCAGGAAAAAAAAAAAAAAAAAAGAAAAGCTGCATTCCTGTTTGTTCAGGATTATAGAGTGACACTTGAAGATACTGTTCTGAAATCTTCACAGTGGTCACTTAAAAATAAAATCTTAGTGTTGTGTATTTCTGGGCAAATAGTTACTCATTTCCTGAATTTCTTGAAATGGCTTTGAACAAAAATTTTGATCTGGTATTCAGAGCATGGAAGAAAATATAACCTCATCAAGAAAAGACAGATTTATTAATTCAGTTTGTGTCATGTGGGGCTGACACTTTGCCATGATGATTAGCTTTTAACTTAAGAAAATTTGTTCTTGCAATTAACAAGAATCAGCAGAGAACTGTGGAAACAAAAAAATCTTCATTTATCTAACATCAGATGTTCACTGACTGCAGTTTTACTCAGTCACCTTTTAGTACATTTGGAAAGAATTCAAAATCACAAAGATCAACCAGCTTTAGCTTGACGCTGCTAGAAGAGCTAAAATGTGTTTAGGCTCTGAATATTAATTACCATGCTGCTTTAAAGGTTACAACAGTCAGTTTCTCCCAAGGAGGTCATAGTTCTGATTGAATAAAGGCTTAATTATAGAATATTATAGAACATTGCAGTAAGATGCAGCAACAAAGCCAGCAAGTGGGTTATTCTTTCTTTGGCAATCCTAAAAAGATAATAAAGGCATGTGAAAAAGAGAAAAACACATCTGTTAAAAAAATTGAGGCAATTATGGATTAATAGTTTGTTTGCTTTTTCCCCATTGGTATAGGAGAGAAAAAAGAAGATGTCACTGCTATTGCAACTACTATGCTTGCCATTATTAGAGATTTTTTTATGAGAAAGCTGTATCAAATGCTATTTAACAATAAGGACATGATTCATATTACTGTAATTGAAAAAACTTTTTTCTGAAAAATACAGGGACTCATCAGACACTTGCTGACTTTAAACACCTATTAATAATTACTAATTAAATATGAAAAAGCTTATTTTGGGTGCAAGGTAATAAGTTCCATTCAATTGTGCCTAGCTTTGCATGCAGAAATTTATGCCACCATAACATGGTCCATATATCATTCTGTATTTAGGGCTTAGTTCTTATGTGATCTAGCTTTTAAACCTGAAGGCTAGACTTTGCATCTCATTGTAGGAATTCTACCATAAAAAACATTATGGAAATACATGTGTGAATGACCAACACATCTAATTTTTTCTTCTTTTCTCTTGCTTTTCCTTCTTTTTCGCTTCCTCCATATTGCAAATCCCTTCCGCTCTGTGAGTTTTCATTCTTCCTATTACTGAAGAAATAACTGCAGCCAGTGCGAAGAGATCTATTCCCCTTTCCCAAAGCAGGTGAAATGTACTGCAAGGCCTCTTATTCCCTAGGGACCTCAGGCTTCCCTTTCAGCCTTTCCTAGAAGCATGAAGGTCTTGTCAGAACAGGCTAAGGTGGCTCAAGACTACAGACTGTCTCATCTCAAACTGCTTCAGCACTGCAGATCTCCTGAATCCTGGGGCCCTCTTCTGGCAAATTTGTCTGAACAGATAATTAGCTTTGAAACACCAGACAAACGATTTCCTTGTTTCGTCTTGATAAGCAGCTGCCAGCGATGCCTAAATCAGTAACTGCCATCTGAAAATTTCCATATGCTGCAAGGTATTTCTAATAGACTTCTGACTTCCAGTTGTCTGACAGAAAAAAGTCTGTGGGAGTTAAAAAGAGGAGTGTGAGTACATGGCTCAATGTGGTAATTTGGATGTCTCACAAGGTCTTAACTGTGAATGATAGGCAGCGTGGATAACGACAATGTTTCACCTTAACTGGTTTCGGAAAAACAAAATTAATCTCAGGCCTAGTCTTTTGGTCATTTTGTTCTCAGTTGCAAGACAAGCGGCAAATGTGTCATGCTTTGTTTCTAAATCTGATAACCACAGTACAGGAACAAAAAATAGCCACTGAACTTTCTTGCAATTTCCAAAGAAAGAGACAAAACCACATTTGTTCAGATAAAATCTCCTGACCAAAGGCTTTACCTGCCAAGGATTTACCTGTTATCTTCCTAATAAATATCTTCTGTGAAATTGGAGTGTGATTTTTTCCTAGGCCTTTTTACTGTTCCTTTTACTATTTTCTTCATCCTTCTTTTTCTATTTCTGAGTATGTCTATTTATAGCACAAGTACAATAACTTAAAGATTTATGTATATTAGGACAATTTTGGTCCATGGTAAGAAGCATTTAAATTAATGTGTTAGAGCAACTCGTTCTCAGTTGAAGACTGGGTATCTCACTTCTTTGCACAAAAATGATTTCCTGAGGTTTTGTACCGTACTCACATACAGTTATCAAACGTTTAAAATCTTCAGTCTGTATTATTGCATTGATATAGAATTATTTCAAAAAGAAAATAACGATTTTTCACAAATGTGACCTCTGCAGTAGGGAAAAACAAAGCAAAACCAAACAGCAAACAGAATGAGTTTCATTGCCTGCTCTGGAGACATTTAACTAGGACCATGACCTTTAAAAAAAAAGAAGAAAAAAAAAAGAAAAGCCCAGAAGATGAAAGATGGGAAGATGTGTTGTGAATATGTGGATACCCTGTAGCTAACTCTGTATCTGGTGAACTAAAATTATCTTTTTTTGCCTTATAGGTTTTTTAAGTACTGGGGACCAAGCTGCAAAAGGCAATTATGGATTGCTTGACCAAATCCAAGCTTTACGTTGGATTGAAGAAAATATTGGATCTTTCGGAGGAGACCCAAAAAGAGTTACTATTTTCGGATCTGGAGCAGGAGCTTCTTGTGTCAGTCTCCTGACACTTTCTCACTATTCAGAAGGTAACAATCTTTTGAGCAAAGCACATTTTTTTTAAACTTTATCATGTAACAAAAATGCCTATATCAGGTAGGCTGAACTAGAATTACATGAGGTTTGTAATTTTTTTAAAATACCTACTAGTTAGTATTCTGCATTTGTGTTAGTCAACAAATATTTTTATATGAAAAATTAAATGTTACTATAGCAGAAATTTCATGCAACAAATGCCATGGGCATTATACTTTTTCTAGCTTTACCAACAGTCTCCACTGGCTCTTCTGTCAAAGAATGTGCCCTAATTAAAATGGAAAAGGGCAGTGACCTTTTTCATTTTTCACAGACTCTTGTCTGCACTTCCAACATTTATTTAGATGCTTTCCATACTTAATAATAACATAACTTAACCTTATTAAAAATGTGTTTAACTCCCCACAACTACTGTGTGATCCCACACAGAGTTCTTAAGATTTTGGTAAGTGTTTGAGCTGTGGGATTTCTACCCTCAACACCTCACCCCCCTCAAAAAACCCCAACCAAGAATGTACAGCACCAGTACTGAACCATAAATATTCCTGGTAATAAGACAATATCTACAAAATGTTTATAAAATAAGAAAAGACCAAAATATCTGTCGTATTTATAGGTCCATGCTACTTCTGTCACATTAAAACAGGCAAAAATCTATGGCAAAAGGGTAAGCCCTAGCAAGCAATGGTAGCAGGGTTGCTGGTAAACACACCCTATTTGGAAATACATAGAATTATGCCTGACAATTCAGTCTGTTGATAAAAATAGGGTGCAGTGGATAACTGTTGAGTAAGCCATGACAAAATCAAGCAGATGGAACCATGAAAAATTTAACTAATCATATAATTGAAATTTTGTAGTGTGTGCAGTAAGTAATCATCACAAAAGTGTATCGACCACAACCAGTTTTTCCCATAAATACTTCAAGGTCTTTAAATGTTTTTGTAGCTGTTGCTGTCTTTGACGTTTCAAGAGCTTGACAGTAGAGACTGTGCAGAAGAGGCACAGGCATCTTAGTTTAAGCATAAAATAGGCAATTTTAGTGATCTTACTGGAAAAAAACAGGTGGTGCAGATTCACCAGGAGGCCCCAGTTGCTCTTCAGTGCTCTGGTGGTACAAAGAAGCTCTTCAGACTGGGTCTTTCCTCTCGCTCTATGTTAATACATATAAAACAACCAGAAAAAAATATTGAATCTTGTCTTACTCTCTTCCAGTGTAAACCTATTTTAATTCAATAGATAGGCAGTACTAACACACACACACACACATTAATATGGTAAAGAAAAAATGATGTCAGAGTAGAATACTCAAGCCTATTAAATGGATTTTAGCAAAGCAGATTTTTTTCAAATTATGATGCATGGCTTCTGTGAAGGAAATGAGACTGTAATTTTCATTTGACCTTTAAACTACTGAAGAGCACATTTATGAGAGTCATTTACATGGTGAAGAGGATATGATTGCTTGTAGCTGCCCCTCCTTTTAAGAAATTTTTGCAGGACTACCACTGCGATAAAGCCAGGGACTTCCATTAAAGATGTGACAAAACTGCAGTACAAGTGTGAGTTTTGTTCTTGAAACAGTAACCTCAAACCTTCATGCTTTAGGTGTGTGAGCATCAAGAACAAGAGAGATTGTAATTAGTAGCCTATTAGAGGTACTATAAAAAGGGAGCAGTGAGCAGAATATATGGAAATTGAATTGAAATTTAGGTATATGCATCCTTTAGTTTTTACACAATCAAAGCTTTCTTTGTTTAGTGAAAACTACTTTTTTTTTTTTTTTAAATATAATTTGATTTGCATTTAAACAATTTGCACCTGCAGGTTTGTTCCAAAAGGCAATCATACAGAGTGGAACAGCCCTGTCCAGCTGGGCAGTGAACTACCAGCCTGCCAAGTACACTCGGATATTGGCAGATAAAGTGGGCTGCGACATGCTGGATACCACTGATTTGGTTGAATGTCTTCGAAATAAGAATTACAAAGAACTCATTCAACAGACCATCACTCCAGCCACGTACCACATTGCCTTTGGGCCTGTGATAGATGGAGACGTGATTCCAGATGACCCTCAGATTCTCATGGAGCAAGGGGAATTTCTTAACTATGATATAATGCTAGGCGTAAATCAAGGGGAAGGTCTAAAATTTGTGGATGGCATTGTAGATAATGAAGATGGTGTTTCCCCCAATGATTTTGACTTTTCCGTCTCCAATTTTGTGGACAATCTATATGGTTATCCGGAAGGGAAAGATACACTGCGGGAGACCATTAAATTCATGTACACTGACTGGGCAGACAAAGAAAACCCTGAAACAAGACGGAAGACTCTGGTTGCTCTTTTCACAGACCATCAGTGGGTTGCTCCAGCTGTTGCTACTGCTGACCTGCATGCTCAGTATGGATCTCCAACATATTTCTATGCATTTTATCATCATTGCCAAAGTGAAATGAAACCCAGCTGGGCTGATTCAGCTCATGGTGATGAAGTTCCTTATGTGTTTGGGATACCTATGATCGGTCCCACAGAACTGTTCAACTGCAACTTTTCTAAGAATGATGTCATGCTCAGTGCAGTAGTTATGACATACTGGACTAACTTCGCCAAAACTGGGTAAGTTTGACCTCCAACACTCCTTTTTGTTGATAACATACTTCTAAAATAGTCGGTATCCCATAGCAGCAGCTTCAAACCCTAATCCTGAAGCAGTATTATAACACTATTTGCGTAAGAGAGAAGGTAACTGGGGCTTATTCATATTTAATAGATTTTTAATTAGTGTGTTCCCTCAAACTATTTTCTTTCAGTAGCTCAGGGAGAATAATAATGCACTGTATTTTTGATTCAAAAAATAGGGCAATTATTAAGACAAAGCATGTCTCAGAGAAAAGGCGTCTCACTATGATACGGAAAAAACAGAGGCAAGATGTCTGCTACTTGAAGAAGGAACTGTCAGGCAGATAGCACTTATCTGCTACAAAAGAAAGGAAGTTCTTGTTTTAAGCAACCTTCACAGGGATGGGGACTCAGGGAGGAATTGGAACAGAAAGGAAGACACTGGAAAGATTTTTCCCTCTAAGGGCTATAGTGGCAATAGTAAGTACTTGACTGGAATGAAGAAGACACTCAGATGTAAATTTTGCTTTGAGGTTAAAAATTTAAATTAATTCTGCTTATAAAACAAAATAAAGACATCAATGTTTTCCTGAAATAGAGTGGTAAACATCAAGGAAAGAACCCTCAAAGCAGCTTAATCTGCAAGTGCTGTTAATAATTTCTGGTCTTTTCCTTTAAAGTGTATTACAGTGTTTTATTTGTTCAGCAAGAGCTTTTTTGTTAACCTTGAGTCTTCGGTATTGAATTAAAACAAAGATAGTTGTGGCACAAAGGGACTGTAAATCTTTCCAATGAATGTTTAATGGCAGGATTGGGCTCTGGAAACTGCAGCTTTACTGCACTGCAGTGAATGGTATGCAGCTACATAAGAAAAATTCAGAGATGCTTAGTGTGAAATGCTCAGAGGCTTCAGCAGCTCTTGCAGCCTTTAATGAATCCAAATGACGTTCAAGGGAGAGCGATTTTGCAGCCTTAACAAAAACCTCAAGCATGAACTGACTAGAAAACCAAATGCTTCAGGTCAATTGACAAGGCAAAAAGAAAGCTTTTGTTGCACTGCATTTTAGACAAACAAGCACTTTTGCATGCAGAAATCCCACAGTACTGCAACAATAGTGAATGAACTGTGGAATATTTAGATGTATTTGGCAACAAGAAGTCATCAGTACTGGGATGGACAAACCTCAGGCTAAAAGCTTGCTTTGTGGATAGAGAATGCCACATGCTAGTTGTACTGCACACTCACAAAGATGATTATACCATCAGTCTGTCTTTGTTTTTATAGACGAAGTGCCACATATCCATAGAGGACTTCAGACTTCACAAATATGCATTATTGGAATTATTATGGAGATGCAGGATCTCCATAGCCTCACTGTCATTTACAATTACTTTATGACTATTCCCAATAGTCCTATTTAAGCAATTTCTTGAGGCTGACAGGAGCTGCTCACAGCCCCAGCTGCCACCATTACTCGTAATTGCAAGCACTTTCCAGCAGTTGCTACTTGAAAGCTAATTTCAGCAGGCTGTACATGCCATCACCCTGTTCTCTGATTATGAACCCATTGTCATACTACACCTAAAGGCCCAACAGGTGCTTTCGGAGAGCCATTAGTTCTTTCTGAAACTTTGCCATTGCTGATGAGACAGGAATGAGATATATATATCTTCTGTTACAAACTTTTTCTGTTATAGACAGTCTGAAAGATGTGTCATCAAAAATGACCTCTAGCTTTAAAATTCCAGTTTCTACAAGGAAAGGAAAAGAGCAATCCAAGATGCATTACCTTGCTGGGTTTTTTTCTTTTTTATATGAGCAATGATTAATTTTCTGGATAGTACAAGAGAATACTTGGAGGAAAATAATATTTTAAGATTACATTTTCTCTGCACCTCTGGTGTCCCCAATGCAAAAGGGAAAGTCGTAGAACCTTAAACCTATGGCAACAGAGGACATATCTGGTGTAACCATTCTCCTCCTCCCTTTCTGCCCACATGCAATCTGGAATCCATGTGCCCACTCAGGTCCTCCAACTCTAAAAAAAAAAAGATATGGTTCAAGATTGTGTTGTTGGGGGCTTTGTCTTGGGATTTTTTCCATGCTTCTTTTCAATTGGTCATTTTCCATCCTTATTCTGATAGAACTTGGCTTTCTTTGTGCTTGTACCCATGGCAACACGTAAAAAATCTGTTAACTGCAAGATTTTATTATTCTACTTTTCCCAGTAGGTGACCCTTAAGCATTAAAACTGCAGATTTATTTATTTAATTTTAATGTCTCTGAGACTTTTCTAGTCTGGATGACTCTCCTGCAGAGGCTGTATGCAGGTACTTATTGTATAATCACAGCTCAGGTGGTGCATCATTCTGATGGACTGTGCTGGGCTTTTAACTGATATGGCACCTGCTGCTAAAAACCACACGTTGTTTAATGGGCCTACTGCCAAGACTGGGTTTGGGGGGCAGGTCAACCCTGTAAAATCATTAGGTGTCAAAGACACAGCACAAGGCACAGTGCTTTTATTGTGTTTTACTTTGAAGTCAGTTGCTGAAGGTAACAAATAGGAGGTGACAATTAAATTGACTGTTTAATGGCAAATGGCTCGTGCTTGAAATTAATACTTGGAAGTGGCATTTTGCTAATCCTCCATTTTCTACCTTGCTATAACTTTCTTCTCTTTTCTTTTTTTTTCCCCCTTCCCCCTAACAGTTGTTTTGGCCTTTTCAAAGCCATGTTTCTAACTTGCCTTAGAAATATGAAATCAATTTGTTACAGAGTAGATGTGAGAAAATACATGTGGGATACAAAAATGGTGTGAAAATACAGGTTTTGATTCCACTATGTGCAAAATTATATGTGAGAGCTTCATTAAGAGGTACACTTAAAGGTTCAGTCTGCTGCCAGTAGTACTATCCTAACTGCAATGGTAATTTCATATGCTCAAATGTTCTATTAGTTAAGGCCATGTTACATCCTTTGCAGATACACCAGCAGGGGGAGAGTGAATGACATAAGGGGATGTGTGCCAGTACTGCACCGATACTCTGCCAGCTACACTCTTACGAAACATTTGAAGTTTCATAGAGTAGCTACGAAGCCATGGCCTCATTAGAAATGTCTATCAGTTTTCTAAAAATTACCTTCTTTTGTGGAGTTACAATACTCTATTTTTGCTCCCCTTCATCCAAATCTACTTAGGTTGATGATGGGAAAGATAAAGACCTAAAGGATGTATCCTTGTTTTCTTTATAATTCAGATAAATACTCCTGAATTATTTTACTACCATTGATTATAAAGCAAAAACCTGATTGAGTTATTAAGCTGTATGTTTTATATTCAGCTTGGCTTACTAATGGAAGACACAATTAAACTTACAATGACTAAAGTGTATTTTCAAATCAATTTTTTGTGAACTCCTTTATGAGGCTGTTGTATTTCTTTTTGATGTTTTTGTCTGAAGAAATAACTGTCTTGAATGGTCAATCTGTTAGTCAAACAAAACAGTGTACTTATGGTTTGCTTTCCTTAGTAGTTATAATAGCTGACTGGGAGCATGGCAACAGTGGGACATGGTGATAAGTGAGGAAAGGAGGTAAGGGAAAATATGCTTGTGTACCAGTTCTTCAGGCAGGAATGGCTGGAATGTTATTAATATTGTGACAACATGAAAAATAAGTGGAAGCATAAAGAAATGCCACATAGTTTTCCTCTGTTTTTTTGCTGTTTCCCCATCCCACCCCCCACCCCATATGGAGAAAAGAGGACTGCTGAAAGAAAATAAATGATCAAGGGACCTTTCAATGTCTTGCAGACAGACGCAGTATGTAACTGTTAAGTCATTTTGCTCACCAGCGAAGTTAGAGAATGACACAGAAGAATGAAACACTTTAAGTGCATTAAAGCAGCAGTTCCATTGTCCTGAGTGATAGTTAATGCTGTTGGAGTAGTTAAAACATGAATGGTATTTCAACATGTTATATGGAGTTTATAAGAGAAAACTTCTTAAGAAGTAAAGCTTTTGACACCGTTTCCCACTGCATTCTCCTGGAAAAGCTGGCTGCTCATGGCTTGGTTGGATGTACTCTTCTATGGGTAGAAACCAGCTGGATGACCAGCCCTAGAAAGTGGTGGTGAATCAAGTTAAATCCAGATGAGGGGCTGGTCACAAATGGTGTTCCCCAGGACTCAGTACTGGGACCTGTTCTCTTTGATATCTTTATCAATGATCTAGATGAGGGGACTGAGTGCACCTTCAGTAAGTTTGCAGAAGACAGCAAGTTGGGCAGGAGCGTTAATTTGCTTGAGGGTAGGAAGGCTCTACAGAGGGATCTGGACAGGCTGGATTGATGGGCCAAGGCCGATTGTAGGAGGTTCAACAAGACCAAGTGCCGGGTCCTGCACTTAGGTCACAACAACCCCACACAGTGCTACAGGCTTGGAGAAGAGTGGCTGGAAAGCTGCCTGTCAGAAAAGGACCTTGGGGGTGTTGGTCAACAGCCAGCTGAATATGAGCCAGCAGTGTGCCCAGGTGGCCAAGAAAGCCAAGAGCATCCAGGCCTGTATCAGGCATAGTGTGGCCAGCAGGACTGGGGAAGTGGTTACAGCTCCGTACTCAGCACTGGTGAGGCCCCACCTCTAATTCGGGAATTGTGTTCAGTGTTGGGCCCCCCACTACAAGAAAGACGCTGAGGTGCTGGAGCGTGTCCAGAGCAGGGCAATGAAGCTGCTGAAGGGTCTAGGGCACAAGTCTTACGAGGAGTGGATGAGGGAACAGGGACTGTTTAGCGTGGAGAAAAGTAGGCTGAGGGGAGACCTTATCACTCTCTACAACTACCTGAAAGGAGGTTGTAGCGAGGTGGGGATCAATCTCTTCTCCCAAGCAACAGATGATAGGTCAAGAGGAAATGGCCTCAGGTTGCACCAGAGGAAGTTTAGATTGGATATTCAGAAAAATTTCTTCAGACTGCCCAGGGAAGTGGTTGAGCCACCTTCCCTGGAGATATTGAAAAGACATGTAGATGTGGTATTGAGGGACATGGTTTAGTAGTAACTTGTCAGTGCTAGGTTAATGGTTGGACTTGAGTATCTTAAAGTTCTCTTCCAGTGAAAACAGTTCTATGATTCTAAGATCCCTCATCATTCTTCCCGTGCCAGCATCACCAGATATGAAATACTCAGTTCCCTCATTTGCTCTCCAGGTCAGTTACTAATTCACCTTGTAAACAGGAATGTGTGGGGGTCTTCGGGCAGCATCCATTGCAGACACATTTAGTTAATATCACTTGAGAAAAAATCAACAAACACCAACATGTTAAACTGAGAAAATCAGTGCAGAGTGAAAGTAGGGGAAAAAAGTGATAGGTGAATTCAAATGATTCTGCACATTAATAAAAAATACTTTATATAAGACAAAGGCGACCATCACACAGTCTGTCATATGAATAGAATTTCAGTCATTTCATTATGGGGGCATTTTTTGCTGGAGAAGCTGTTTAAATTAAACCCTAAAGGCAGTGAAAATAAATAATAGGAGAACAAAATGAACAACAATAATCACCAATTTTGTTCTAGCAATAGAATGAAGAAAAAAAAGTCTCCCTGCCAACTAGTAGGGTTGGGAAACAAGTTATCTTGGCCCTGTGAGAGCCACTACTGGAAGAAATACAGAACTGAAAACAAATTATTCAGATTATATTTTTATTACCAGGATTGCAGCAGTCTTTTAAAGGAAGGCTTCCTAGTAGCCTTTTGTTTTGTAATTAGATATTTGAGCTTCAAGAATGTCCAGAAACACAAAAGGTTACGAGAAGCTAAAAAAGGGAAAAGGAAATTTGAAGTTAAAGTAACAGGTCAAAAATTTTGTCAAACAGCAGATTTGATAGGGAAATGATTGTATGTATATCTATATTTCATGTCTATCTGCAATACTGGAAAAGTGTTCATAATAGGATAAACTGACCAACTTCCCAAGAAAAAGACTTAACATGTAATGAGTTTTAACCTTACAATTTTATGAATTATCTCCAGTGTACATAGGAGGAAGACCAACGAAAGTAAAAATCTTTTCATTTACATCCAGTGAATATTTTTGATAAATTATCATTAGTCTGTAAAACCAAGACACATGCATTATTAGGTCCTTTATTTAGGCCTAGATTTAATTATTCCATTTTCTCATTAAAAAAAAAAATTAAATGCCTGTCGTCCAAATTCAGAGAGAATATTCAGACCATTTATTCAGTTATTAAGTGATCAACCCTAGAGTTGATACCAATGGTAGATTTCTGATACCCTCAACTAAAAAAATTATTTATCTGTAGAGCTGGTTAATTTTTTTCCTGTTACTTGTTTCAACGGACAACTTCATGCCCACAGACAGCCATGTAAACCAAACCTGAAATACAAGACTACTCTCGTGTAATTTAATTTTCTCTTGCGTTTGGAAGAGGCAGCAGCATAACTGGCTATTCTTAAAAGATATCGTTAAAAAGGAGAGATGGAGGTAGAGAACGCAAGAGAGAAGAAAGGGAGGTTAATATTTACTTGTTTTGTAGCCTGCTTGTAGGGGAAGAGAATGCCAATTTAAAAAAATATTTAGTTGCTAAATCATTATCTGCTGTCATTTCAACAGGGCCATTAAAAAAAAATTAAAAAATAAAAAGTGTCTGTCCATTGGCTTGGCTCATTGAAATGAGTGCTCAGCTTCTTCATCTCCTGTATTATATACCATCTGACTCATTTACATGAGCTACCTTAATTTATAGATCTTCTGTAGGACTCTTCCCAGAGTATTTTGTGCTGTGAATCAGAACAGCAAGTGGGGAGAACACAAAATGGATCTTGTGCTGTAACTCTTGCAGGATTTTAAGTTTCTGACAAGAAAAATGCTTTGCATTTTGAAAATCTTGATGATTTTTAATTTACTTTAGAATTTAAATATTGAACCCCGAAGTGATGTAGTAGTAGATACATTAAATTGTATCAATATCTTCTCCTCTGGATTTGCCAAATCTTTCTGTTTGTTCTTTAAGAACAAAAAGATAATTTTATTTCCTTCTTAAATGCATGTTGGAAACCCCCAAATTAGCAGCATACATATGCTGCTTTGAATTGGATATTACACCTCTAGGATGTAGACTAGAGGTCTACAAAACTAAAACTAATCCTACTAAACTAGGATGAACAATTACTAAGCAATTATCTTTTTATTCAGAACTAACACAATTTTTCTAATTATTATTACATAAAATGAAAAATAAATAAACAGGTGGATGGATGGATGGATAAGTAGATTGACAGACAGACAGGTAAAATAGCCACAGTTCTGGAACCCCTGGCTTATACCTTATTGAGATGGGAAAGATTTGATACAGTATAATATCAAAAAAGTAAGAACACAAACCATCCCCCAAGAACCCCAAACATCTAAACCCAGAAACATAGGTAAACCAGCGTACCAAAATTATATAGAAAAATAATTCTTCCTTTCACTTAAAAAAAAATTAAGATAAATTCTTTCAGGTAAATTATATAGAAAAATAATTCTTCCTTTCACTTAAAAAAAAATTAAGATAAATTCTTTCAGGTAAATTATATAGAAAAATAATTCTTCCTTCCACTCAAAAAAGGGTAAAATAAATTCTTTTAGGTAAACAGATGAATACAAGAATTATAAGATTATTAAAGTCAAATTACTAGCCTGGTTCACAAACTAAGGAATAGCTCTTTATGAACAGCAAAGGAAAGCTAAATTAGGCAATCATGTTCACGAGCTTTTGAAAATGGAAAAAAGAAAAAAATTAAGATACTTTAAAATCTGTAGCACTGGGTCTTGGTATTCCCATAACATACATAACAATATATAGGAAAAAAAGGAAAATATTAGAACCATTTTCACAGGAAATAAACTAATGCATATAGGAATGGAAAGGAGAATGGAAAGTTCTCAGGGTAATGCACAGAAAATGAATCGTGTACTCTCAGTGTAATATATCGCAAAATCACAGAAAACATGCTTTGCTGCAAAAGAAGATTCAAACTCATTCACAACAGAATATTAAATATGATATTAGTAATTTTAAATTTCTGTATGTTTTCGTGCCAAGAGGAAGTCATACTTATGTAAGGTTTACCAAAATTATAAGGATACATCAACATTAACTAACTACATTTAAATGCTTTTTGTGCCATTGGTTTGCCTTTATTCTGAACCTATAAGAAGAAAAGAAAAAAGAAAAGATGGGAAAAGCATAATTTCAATTAAATATTTGGGTTAGCAGTTTTGAAATTATCTCTGAGGAATACACTACTTTTAGCTCTACTATTACTTAGCTATTATAAAACTTATTGATCTCAGCTGATAATCTTATCCTTACAAACTGGGACAGAATTAAGGCTGTCTTATGGCCAGTAAACATAGTTATTTAGGAGCAATCAGCACATGAAACTTTCAAATAATAAACTCCTAATGCAAATGACAGAAAGATTTGTGATACACAAATGCTTCAAAGTCTTTTCCCTAAAGTAGATAGTTGAATGAAGAGGGACTGATAGCTCAGTAAAGGAACACAAAGAGAAATAGTTCCCAGCTACGTGCATTAGCCTTGCTACTTCATGCCTTAAAGATTTTATGTAATATACACAGCTAGTATAAATTCTTACAGTCAACATTGCCATAAGGATTAGATCCCTTAATTTACTACATACAGTAGTGGAAGTAGTGGTACCTTAAATGAGAAAGTTAATATCAAACCTTGAGAAAAGCTGAACCCACGCCTTTACTGTGGGGAAAGGCAGTTAATACCTCTATAAGACAACTTTGTAGTATGATATTGAACTTAAGATGAGCTTTTGGGAGCTGAAACACGACCCTTTCTCTGTTTTGATGTAAAAAAGTATTATAGTGTCTGAGATGCACTGTACAGTAAGTAATTTTCCTTCTGTTTATTTATTAACATCTGTTGTTAAGTTTGGAAGGTTTTTTTAGCTTCTGGCTTTAGGTTATGTTAATTATTGGATAAGCCATTAACTAAAGGTTGGAGGGGTTTTTGGTGTTTGCTTTTGGTTTTGATTTTTTTCTTTTAATGACTATAATATCGCCTGTTTTTATTTTTGTAGAGATCCAAACCAGCCTGTGCCACAGGACACAAAGTTCATCCACACAAAACCCAACCGCTTTGAAGAAGTGGCCTGGTCCAAATACAATCCTAAAGACCAGCTTTATCTGCATATTGGCCTGAAACCCCGAGTTCGTGATCACTACCGAGCAACGAAAGTTGCTTTCTGGTTGGAGCTCGTACCACACCTTCACAACTTGAATGAAATATTTCAGTATGTTTCCACAACAACTAAAGTCCCCCCTCCTGACATGACATCATTTCCTTATGTGACACGACGTTCTCCTGGTAAATTGTGGCCGGCCACCAAGCGCCCAGCAATGACACCTGCCAACAATCCCAAACATTCAAAAGACACCCATAAAACAGCTCCAGAGGATACAACAGTTCTGATAGAGAACAAGCGAGATTACTCCACGGAGCTGAGCGTCACCATTGCTGTGGGAGCGTCCTTGCTGTTCCTCAATATTTTAGCTTTTGCTGCGTTATATTACAAGAAGGACAAGCGGCGTCATGAGACTCACAGGCGCCCTAGTCCCCAGAGGAACACAACCAACGATATCGCACACATACAAAATGAAGAGATTATGTCATTACAGATGAAACAGCTAGAACACGACCACGAGTGTGAATCGCTGCAGGCCCATGACACACTGAGACTAACCTGTCCACCTGACTACACTCTTACTTTGAGAAGGTCGCCAGATGACATCCCATTAATGACACCTAACACCATAACCATGATTCCAAATACATTAACAGGAATGCAGCCTTTGCATACTTTCAACACCTTCAGTGGAGGACAAAACAGTACAAATTTGCCCCATGGACATTCAACCACTAGGGTATAGCTCAGCCCTTCCCCTTCTACCCTCACAAGCCACTTGGAAGAAAGAAAAAACAAAAAACAACAAAAAAAGAAGAGGAAAAAGTTATAATACCATCCATAGAACATCTTGTCAAAATCTAAAGTAAAAACAAGTAAAAGAGAAGGACAGTCATTATTTTCTTACTGATCCTTCCCACAGAAACTCTCTGATGTTAAAGATCAACTACAAACCCTGTGAAATGTGAAAAGTGTATATTGCTGTTACGATACTGCTTTAAGATCTCAGCCACTTTGATTGAAAGTTGAGGCCAGAAGAAGTCACTTAAAATGGTGTTTTGAGTGTAGCAAGCAAAGCGGAGTCTTCTGGAACACAGAGCCAGTGACTGTACAGGTGTTGTTTTGTTGTTTTTTTTTTTTTTTTAATAAATAAAATAATTAAAAAAATTCTTTATGTGCCATACCATGAATGGCCCTTGTTAAAACAAAGACATCACCGTGGGCTTTTACCCAGCATATGAAGCTGTAATCCAGATGGGGGAAATAGAATTTTATTACTAAAAACAAAAATGAAAAAAAAGAGGAGGACTGACTATGCAGTAAAATACGTATAGTTCTGTGCAAAGAGATGACTTGCCAGCCTGAACTATATTTAAAGATACTTTGTAAAAATGTACATAGCTGTGAGTTTAAAAACAAACGAAAAAAAGAAGCTTTTATTGATGTTTTCAGTTTGAAAAGAGCTTTTAGAAAGATTGTGCATTCTGTTGTGACCTATGTGTATATACATTAGTCATATCACCTCTGTTTCCTCCAAGACCAAAGGAGGAATTTCTTCTTAATTACTAGTGGTAAACAAAAACCATGAGTTTTTTCTAACATGTTTCATTTATATGAGGCCATGGTGTCATGCAGAGGATACAGTTGTCTGTGTGACCTGCATATTTTCTCTTACAGGTTACACTAGTGCATGTTAAAGTATTCATAGGAGATTGTTGTTATTTTCTGAAAATTTTTTTCCTATAATTTAATTTTGTGTTAGCCTTTGTTAAATTGCAACACAGCAATGGATTGGAAAATGGAGAAAAAAAAATTTCAAAAGAAAATAGTTACTATTTCAAGCTTGTTGAACTGAACCAAGAAACATCCAATAATATATATTCAGAGTCCAGTTTGTAGTTCTTGGTTATTGTGATACATTAGGAAGAGTTTTGTGCCCTGACAAATGCAAAGAAAGCCTGTGTTTTGGTCAGCTTTTTCTGAGGAAACCTAGCTCTATATTCATCAGCATTGCAGCAGAGCCTCAGTTGAGAAGCACCTTCTTAGCTTTGCTAAATGAAATAAACCCACAACTTGAAAGCGGGGAAATAGTGGATTGGTTGGGTGGCTGTATTTTAAAATGTTCAAAAATGATCTGTGTGTAAAGAACTTCCCTGCCCAGTACCCTGTCTGGTGCTTCAGAGCGTACTTGTCAGAAAATACTTTTTTTGCTGTCCCACAGTCAGTGAACATTATGGAGAGAGAAGCAGAGACGGTATCAGCTGTTCTGCATCTGAATAAAAGCAAAAATCCCAGATTTCCTCTCATGAAGGGCAAAGTTCTTAGCTGATTATTCCCTTCTGCCTTTCCCTAACTAGGAAACCAGGTGCCCAGCAGAGCTAACAAATAAAGGGACTTAGCAGTTTGATTCAAACAACTGATTCAAACATGAAAAGCTAGAAGTAAGTTCTTGCAGATGAAGATTGGTTTATATTTTGTCTTTGAAAGTTACTCCATCATCAAAAGATAGTAACCAAAGATATTTGAACAAATTGGTCTGCACTTGAACATGATTATCCCAGATGTATTTTCTATTATTAATTCACAACTAAGCTGCATCGATATCATATGTCCCATAAGTATTTAACACAAGATGCCTTGTACCTCTTCTTGTTTTCTATGCTTTTTGTTTTCTAATAAAATGTCTTGGAATAGTCACCCATATAAATAAAGTCAAAGACAAGGTGATTCACTGAGGTCTATTCATCGGCACAATTCCTTGTTGTAGCAGGCAGTAAAAGAGATTCCGAAGGAAAGAAATAAAAAGAAAGTTAATGACATGATAAAAATGCAGCATGTGGCTGATATAATCCTCTATCTATAGTAGATGTGCTATGAACCTGACCTGGATGCTTAGGTTGGAATGTGGTGAAAGAACAACCCCAAAGTACAATTAGTAGCAAATGCAAAACTGTTTTGTTTGAGTTTTTTTCACTTATTCATCACATATTGTTGATTAATGCTGACTTTATACCAGGCTATTTCCACCACCTATGTAATGCCTCAGCTGAGATGCAGCAGTTCATAACTCTTTTTAAAAAGGTAAAAAAAAAGAAAAAAAAAAGAAAAAAAAGAAAAAATTAAAAAAAGGTAATGATGCTTGGCATCATAATCAGTTGGGTATGTTTGTAATGTGAATTACAGTATTTGTTTAGTACTTCAAATTGTCTTCTGCTAGCAATATGTACAGTACTGTGTCAGGCTTGTGACATTTGGGTAAAAAAATGTTCCTGTAAGTGAATGATTTTAGCTTTTAAAAGTAATTGCAATCAAGTCAATTTAATAATTTGATACATCTGGACTGATGTACGATTTTTAGAGGCAACAGATTTATAGGGTCTTCATAGAATTCTATAATAATGATATCAAAATATACTTTGCAAACTGCAAAAGAAAAACAAAAGTACTTTCCCAGGCTTATATTCTTGACCTTAAGAGGCACGCAGGGTTTAATGGTTTCTTCTGTTATTGTTTTGCAATTTTTTGGTTTTTTTGCCTTAAGTAATGATAGAAGATATATATGGCTGGACACATATGTATAAACTTTTCAGCAGCATTTTTAATAATAAAATATCACAGTATTTTCTAATGCTTTGTGCAAAGAACTACGTGTTCATCCTTTTGTGTAGAAAGTCTTTTAGAGGTGTGTTTTCTGCTCCATCTCCATTTCATTATCTAATGTAAACAATGCCTTGATACACAGTACAAAAATATTAAAATAACAGAGGTTGCACTTTTAAGTTAGCATTGAGTTTTCATGGCTTTTGTAGTTCTATAAGCCTGCCAGTAAGAGGAAAGAAACTCAGACAATGAAGATTTAAGAGAATAAGTTCCATATATTTGTTACCTGTAGGTACTGTAACTCCCATCAAAGCAATGGTTTAATTGTTCTGTTAGTATTTTCTGTAGCACTGAAAAAAAGCTTGGGAAAGCAGCTTCCCATATTAGCGTGTAGCTTAGCAGCTGAAAAATGACCTTCCAAATTAAGTATCAAAATAATTCAGATAAATCTAATAAATCCAGGCTCCACAAATAAATATACTTTCATTTTATATTTAAAATTTAGATAAACAATGAGTTTTGTTAGAAAAAATATGTAGGAGTAGCAATATGTTATTTATATGTACTTAAAGGCCTCACATATATTGCAGGTATGTTAATGTCATTCTTCCTTCAAAAGCTGAATAAGTAAATACAGTTTGTTCTTTTATGTTGTTAAATTCCATTTGTCAACCATGTTTCCTTTCACTGGAAAGATACATAGACATTTTAGGACTTTGGGCTGGGTATTGTTTGCTTTCTGTAACTATTCTGCTGATAGAGGTACTAACAATAATGTTTGATGACTTTTGAGCATATTATTGAAGAGTATTTGCAAAAAGCAAATTCTGAATGATTCATATCAGATTTTTGATATGAAGAATCAAGCTTCTGAGATAGAAATATATTATGTGCCTACTGACCTAATCAAGCAGCTTGAATTTTGAATATGGAATTTGTGTATAAAGCTTTTGCAAATAAACTGCAGATTTAGAATTGTTCAGCAAATATGTCTAATTACAGATACACTTCAAAATTCCACAGCTTGCTCTGAGATAATTCATACACAAGAAAAGGGGTTAAAATTGTGTCATTTCTGTGACTTGTTCACCTTAAATTGCTAGGTGAACTCAATAAATTACCTTCTTTTCAGTTAATTAATTTCACATTAAACAAAAAGAAAAGCTTCAGAAGTTTGTTCATGCTAACTAAATATTGTGTTGGTTTATTTCTTAACTGTCTGAAATATAAATCTGCAGATTAGTATATTCCTATTTTGACTTTGCGAAGAGTATGACAACTTAATGGTATTTAATATCACATAAAAATCATATGAAATAATACCATGACAATTATATGCTTGTCTCAGATTTGTAGTTCACATTTGTATTATTTAATTATTGTCAACTGTTTCTCGTATTTTCATCTACAGCTGTTTGACATCACAAACCTCATCAACCTGAATCTCTCCAGAGACCATTAGCAACTGGTAAAAACTGGGATTTCCATCCCACTAGAAATGATGATATTATGTATTTAACATCATAATATGTTAAAATGCTTCTCAACACCTCAAATGAGCCTGAAAAGCAAAATATTAACCTTTTATTAAGACAAATGAAAAATAAGGAAGGGGTTTGGAAATGTCTAAACATCTTGTTTCAGCTGTAGCATAATAAATAACATTTCACTTTGGGATGAAATTTTGATTCAAACCATTTTGTTTGGTGTTCCACTGTGTCCACCAAGGTCCTTCCTCACTGTATCTTCTAAAAGTTATGTTTTAAGGAAGTTATGCTTTCTCAGTTAAAAAAATGAGCTATAAAAATAGCTACAAAAATAACCCACCTAGACTACTTTATTCAAATTTTACTGTGGTAAAGAAACCCAGATCACTCAGGGATTATGTAGATGCAATTCAGTCACTAAATCCAGACCAGAGAAAGAATGTTGTCATAAACGAAGTGAACTGCAGCTCCCCTGAGACACAGTGGTAATTAAGGAGAATATGCATTAATATTCAAACAAATCAAATATAAAATAAGCATGTAATAAATTAGGTTTTTTCAATGGAAAGTTGACAATTTTTTGCAATTCCTACAGTTTCCCGATTTCATTTTCCATCCCTTTCCCACAAAGAATAGCAAAACATTTTCAGTCAGTTCTCGTAATTTCTGGAATATCCTCTTATGTAAATGAGAAATGAAATAGATGACTTCTTTCTGGTTTCCCTCCTACATGAAGATCCTCAGGTACTGAAAGCATAAAAAGTTCTTCCTCTACTGCCTTTTATGGGGGATTATAGGTTTTCCAGATGCTTCAGAATAGTCCCATTCCCAGGAGTCTATGTTTAAATGAAAAGGAAAAGCTAGACACAGAACTGGCATATATTGACTTTGACTTAGACTAGACAGTAGCATTATGTTTCTCTCCAGTATTCAAAGATATGGCAAAAAAATGTAGTGAAGTTCATGCTTTGTTTTAAAAGTATTGCATCTTTAGAGACCACTTTCTCTTTTCTCAGCTTTGGATGTCTGATGTCCTGTTTTTTGCTGTACTTAACTCACAGCCTTCACTCTTTTCATATCATCTCATCTGATATCTTTTATCACTATTTCATCAGATACTTCCTTGAGAGGTACAAATACGTTACCATGTGGGCTTTATTGCTGTCATGACAGGGAAGTTTGGCCCCAGATTTATTCCATTCTGTGCTGTATGACTGTGAGAAAGCATTTTTCATCTGACATTTTCTTTGTTGATTTTAGTGTTTGAAAAGTACCACTGAAGGATTATTTACATAGCAATATTCATCATCCTTGATATACATCAATTTCTATGGCATTCTGCAGTTTGTGCCAGCCCAACAGCTTTGGTTTGACATAACGTTTGTCTTAGAGGGAAGTGTCAGCTTAGAGCCAGGCTCTCTTATTACTCTGCCATTTATATTATTGTTATTATTCGTTGTTGGCATTTGTTTCTTTTCTATATTGATCTTTAATCAAGGATAAATTAAATTAGTCTCTCATTTTATTCCATAGCAAGATTTCTCAAACTTTAAAAGGTCCTTGTTCTTAATCCTTGTTTAGATACAACTAATTATGCTGTACCATCAAAACNCCACTTTCTAAGCCATTCATATTTCCTGATTTTCCTGTCAGAGCAAATTAATAGGAGGCTGGCACAGTTAGACTTGTATGACAAGAATTCATGGTATACTGCCTTCCACTTGTTGGGGACTTGTTTCATGTATCTGGGGAAATAATTACAATTACCATTCTCATGCATTAAAATTTCACCACATCATGTCAAAGGTAAACAAGACCTAGGGTAAAATTCATAGAAGTTGCAGATTCTGAGGATCACACTCTAGTATCTTGCACTGGTGGTTATTTTTTAAAGGCAACAATGTGCAGGTTGATAGAGCGCAGCTGCATGGGTGCTTAGTACACTTCAGTCACTGGATATCTCACTTCAGAAGCTAGAGTGGAATTTGTGTATTTCAGGAAATGAAGCTGATACTGCAAAAGTATTTTTAATGGAGTTTATGCTTTCAAGAATGCCTATAAGCAGCAGCGAAGAAACTGCAGGAAGAACGGTTTAAAATAAATAGGCATCAAATGAAAATTGTTTCTAAATGAATTTGACAGGAAGAAATATGATATAACCTTAAAATAATATGATGGATTTCTCCTGTGTGAAGGGCCAACAGAAAAAAAGTGTCTCAAAGGATGCAGTTTTAACAGGAACTACTCAAAATCACTACAGATAATGAGATTATAATGGGACTTTGAACAGATACTTATGTCATAATGCTATACCATATGAATTTAGATATGTTGAACATAATCTACAGTGCTCATCTGGATATTGAGAAGTACAAAATTAGATCCCAAGATGCCCTACTTTAGCCAGACAACAGTGCTGCCATGGTAGATAATACATCAAAGTAAAATGTGCACTTATGTCAGGGAATGACAAAAGAAACATCCAACTCATTTTATTTCAAGAAAAACAAAGTGCTAGACTCAATAAATAGGGAATAATGACAGTACAAGCCAGGTACAGGGGTCTGCCGCATGAACCATCTTGATTGTAGAGGTCAGCAGACGGATTAGGCTTGAAATCTGGTTTTTTCCTCACTTTCCTTGTGGTGGGAGGGCAGGGGGCATGGAGAAGGAAGGTCCCTGGAATGTTTCAGTAAACACTGGCCTTTGAGCCCTCCAGAAATCACTAACAACTGATATATGTTAGAGGTCCCTGTAAGCTGGGGCTTGGACTGAGAAATGAGGAATAGGAACTGGTTGTTGATTGCTAGATTTTTTTTCTTTTCTTATTGAAGGACAGTCAGGAAGAAGTAAGGGAAGAAGAGCATTGTGCTGCCAGCTTTCCCCAGTACTTGGCGAGAGCCAGCCAAGCTCTTAACTCAGTTTTCTGCAGGGATACCATTTGCAAAAAAGGAAATGGCAGCACTCAAAGAGCACTGGTCATTGAGAGAGTTGCTGAAGATGGGACAACAGTCACTTGCTGAGTTGATTTGTGAGGTTTTAATGTCACTTTCTCCCTCATTATAATAAGCTTATTAAAAAATTTCTATGCTGTTCCCTAGACTGTAGATTCTGCAGCATTAATTTAGCAGAAAGCCAGTAAGAGTAAGAATGTGATGAAAAGTTAATCAAATAAAAATTTCATTACCAAAAATTAAAGCTCCAGCATGTGTAAGAGAAGTAATACTCAGTGTTGTTTGAATCTTGTGATCTAACTAACTGCAGGTCTGTCGTTATATTCCCAAATGAGTCACAATAAAAAAGTTTGGATGGAGGCACTAAGGTAAATGATCAGGTTTATATGCATGTAGCTAGGATGCAGTGTTTCATTTGCAATAGTTCTATAAGTTGCCGCTTTGATAAATAGTAAGTATGAAGTTACTTAGCTTTTCTTGCTGAGTCTCTGAGATGTGAAGTAATATATGTCAAGGACACATGGAACAAATGCCAACAGCTCTCAGACCTGCGGTACACAGGTAAAGAAAAATAAAGACATTTATTGTAGGAATGTTGGACAGCTGAGACCTATATTAGGAACCTGGTCTTCAACTGCTGCTACCAACACACCATCCAGATCTTACATGTAAGGATTTTTCCTGTGGAGAACTGTTCCGTCCTCAAGAAGGCTGCCATGTGACTAGGGACTAATGTGAATTGAAAACAAAAAATATCTCCTCAGGGCAGTGATAATATCTGTGACTGCCACTGACCTCTGCAGAGCAGGTTTGCAAGCTTCCCTGGCACTCAGGAGTTTACTGATAGACGAACAATGAGAAACAGAAAAAAAACCTATTCGGTAAATAACAGGTGAGAGATAATTCTAACCACAAAACAGAAATACAGATAATTTCTGTTAATAAGATCACTGTGGTTTAATAGCACTTCAGCAATTTCCAAAAATCCTTACAAATCTGGTAAATCACACTTAATCTGGAGACTGCAGGTAATCCTGGAGGAATAGGTATACACTAAAAAACACAGATATGTGCATTTGTACTAATGCACACATTTGCACCAGGGAAAGGAGGTAGATGTTGTCTGCCTAGACTTTAGTAAAGTCTTTGAAACCATTTCCCACAGCATTCTCCTGGAGAAACTGGCTGCTCATGGCTTGGACGAGCTTATTCTGGGTAAAATCTGGATGGAGGGCAAAGCCCAAAAGACTGGTGGTAAATGGACTTAAATCTAGTTAGCAGCCAATCACAAGTAGTGTTCCCCAGGGCTCAGTGCTCGGACCTGTTCTCTTTAATATCTTTATCAATGATCTGGACAAGAGAATTGAGTGCACCCTTAGTAAGTTTGCAGAAGACAGCAAGTTGGGCAGGAGCGTTGATCAGCTTGAGGATAGGAAGACTCTACAGAGGGATCTGGACAGGCTGGATTGATGGGCCAAGGCCAATTGTAGGAGGTTCAACAAGACGAAGTGCCGGGTCCTGCACTTGGGTCACAACAACCCCACACAGTGTTACAGGCTTGGAGAAGAGTGGCTGGAAAGCTGCCTGGCAGAAAAGGACCTTGGGGGTGTTGGTCAACAGCCAGCTGAATATGAGCCAGCAGTGTGCCCAGGTGGCCAAGAAAGCCAAGAGCATCCAGGCCTGTATCAGGCATAGTGTGGCCAGCAGGACTGGGGAAGTGGTTACAGCTCCGTACTCAGCACTGGTGAGGCCCCACCTCTAATTCGGGAATTGTGTTCAGTGTTGGGCCCCCCACTACAAGAAAGACGCTGAGGTGCTGGAGCGTGTCCAGAGCAGGGCAATGAAGCTGCTGAAGGGTCTAGGGCACAAGTCTTACGAGGGGTGGATGAGGGAACAGGGACTGTTTAGCGTGGAGAAAAGTAGGCTGAGGGGAGACCTTATCACTCTCTACAACTACCTGAAAGGAGGTTGTAGCGAGGTGGGGATCAATCTCTTCTCCCAAGCAACAGATGATAGGTCAAGAGGAAATGGCCTCAAGTTGCACCAGGGGAGGTTTAGATTGTATGTTTGGAAAAATTTCTTCGTTGAAAGTATTATTAAGCATTGGAACAGGCTCCCCAGGGAAGTGGTTCAATCACTACCCCCGGAGGTATTGAAAAGAGGTGTAGATGGGTGCTTAGGAACATGGTTTAGTAGTAACTTGGCAGTGCTAGTTTGATGGTTGGACTTGATCTTAAAGTTCTCTTCCAAACAAAATGATTCTATGATTCTGTGATTCTATGATTTTAAACTGACCATAATTCTCCCTTTTGAACTCAAGATCTGATCTCAGATTTATTTTTCATATGGAACTATTTAGTTTTATGCTTTTTGCATAGGTAAGGGGTTTACAAATTCTGAACTTGTAGAGTTTCACTGTCACCTCTGATTTCCTTAAAAATGAAGTAATTAACAACATAAAAATTAGCACATTTTAGCCATCCCAGTGACTGCCAGAGGAAATAATAAAGTTATTTGAGAGTCAACATGTTTGAACATACAGCTTTTTACAACTGTCAGGTTCTTACTGATCTTTATCACTGTAAGTCAATTCCTTCAGATTTTACAAATGATACATTTTTGAGTACATAAGATGGCACTGTCCCTTTTAATTTCATAGGAATGGTTGCTTTAGGTCTGAAGCAGATGACTAATTATTACTTTCTATTGTTTTCTTTTCCTGCTGTTAAGAAAACAAAGGTATAACAGAATTTTTCTCCTTCTTGACAGCATGAAGTCTCATCCAACTTGACATCTCTTAAGATTGTAATTTTTTTCCTTGGGAAGAACTGAGAAACATAAAACAAATGCAAACTGATTCAAAGAGGTAAAGAAGGACATTAATCTTTTTTTTTTTCAATAAAGCAGAAAATTATAATTTATGAAAAAAAAATCAAACTCTATTGCCTTTAGTTCTGGGATTATGATATGCCTCCACAACTTTAGCAATTGGTTTCAGAGTAGTTTCTGCATTGCAAGGTTTGAAGTGTTGTGAAAATATTAAAACAATATAATTTGATAGGATATTTAATTTGGGCAAAGAAAGTTTTTGATAGATATGCCATTTCAATTACTTTAACAGGCAATATGACGATTTATGTGCAAATACAGAACCGTTGTAGGAACTCTTGCTAATTGAGGATTTTTGGATTTAGAATTCTATATGTTTAGGTATCTGTCACATATTTCTACATCTATCTATATGTGCAGCTATAATTATGATACACACACACATTTTATATAAATATGGTTATTCTCTGATTCCTCACTGCCAGTTTTCAGTGTCAGAGTATAAAAGCTGTTTTCAATTAGTTACTAGTCCCAGAATATAAAAAATACCAATGCATTTCACAGGTATTTTGGAACCGGTCCTTTTAAACACTTTTTTTTTCCAGAGATATTCACAAGCTTTTGCTCAGAAGATGCACGCACAAATGTTACTGAGGGAAAGGTGAAGAGATAACTTAGCTCGTCTATTTTCATTTACTTGGTAAAAATAATTCTGCAGCTGCAATAGTTCTGTTGCAGAACTCGGTTGTTCCTTAGAGAAAAATAATGAATCCCATTCATCTGTGGAAAATGAGGTTACAGAAATCTGGTTAAAAGCAAGTGATGCAGAATGGACAAAGCTGGGTCAGGAGGATGGCAGGAACTATGGAAGAAATGTAGCTGTTAAGCAAGGACAGATGAGGAGGAGCTGGGAAGTGATCTGAGACAGGACTGACTGAACTCAGATGGAGTTCACAAGAAGAAAAGTACAAATCAGTAACCAAGAAGAGAAAAGAACCAGAAAGCACACAATACTGAGATTAAAAGTTCAGAAAATAGTGCACAAGACCAAGAAGTAATACTGGATGGCCAAGGTGTGTTTGCATTAGTTTTTTTTTTTTATTTGGACCAGGAATGTACTGTTCAACAAAATCTCCCAATCCCCATTTATCAAACTTTCATCACAAACTAAACTTCAGTGTGCTTTGCAAGTAATCTTGGAACAGATGAGCTGGATTCCTTTGGCATGAAGAATATGGTCTAGGAGTGCACCCCATGCTTCCAAGCAAACCACTGAGATTTGTGGATGCAAGCCATTCTCTGACACTTCCCCACAGCCCTGGCACCAGTCCTCGTCTTCTTGTATTTAACAGGCTAGTAATTAAGCAATATGGCCTCTGGGTATAAAATGATAGACTTTTCCCACCACATCAAGGCTAATTCATCCTGCTCTCCAAATTCAGTTCATGGTGCAGCGCCTTTGATTTCAGTCCCAAAATGTATCCTAAACAGCCAAGTCCTAAACCCATTTACAAAACACTCATTTTTAAATTCCACTCAACACTATTAAAAAGGGAAAGGGCATTGTCCCACCATTGACTTTGCACAGCAGGTTATACTCACAAAAGGATATTTCTCCTTTTTTTCCTTTAAATAAAGCAGGCGCACATTTAATACTAAATCTAATTCTGCTCCTGGTGGTTTAAGGATTCAGCAGTGCACTGAAATTTACTCGTTGTCCACTTTAGAACCTGAAATCTTTTATTAAATATTTTAGTGGGAAAACATCCACCCTTTGTATTATGCTATCTGTTCCTAACACTGACCTAGAATGCCAGCTACCTGTGGATGTTTGGAATGGACATATGCAACAAAATTTAAAAAAAAAAAATGCTTCACAACTTTAAAGAAAATTTGACCCTCAAAAGGCAAAGTTTCTGCTGTGGAGATATTTTCTTTTCTGAAGTTATTTAAACATTTCTGAGATATCTTATTTGTAGCTTCTGCAAACACATTAGCCATAGTAGAATAAGAAACAAAAATATTTATATTCCATCCATAGGTTTAAAAAAACCCCTCCTCTAATAAAAAATATTTATTTAACTAGAAAAAACCCAAACCTATTTAGTCATTAAAAGACATTCCAGAAAGTCAGAACTTCTGTATCTGGATGTCAATGTATGCTTTTCATAACCCAATGCCTTATCATGATAAGATAATCAGAAAGGATTAAAGCTCCTTATCTTTTAATCATTATGAAGGGGAAGCAGATAATAACATTGTTTTAAAGGAGGCAGTGAAAATAGTCCTTGTAAACTGAAAGTAGAGTTTGCAAACATGAAATAGAAAAACATTCTCAACAAATGTTCAGAAATGTCCATTCCCATAAAGAAAATGCTTTTATTGCTGTTGAACCATTTGGAAAACAGATTTTTTTTATTCTCTCTCTTTACTAATAGCTTTTTCCATGGCACTTAATATCAGCAGATCAGATGATCTGCACACTCAAATAGCTGATACTTAGATACTTTAGAGCACAGTGGTTTGCAGATCTAGGAAATATAGATACCAGCATGACAGTATTAGTGGTTTAGGAAATCGCCTCTTACAGACTTGTTTATACAAGGAAGATTATTGCACCAGGCAAGTGGAGTTCCCTCTTTCTGTTTGGCTGATTAGGCTGTGATTAAGTAGGAAGACTAGAAAGCATTCAGCAGTTCAGGACTGCTCCATCCTTGTTCCACTGCAGCCATCCTTCAAGCTATCCACACCTGTGAATGAAGAAATAGTTTTCTGATTTCTCTTCTACGTATCCTACTAACACCTAGCCTAAGAATAAAGGGTAATGGGATAGACAATGGAGAGTGTCACTGTAGTTCTGTCACTCTGCAATCATTCAGCTATCAAGAAGAAAAGGAAAAACAGAGCAATATAAAAGGAAAGTGAACCTCAGAGAGAAGAGGCCTATGGAGGAGGTAGGAGCTGAATATATATGGCCCTGTGCTTGGAGAAAGAGATGCTGGAGCAGAAAAGATGAAGGTCTGTGGTCTAGAGTTTGTAGAGCCAGAGATTAAACTGTTGGATAAATTGAGAGGGCAAAGTTGACTGTTTAGGTAAAGAATTAATTTTCAAAAATGAAAACTGAATTGCTAATGTAAGTCCAATATTTTTTTCAGTCTACTGTAAGCACAAAAATATAAGCACTTGCAGCAGGTTAAAAAAAAATCATATTTATGCCCAGCTCTGACTGTAACACTATGTTGCATCATTAAAGCCTGGAGGTTAAGCCATAAGTTTATGCAGAGCGGGAGAAGAATGACACCAACATCTGGCTTCCGTGGCATCAAGCAAAAAGTGTGATCCAGCAATTCAAAGACTTCATCTAGCAGAAAAATCTGCGTGTGCATGGTCTTCAGCAGAAATATCTAGGAAGACCAGTAGCCTTTCTCTATTGTTTTCATACTCAATAAGTTCTCTAATGGCCTCTTCCACCAACAGTAATTGAAATGATCATAAGGACTTTGGGGAGAGGAATTGAAAATTGAAGCTAGTCATGGACTTCCTGTATCGAGTATCTCTGAACAGCATTCTGTGACCTCAGTATTTGTGCAGAGATTTCACGACAAAGAAAATGCTGTTGGGACAGGCGGAACAGATACAAAAGAACAATGACAAAAAACCTCAGAAAAGGTAAAAGCAGGGTTTATATTTAAAGGGATGCCATAATGGCTATGCATAACAAAACACAAGAATGAAATATAGTGAATGAGAGATACCATGAGGGAGATAACTATTAGAAAACATACAATACCAAGATGAGAACAGAAGACTAGAAAGAAATAAAATAGCCACAGAAAAACAATGAGGCCAAAAAAAGTTCTTGCATACTTTCTATTATGTTTAGGTACCTGTTGGAGAAATATTATGCAGAAGTGTGTAATCTCTGTGTTATAAATCTGTGTAATGTGTACGTAATAGCTATAGCAATAATAGGCAGCAGGGGCTGGTGAAATGTAGATATTATGAGAAGGTGCAAAAGTAATAATATTGTGCAAAATTCATACATTTCCACATTATAAATGTTATAACCATGTCAGTCTGGCATTTTCGAGAACATACAGATTGTTACGATTCCTTCTTTTTATCTCTTCTGGTAACTTGTGAGCTGTAGTGGGTATATGGGTAAGGTTGGTGAGTTTTCCATGAAAAAGGTGAGTGACTGCAACCAGAAGATGAAAAAGTAATTTTTGTTCATTCCAGAAGTACGGTACTATGTTCTGTTCAGAGTTTTTTCTTCTAAACAATCAGAAGAATACCTTACTGTGTCTTCATTATCACAGTCCATTCTATTTTCAAGCTGTAGAATGTTGTAATATCTTCTACATTATCCACTATCAAAAGCCAGCTATTCCAGCACACATTTTGTGAATAATAAAATCAGCATTCCTATTTCCAATATATACTTTTTCCTTTCTAATAATTAATTGTGACATGTTTAGGTGGAATAGGAAATACTTGGTTCCTGTTTCCTGTACAGTATTTCATTTTTTAAGGTTGGACTCGATCTTGAAGGTCTCTTCCAACACAAGTGATTCTATTATTCTATGATTTTGTCACTCCTGAGAACAAAAAAATCAAGATGCAAGATTCCTATCTTGCAAAGTGTTTCACCCACTAGGTTTTGCTAGGCTATGTAACTAGTATTTAGCTGTCCTGCCCTTCTTCCTCCTCCTCCGTGCACACGTACAGAGGTACACATTTTAGGGGGACCCAGACAGAGCATGAACGTAGACTTAGGAATACATGTAGAGGCAGATTTGACATAACATATGTGATGGTTTGTCCTGGCTTGCTCACTGTCTTCCAAACAATATGTCAAGGGACCTACTAGATAGGACCTCAGGTGCTACTTGGCCCAGTGCTGGTCCATGACCTGTGAGGATCAAAAGCAACCCTTTCCTGTCTTGACCATTTCTGCGAGAAGAATTAATTCATTTGTACATCTGCAATTGCAGATCTCATTTCAGTTACCTGGACAAACATTCTCAAGCAGTAGAAGGTCTAACAAATTGCAGAATAGCGAAACACTATACCAGAGAGAAAGGACTGAAGAATAACAGCCTCAAGTATGAAGAGGTACTTTATGCTATGAAGACATACCAATAACCTTGTGGTAGTCTGTCAAGGGTTCTTTTGGCCACAGTCAGCAGTTGAGAAAATTCCCCCCTCGCTCCCTAAGAGGTTGAAAGCCATAATTCCTGAAATTGGACTGTTTTTCTAAGTATTTTATTTTCCTCCCAGCTCCTCCCTCCCCCCACACCTTCTTTTTATGTTACATTTAAATATGTACTTCAGAATTAGCGTTAACTAGCCTGAAAAGGATGCAAGAATTCGCATTAAAATTTACCCTTGGAGACAATTAAGTGTTGTGGAAAGCATTTTCCTTAGTTCACTCAGCTATCTTAACAGGTTTTCTCATACAAGGTCAAATAAGCAAATGACATTTAGACATAAAGCCTGCAAGTGTTAGGTGCCCATTTGTGACTTTGGAAGGTGTTCTTCTATGTGTTCTTCTGAAAAGCTTTAACTCCACTAGTTCTTTAATCACAGATATGCATATTCATCTAAATCTCTTCTCTTTAAAACCAATAGCAACATTTCCACTGAATTCAACAATGCTGAACCAAGAATAATACTCATGCACTCTTAAAAATAAGACTAATGCGTAACAGTTGCTTTGTCGTTTGTTAACTGAGGTATTTTCATTGTGTTTTTCCTCTCTGGTAGAAGCTGAAAAAAAAAATTGCTGGTGCCATATTCATAATACATTGGAATTTTAGCTTATCCATAGCAAGAAAGTTACTGTTAAGACAGGATTTATCATTTGTTTACAGCATTTAGTTACGCTTGTCTAAAAAACATTCAGTGGTCAAATTTTTATTAAAAATATCACTAGAAATAGTACTAACTGAGTCTCCAGTTTTAAGTCATGTAATAGTCATAATTCATTACTGAAGATTGGGAACGTTGCTTATTATTATAAAACAGCACACAGTTTTACAAACACCTTGCTGTATAAAGTAATACAGAAATACCAATTCAGAAAAGAAAATGAAGACCCAGGAATTTTACTTTTTCTTCTCGAGGAGCTATTCAGATTACTTCACTGACATCAAAGAAAAATTTACTCCAGTGCCAGCAAAACTTTTTTTTTTTGTTAATTCATCAAAGATTTCCTATTGATATAGGAAAGATTTCTTAGTTATAAAGGAAACATCTTAGTTGGATACATATTCATAATTCTAACTTCTAATTCATAATAAAATGAAGTGACTCATGTGAGTCACTCAAAAATCACAATACTAGACAAAATACAAATTAAATGTCACTTTAGATTTTACTATATGCCTACTTCTGTCAGTGTGTACATTTCAACATTTAGATTCAATTCACATATAAATAACATATAATTGTAAGAATTTCCTACTCTATTAAAAAAAATGAGGGAAGGGGGAATGACTGGGGTTTTATTATACCAGAAATTTTTAATTCAACTGTATTCATGTTGAAATTTTCAGTATATTTTTTCAGAAATAAAACAATAAAACTTGGTTATCTTTGAAAAATATGAAATCAGAGTGACTTTGATTTTTTATACTTTGTAAAATCAGCTTTCAATTTTTAAACAGCATAAGGCATAAAGAAGGCCAAGATAAATGAGCTAGCAATTTACTCAGTTTACCCTGTGGATTATACACAGCAGTAAATCATGCTCATTTATCCCAAAGAATTAAACAACATAAATGAAAGGGTAAAATGTTGTACCAAAGAAACACAATCACACTCATAACATGATATTAGCAAACCCACATAATACCATGACTTACACACAGCACATTTTTAAAAGTGTAACTCACAAAAGAATAAAGAGAAAAAGAAAGACATGCAGAAATTGGTGTATCTCATCAAGCTGTAGTTGAAAAATGAATTAATTTAGGAGTTCCTTAATAAAGGAACAAAGTAAAATCAGTTTGTGCAAGCAAAAACAACAGTACTTTTTCTAATAGTGATATTGAAATAGAATAAATCACTCTGTTGAATTGAGTGGACCTTTGTCTGTTTATGCCAGATGAAGATTTGTCACAGCAATTCTTCCTTGTATGTTTTTACTATAGATATCTTTTTTGTTGGTTTTATCTATGTGCTGTTTATGAAGGTAATAGAATTGCTTGTGCTCCATTCTGTGCTTTGAAAGCAGTATAAAGAAATGAGTGAAAATGCTAGTTCTCATAGTATTGCAATTCTCAGATCAGTTTTTGCCCCTGTGTCAACACTGCCACTATATTTGTGTTAATTTAAAGATAACTTAGGATACTTGAGAGAAATTTAGCTAGGCTATTTTCCAAGAAATCTATAGTTTATTGATGCATATCAATCTATAAAAGTAACAGGAAACTCAATTGACAACTTGCATATCTTTCAACAACATTCTTTTTTTCTTCCCCCCCCTTTTTTTTTATGGTATAAAGTCAGCATGACTAGACATATAGGGGCTCTGTTTGCCACATATTTTTTTCTTCAAATTGCCAACAGTGCTAGTATTATTGTATGTCTCTGGGTTTTTTTAACCTTTTCACCACTACATGGCTATTCCTCTATACTGTAATTAACAACATGTATGATACAGTATCGTTCTGTGGGAGTTTTTGGTTGGTTGGTTGTTGTTTGGGTTTTGTTTTTTTGTTTGGTTTTTGTTTGTTTTTCTTAAGGGATCTATTTCCTGGTTTGGTATTTTAGTGCTATTTCAGCAAATTTTCAATGAATTTTCACTCTTTAAAGTCAGCACCTCTCAGGAGTGAAACACATTGTCTATTCTCTGGGCCTTCAAATTGCCTTGGTGTTTGCCTTCAAATTAAATTGCCAGCAAACATAACATCAGAGCAATAAAAAAATCACAGCAGGAAACAAACAAGTGATCATGACTTTTATCATACCAAGCTACACGCAAAAGGGGGAAGCACTGCTAAATAAACATCCATTCTCCAAGCAATCTGGTTTGAGGGTGGAAGGAGATGAAATATTTTGTATCTGGATGGAAATAATTGCTCTGCTTGTTTTCCAGTCCTTCTCCATATCTACATTTCAGATCTTACTAACAATCCTCAAAGCAAACTGTTCCCTAAAAAAATAGTCATACTCTGCTTTTTAGGGAAGAGTATACTCTGCTCTTTGCTACAGACTGTTGCCGTGGACTTCACAGAATCACAGTACCATAGAATGGTTGAGGTTAACTTGACTTCGTTAACCTGGCACCTTCATTTTTTTATAAAAGCCAAGACTTCACAGCCTTTCCTGTTTCCCCTTTCCTCTCTACTGCATTTTTCTTTAGAGACAAAACATAATAAATTCCCATATGGGACCTACAAGGTGTTTTGAAAATATCAGCCCTCCTACATGTTTTTGAGAGGAGAAAGAATACTGCCTGGCTTGCCTTCAGGATCTATGTGCTTTGTAGCAGAATACAGAGAATGAGTATGAATGAAGAGCAGGGAGAAATTTTTTTTTTTGTTTCTACACAAATCTCTTTTGGTTTTCTTCACCCAGACTTTTACTTCAGCTTTGCCAGAACGGAAAAGACCAAACTACTTTACTTCCTACTGGTAAATAACTGTTTTTCTACACTGTACTTTGACACAGACATTACCCTATGGCTGAGCAAAAAGAACAAGAGAGTGAAAAAAGAACATATGGAAGAACATGAATTTCTTGGTATCCTCATTAATTTGTATCCACCCTTTCTCAGTCACTTACTACAGGATTTTTTTGGATTCAGTCCATTATTTATGAAGAATCTAACCCTTTCTTCTCCAGAACTTGTTTTGCAGTCCCTGAACAAAACTGATGACTGAAGGCCAGCTTCACTGGCAGATTGAGTTTGGGAAAACAATGCCTTAATCCATAGTTCTCAAATTTTCTCCTGCGCTTTTTCCTTAAGAATTTTCAGTGACTTATTTTTGTGTTACTACTAGGGTCTGTGACAAGTCAGAGATCTATTAGCTTTAATTCATAAAATGGAATGGAGTTTTCTTGGACCATTAAAACTTGAAACTTAAGGGCCTTACGAATCAAGCAAAGACTTGACTTACTAATCAAGCAAAGCCATGCAATCTAACATGAGTATCATGATATTAAAAAGTATAATTTTGTAATCCTAGAAAAAAACATTGTTAGTTGGCCTTTTTAAAGGACAAAAATAAAGTTAGGATAATTGAGAAAGAAGCAAATAAGAGGATTTCTGTATCTACTGCATTCTTTTAATTTTTTTTCCCCCCAAATTGTTCAAATTAGCTCTACCATGGTCCACATGCTTCTGGCCTCACATGCCATCTTAAATTAATGAAATTTGTTAAATTGATGCAATGCGCTGACAATAACAGCTTGGCAGATCAGTTGTGATGGTAATAAGAACAGCAGCAACAGCTTTCTGCCTTCAACTGACTAATGCTATTAATCCTGTGACTCATCATTCCTCATATTCGAACAGGACAAAAAAATCTTCACAACCTTAACGTCACCATTTACACATAGATGAAAGCCAGTCATTTTAGAAACTGTTATTTTCTTTTTCTTCCCCATCACCATGTCCTCAGCTCCTCAGCTTTCTCTAAAGAAGGTCTTAAGTCAACCTTTTTACATCACACCTCCATGTCTATAAGAGATGTTGGTTTGCCTTGATAAAAACAATGCCTGAGCAGTCTCAATCAGATCTCTAAAGAAATCTATTACTTGTCAGTATTGATGAAAAGCTAAAATATGTAAAAAGCAAGTAACACTTTTGGAAGTGTAATGATGTTAAAGGTCTGTAACTGAAACATTGGATGAATTTTACAGGTATTATAAACTCATCTATGCGTTTATCTCAGAAATCGTTATTTTTCTGTCTTGATATTTAATGTTCTTTAAAATAATGTCAGAGGTTAAAACAAACGGCTTTCAGAATTTGAAAATGCAAACTATATTTGTTTTGCAGTAATAAAAGATATTCCATATAATCAGAATTGAGCCTTTGAATTTAAGTAGTCTGGACATGAACCTTGCTTCTGTGAAACTAGCTAACGATGGCCCCAAAATTTTAATATACATTCACAGAATATTTTTCAGCTATATAACCATACAAGATATTATTAAGAAATCATATGTAAATTGAATGATTAGAAGGATTTTCCTCTCTTGCTGTTTATTGTAGTCTTCAAGTCAAAAGAAAAGGTGCAAGCAACCCCAATGCTTTAGTTTTTGCAGAAAGTCAAAATATTCTGGTTGTTTTTCCCTCTGATTTTATATGTTTTAAAGATTTGATAGGTAAAACCAACACAAAGATAAGGAATTTTCTCAGTGACATTACCAAACTTGTCATTTCTGTTTCTGTCTTTTCCATGAGGAAGGATCGTTTTAAAAGGAGAGGAACCTTCACAGATTGTACAGAGAAAATGTTCTCCCATTATTCTGCTAGCCAAATAATTTATAATGAGTCCCATATGCAAAACATCAAAGTATTCAAGAGCAAATAAAACCAAAAATCACCTGATTAGATCCTATAAAGAATCCATCCTGAATTATTTCTCATAGAGTATTTACTAGCATTTTGTCAAATTGAACATCATGTGTCTTGATCAATTGGACTTTGGTTACTTCCCTTGAGAATTCAAAGATTAACAATAAATGTTATCAGCAGGATGTCTTCCTCTATCATTTCCCTTGCACATGATTACATTTCATCATTTCACTTGTCACTGCAGTTTCTCATAATTTGTCCTTATTCACTTCTCTGTAGATGTCTGTGTTAAAGTATTTAATATGCTTCTGCAAAAGCCATCCAAAACTGTCTTGGGTATCTGGTGCTGAATTATGCCACTTTACATTGCAAGGTACTAGCATTATATAATGCAAGCTCAGCTACTGTTGCTCGTGCTAAAGAAATCAGAGGAAACTTCACTGAAACAAATCAAGTAGATACCTTCTCCTGAGTAAAGACACAAATCACTCAATCTATTGCTTTCTATTAAAAGTTGTCTTTGGGACTGAATCCGTAACAATTAATATTTTTAAAATGTTCTGAATGAAATGGATAAACACCTTCCTCCTCATCGTCCCCCTCACCTCCATCATTTCAGTCCATTTCTGGACCTACTGATATTTTTCCAAGTGCTGGGCTGGAAAGATAAAAAATAGAAAGCAACAGTTTCAATATATAGGATTTTTGTTTTGCTGTTTTGAAATCAACATGTAGCAACTGTTAACATAATGTATTTCTGATTAAAAAAGAAAAATCTTCCAAATAAAAGATAGTATTTTGTAACTTACAGTATTTCTGCTTCAGAAAGAGCATTCAAGAGGGTTTTATTATTATTCCTGGGTGAACTGGACGTATTTTAAGATATTTTTGTTCAATAGAACCAAAAAATATTCACTTGTCATGCAGCATTGATTCAGTGTTATGTAGCACACTTATATAACACCCAACATTGTATTTTTTCAGTTGCCTTTCTTTTTCTTTGTTTTTTTTTTTGGTCCTATTAAATACATACTTTCATAACAAGTTTCCTGACACAGTAGCTTGCGTTTTGCTTAATACTTAATCATGCTATGTATCATCCTTGTTACTAATCTCTGTGTGAGAAAAACATTGTTTTCAATGTAAGTACAACTCTTAAACTGTATTTACCTGACATTCACTTTTTTTAATCTTGTCTTTCAGACTGTCATGTATGTTAGGGATCAGTCTGTCATGTATCCCCAAAATATGTCCAAAACCAAGTCTCCTGTTTTGTCATGATTCCTATTTGCTATTTTTTCATGACGTAAAGGTGATCAGGCATTGGATGAAAAATACAAGGAAAGGATTGCCAATCTTTCCAACATGTTTTCAGTCCAGCAAACCCTTCCTACTACGTTTGGCTAGTCATGCTTTCAGGAACATTAATTCCTGTGCAATACTTTTTGTCCCCCAGGAGACAAGTAGTAAGATGAAGTCATCACCTGACAGTCAATAACAACATGACTATTAACCTTGAGAGGAGAGCACAGGAAAAACCTGTGGTTTCAATAAAAATTCTGAACAACAAGCAGAAAACTGCTCTGTAAGTATGAGATGAGCATTTGGATGTACTGTAAGCAAGGAAGATAAAAAGCACTTTTTTATAAATTTAGGGAATAGAGCTGTGACTTTTTGAATGTATTTTTGCCAAACTAAACAATTTGAAAACAGATATTATCCTGGCAAAAATTTCCTTGTCCTTGTTTTACACCAATTTCTTCTCCTTCATCTTCCTCTTCCCACACACAGGTTCCCCTTTAAATTATATTTTAAGTTTTTCACACTGAAATCAGTTTAAGCTTCCATATTGCTTTGTGACTATTGCAGGTCATGCACCTATAGTTGGAACAAGGACAAAATGCAAAAATAACCTCTATGAGGGAAGAAAAATCGATTTTACCATGGTTTGGAGGAGAAAAGGGGAACAGTATTAGCTGGACTGGTTACATATAAAAGGGACAGCTAGGACTCAAACATGGGGAAAATGGCCAAACTGCAGCAGACCGTGTTCTTTCTAGATCTCAGTGAAGAGCCCTAGAAAACTGACTTACGTGCTCCTCTGGGGATAGCAAACAGCCATGCCTCCTTTTCTGCCACTAAACAGGGTTTCAACAAAAAGCCAGGGTATTTTCCAGCCACATAGGGTGTCCTCCATTCTGCGAGCATAAAGGTTTCCAACATATCTTGTCTTATACAGGCCAGCCTCATGGACACAGAGATATATTATGTGTCAAAAGGCATTAAGCAAGAATGTTCAGGAAATAGAATCCAATCACGTATTTCTGTGATCTACTACATCAAGGCTACTGTAAACAGTATTGCCTGTTGTTCTGCACAAATCTGTTGAGAACAAGTGGTAAATGGGAGAGAAATTCTTCAAACTCTGGTCATTAAACATAGATGCTTGTAGTATCGGGGTCTATAGTACACCTTAGATTGTGTGTGTATGCTATTGTCTAGTCCATAGTCAGCTGAATTTACAGAACTGGTGTATTCATCTTAAAACAGAAGCTTACTGGTCAGCTGAGGAGCTTTTTAGTCTTCAGTGATAGCACTGCACAGACCTTTGATTATAATGACACTTTACAGAGCCATCTTATCTGTAAATTTAGGTTCCAACATCCTGGCTCTGAGTCTCATTTCTGATATCCATGATGATGTGAAGGGACATTCCAGCAGCTCAGAACATCCCAAGTATTTCCAACATATATAGTAAAAAGGAAGCCATAGTGCTATCTCAGCAACATACCTTAAAATAAGTGAGATTTTATATTCTGCTGTACCATCGGGGTCATCAATTTATACACTGTTATTTTGTTTCTATTTAATTTCTCTTTTTTTTTTTTTAAATTCCCAATTGAAATATTTATTTATTCTTGTTTAATTCCTATTTCACATTGCTTCTCCTTTTAGTTCTGTTTCTTCATCTAATTAACATTTCACATATCTTAATTCCTTTTCTGGATTTGAGCAATTTAGTCTTATTAGCACTTCAAAAATCAGTGTGAGAACTTTGAGCAGATTGCTTACTTATGTGAGTAGTTAATTTTCCATTATGCAGAAATTCATACATAGTAAGTGGTCTTTAACCTTTAAAAATTTCATATGAAGATTACAGCATGAAAGAATTAAAAATCTATTTATTTACTACTTGTTCTTACATTGTTTTGAAATGAGTTATAAGAAGGAGTTAAATAATATATTTTAGTACTTGTTTTTATCAAAGATTTGTGTAAAACTAGTAATATGCACAGGTCCCTTAACACTTTATCTCTTCATCTAATACACTCTGAAATCATAGCTATCTATCAGAGTGTTAGCTTGAAAAGAGAATCTCTATGAGGATTTTCCAAGTTGATTCATAAACTCAGCAGTATCTTTTTTTATATCCCCTGAGAAAAGCCTTGTCAAATGTCTAACCTAAATCTGTATAACAAATTACAGATAGTGTTTTGTCTTCTTTTAGAGTTTTTACTTCATAGTTGACTGATTTTAATTTTATAAGGAGATTGCGATAAGGTCCTGGGCATCCAGATACAGGCTCTCTCTTCTTTCATCTTTCAAAGGAGTAATATATGAGTGCAGCTACGAAGCAAAAAGTGGCAGAGGATACTTTAAGTCATAAAAAAGCTTTATTCCTGTAAATTAAACCCTCCACACTGGTGAAGAGTTGCAAGCCCTGATTTTCTCCTACACAAACACCTCAGAGAGGAAGAAGGAGAGGGAGACAGCTCTAAGCTAGAACAAAATTCTCAGTTCAACTAGAGTCCAAAATGTTTAAGTTATTTAAGTTACAGGGCTACTTAGGTTTATGCTGTCTGAAGACCTGACTGTGGATGGATGTAGGTAGAATCCAATGAAATAAATGGGAATAGTTCATTAAATATCTTTAAAATATCTGTCCAATGGCTCTGACACACAAAAAAGTGTGCTATTCAAAATCCAGCTAGAGTACAAGTCACTGTGTCTTCAATTCATCTTCTCTTCTGCTGGGTTTTTCCACCCCTTGTTTACTGTATAGCCTGTTCAGTTTTCTCTGAGTCAGATCCTGAATGAGCAAAGTTTACTGCCCAATGTATTGCTTAAGAAAAAATTTGTGCATGTTTCTTTTTAAAAAGGCAGGACAATTAAGTAATGATTTCAGAAGTCAGCTATGTTGTAAGGATAGGAATCTCTGAGGGAAGAGACTACGCTGGAAGAAGGAAAAACCACTTCCTGAAAGCAAGTCATCTCCACTAAGGAAAGAAAACTGTGCATCCCAACTTGACAAAGTAATCTAGCATGAAGAGTTTGAGTAATATACTCTTCTGTAAATTATTTATTTTTAAAAGATGAAATCTGGAAAGACTGAAGGTGTTTGTGAACAGATTCAGTGAAAAAATATTTTAGTTGAAAGTTTCATATCATCATTTTGAAAGTGAAATATTTGTATTAAGATTCTTCTTGAAACATCTTTTTCCCTTTTGAAATTTTTTAAAAAAATAAAAACTATATATTTTCTGTTCCCCCTACACAAGGAGAATTTTATCTAGGGCAAATGTAATGCTGTGTTAGACCTTTGATAGTTCTGTGAAAATTAACAGATATGTTTTTAATCATCCCACTTTTTTTCTTTTAAACCTAATTAAAAAAATTCAGTGCCACAACCAAAGAATCAGTTTCTTGTACAGCTCTGCTTAGGACTCTAAGTCCCATTGAGTTTCAATGAGTCTTTGTGTTTGATACTGTCCCACTGAAGTCAACGGGTGCAGGATGAATCCCTTTATCCCTCATACACTTTGTAAATGCATGAGTCACACACCATGCAGCCAGGGAAGTGGGGCTATCAGCCAGAATTGTCAGGACTGAAGCCAACACTGCTTTGTTGATCTGCTCATAGGAAGAGCCATAGAAGAATGCAAATTAGTCCTTGCCCTTTGCTGAAACGAAAAGCACTACTTAATGTTTCTGGATGCCTCAGTTCCAGAAAAACATCCCCAAAATACTGCTACATTCTAATTTCCCAGACTATGTTTTGTAATGACTGTAACACCACTTCAGCGGGAGTTCTGCTTTATTTTTATTAGTATCTTTAGCAATTAATTTTTTTTTCTCATTCTATATATGCTTTGATATACATATTTACATGACACCTTCATTGGTTTGCTACTACTTTAGAGATAAAATTTAATAATCATTGATAAATAAAATACATACACACAAAAAAATCACCTATCAACATATTAGGCTTGAAATTTATCATAGTACTTTATTGAACATAATTATACTGGCATGTGCTATTACAGTGCTTTTTAAAATATTACTGAAACCAAGTAGAATTTCATAGTAGCTGCTCATCTACTTCAAGATATATGTCTCCTCCTTGTGCAGACAGAACACGTAGAGAACCTTTGAAAACAAAAAACTTGACTGTAAAAATTCTAGTGCTGCAGTTATTGCTATTGTATATGTATTTATCAATTTTAAAAAGCAGCAATAAAAAATTATTAGATCAAACTTGTGTTGTTAAGGAATAACTTAATAAGACTATGGCCTGTTTGTACAGGGTTCAGTTTCCATGTGCCACATTTCAACAAACCAACAAGGAAAGAATGCATCCCTATAATGAGCACCTCCATTGCCATGCAGCATTTTCCTTGACTGTGTTGGATCAAAACTGAGACCCTTAGTGACAGAGTATTATGCTCAGTGTTTAGAATTAATCCCGCTCTGAGCTGGATTAACTGGTCCACAGATTCTTTGGGCAGACCACCAGAGCACTGAGGACAATACATATAATGGAACTTTCTGAAATTATTTCCAGTCCAGATATATTCTCTTGTCTCTTCACACTTATGAGCGACAAAAGGGAGGGCTAGAAGCCTGCTGGCAAGTTAACAAGTTCTTTGCCAAGAGTTATGAGTGCCAAATAATGACAAAGTTACATGGGCATCTTGCTTTTGCATTTAGAATTACCTGTTTCTCAAAGCTAATTATTTATCACTTCCAGCTCTATAAAACTGCCAAATCGCAAACTCCAATAACCTAATACTTCATTAATCCCTTTAAACCAATTAAAGACAGAAAATTAAATGACAAGTAAATAAAGAGGTTGGAGGAAATTTTTTTTCCCTGCATTTCAGTCAAATAGTGGCACATACTAGAACACGTGATCAGAATTTTACAGATGGACAAGAGGGTGATGCCATCAGGACCTTACCTTTTTAATGCCTGCTTTCTGCTCTTCCCTCACAGAATAAGGAAAGTAGGATTAAATGAATTCAGGCTTGCAAATTAGCACAGACAATACTTCATTCTTTACCATCCTCTTCTTCTCTTAGACCCACTGAATCCCCCAAGGGGCTGAGAGGAGGATCACCATGCCTGACTCTAGTGAAACAGCTAAAGACACTGCATGACAACCCTCCCTTGGGGTAGGTAAATTAATATTGTCGGTGCTTATTTACATTCCTTTCCTCCTGCTATTTGAAAACTTCTTTTTGAGTAAGAGACATGTAGAAAAATAGTTTTAAAGATGCTTCTGACAGTCTGTTTCCCACGAGAGAGATACTGAGAGAAACAAGAGCCATATGCAGGCCCTGAAATAGTCAACCTCATTTTGTCATGAACCCCTGTGGCAGGGTGGGTGATTCTTTGCATGAGGACATTTTGACATTGTGTGTAGTGCCAAAATTGGAGATTCTGTGTGTTGGTGTAGGAGCCAGCTGGAAAAAAAACAGTGCAAGATTGATCTGTTACAGAATAAAAAAAACACATCCATGCTAAGGGGTAGTTTTTGCACAGAGCTCTAGCTTGCTTGTGGTTGGGCTTCAGTGGATGATAGGAATAAAGGAAAAACTTCTTTTTCTCTTTTTAACTCTTCTAGGCTTCATGCAAGTGTGATTAAGACCTTTAAAATAATGCACAAAAAAGGGTTCAAAATGAGTTAACGAAGGAAAAGCAACACCTACTAAATTGTAACACCATTCTCTTGTTCATAAATTGGTTGTTGGAGAAGATTCTATTTAATCTAATACAAGATGTCTGAGAGAACGAATAAATAATGGAAAACATCCCCAGCCAGTCTGATTTCTTTAGTATTTCTTGGCACCTTAGTAATAAATGACTGTTGAAATAAAGGGAGGTTATACACATTGTCTTGTCTGCCCTCCAAATTCACATGCACGGATTTTTTTCTGCTGCTCTTTCATTAAGATTTCCTGACAACAGAGAAAACCAAATCCTGAACTAGAAACTGAGTTACATTAGCACCTAAATTGTTTGCTTGCAGCAACACAATGTGTAAGGTGTGCAAGTGTTCTAACCACTCCACTTACATTTCTTGCCCACTTTAGTCCAGTATAATTTTAGACCTTTTAGTAAAACCGTGTCTGTCAGGCTTATTCATGTAGATATTAAATAGAACTCATCTGAGAAAAGAAACAACAGAAAAAGAAACAAAGAAAACCTTAAATGATTACTATTAGTTTTTTGATTTCCAGCTGTATCAAAGACAGCAAGGGAAGACACTATTAAATGAAGTCTGTTTCTGAGCTACAATTAATTGTGCAATATGCAAATATTAATTGATGAATCAGTGTAATAGAAAAGTTGTTTCTCAATGTTCCACTGAAATATGTTTTCTTTCTTTTTTAAGGCATCTTCTTTATGTTTAGAGAACAAGAACAAACATACAATATACTTGCTATAAATATCAGATCTATCTGTTTTTCCAATTAAATATCTTCAAGTGAAAATAAAGGTATTATATCCAAACTACAGCTTATGAATAAAAAGTGGACACACATGAGGAAGGAGCACTGAAAGAGAATTTTAGAGCTTTCATTACCAAAATTTCTAATGTATTTATGAGATAAGAGTTTAGCTTGAGAGCTTCATATACTTCTGATCATTACATAGTATGCAGAAGGAAGCTATTTTCGTAATAACAACTTGATGAACCTTCCTGCTTTTGAGAAACAGAACATTAGATGATCATGTCCAGTAATCAAATCCAACCAAAAATTCCTTTAAAGGGCATGCACAAACTGATCTAAATTGAAAACATGCTATGCTATGTCCTAGAGTCCTCGTACTCATTGCCTAGATTCAGGTCTTGGTTGACAGGCACTTTGTAATCTTCCTAGTTGCATATACAGCATGCATACCTATAAAACCAGGTGGTAAAGAATATAGAGAGACCAGGAGCCTGGAGGTGGCTGTGGTATTTACCTGGAGTTACAGCCTAATAGTTCTGTGAAACTTTAAAAATAAACCCCCAAAAATCTATCTCAAGTCATCCTGTGCAAAAAGTTATGGAACAACTCATCCTGAGCGCACTCACATGGCAAGTGAAAGACAAGCAGGGGATCAGGCCCAGTCAACATGGATTCATGAAGGGCAGGTCCTGCCTGACCAACCTGATCTCCTTTTATGACCAGGTGACCCGCCTGGTGGATAAGGGAAAGGCTGTGGATGTTGTCTATTTGGACTTCAGTAAGGCCTTTAACACAGTCTCCCACAGCATTCTGCTAGAGAAGCTGGCAGCCCATGGCATTGACAGGTGGACTCTTCACTAGCTTAAAAACTGGGTGGATGGCCGAGCCCAGAGAGTTGTGGTGAACGGTGCTAAATCCAGTTGGCGTCAGGTCTCAAGCGGCGTTCCTCAGGGCTCAGTTTTGGGGCCAGTCTTTTTTAATATTTTTATTGATGATCTGGATGAGGGGATTGAGTGCACCCTCAGTAAGTTTGCAGGTGACACCAAATTAGGCAGGAGTGTTGATCTGCTTGAGGGTAGGAAGGCTCTGCAGAGGGATCTGGACA
>VZSF01010874.1:69386-239206 GCA_013398295.1 Chionis minor | reverse complement strand
CGCGTTCGGTCGGTGCGCGTCGGGGTACTGTACCCCTATTTATACGTTCCTCTGCCAGTACTATTGTTGTTTTGTCAATTTTTCTTTGTTGTTCTGTTAAATTGCTTTTTTTCTCTCAACCCACGAGTTTTTGCCTTTTTATTCCAATTTTCCCTCGCTGCTGCGAGGTTTGGGTGAGCGGCCGCGTGGTTCTTTGTGCCGGCTGAGGCCAAACCACGACACCTATAAAGCTGAAGAGGTGGGATTAAGCCATTCCTCAAACATGTGCAAAACCCAAACACTCCTGGACTGTGGAAATTTTTTAATTTGACTCAGAGTTAAGGGACTGGACCCCAATCCAGTTACAACATAAATAATCTACCAAAGAGCACATGTTTGGAGGTCCCCTCTCCTCCCCAAAGCTGGGCTTTGCCCAGCTCAAGACAATGAGTCAACTGACCTTTTTGGGCGCTGGATCAGACCCTGTCTTCTGTCATGGAGGAAGAATTGCTGTCTCACTGCAGAGTGGTAGGTGCCAACACTAGGCAAGAACAGTCTTTAATTTTGTCACGATCCTGCTGGCGTTGAGCAGAGCCAGCCGGTGTTGTTATTTTCTGCAGATCTCTGATTTCTCAGTTCGCAAGCAGATCTGAGAAACTGGAAAAGAGATTTGCTTCAGGTCAGACCAAAACAGAAATATTTATAAATTTTCAGCGAACCAAAGAGCCATAAAAGTGTCAATGTAGGGTCGAACACAGCCCATCACCAGCCTCAAAATGAAATGTCTTGTTTCCTTCTTGAGGTTATTAAAAGCTTTTATTAAAAATAAAAATGAACATAAATTTTGAAAGAGAACCTTACTTCAGATACAAAGTTGAAACATTTTGGTTAAAAAATATGAAATGAACCATTTAAATTTTTTCACCCTACTGGTATTTAAAGAGTTGGATGTTACCATCAGAACAATTTGTCCAAAATCAACGCAAATTCCAGAAATGCTTCCTTTGAACCCACTGTGCATTTTTCAGTGAAAAACAAAGTTGTGGCTGAGAAGATCTGCTCGAGTCCAGCTGGGAGGCAGCTCATGATGAGGTTGCTCAGAATTTCTGCCACACACATGACAGTAGAAGGTGCCACACAAGTGCTCCCTAGCCCCTGTCAAGCAGGTAGCCAAAATTAACCTGTCAGTGAGTGTAGGTCGGAGCTTACACATCACTTGGCTGTCTGAAGTAAACCTTTAATTGTCCTCACGAGTCATCTTGCAAGCAAGGTTATGGATGCCATAACCTCCACACTAGAAAAAGGGACCTGTGAGCATCTGGTGCTGCTACCACCTCTGGCAGGCACAGCTAGGTGTGGGAGAAAACACGGATGCATGTCCTATCCTACCTGAAGGTCACCATAACATACATGCCATCATCTCTGATTGGACTGACCCATCCTTCCTTACTTAAAGGAGCTGAATACAAAGCCAGGTCCATCCTATTAATTTATATATTTCACATGTGACCCTGTTCAACAGTGGAGCTTTTGACATGAAAGCTAGGGAGTGACCCACACCTCTAGATATCCAGGGGCTGGAGATGAAGGTGGAAACTCTGGAGTCTTTCTCCACCTGATCAGGAGTAGGGCCTGACTACAGTTGTCCCAGGTGTTGGCTGAAAGTTCTCAGGCACTACAGGGCTTTTGGCTATTCCACTATGTTCAGGTATTGTCCTGTCACTGTGGTTTCCCATGAACTGGGGAACCCTTTCCATTCCTGATGTGAGCAAAAGTAGGACTTTTACAAAAGCAACAGAAAATGCAGGTTGTTTAGACCAGCTTAACACATTCTGACAAGGGCAAAACAGATCTTCAGGAAGAAAAAAAACAAACTCCAGTGCCTACCACATCAGCCACAGGTTGCAGCCCAGATCTACAAGTTTCCTACACTTTAATTAGTTAAAAAGATTAGAAGTGTGTCAGAAAGCTAAAAATAGAACAAGAAGTACTGCTCTTTATGAAAATGTAAGAAAGGAAAAGGGAAATGATCTCCCACAGTCGGAGTGAAGTGTCACTGGAAATTCAGTTCCAACCATCACATCATTAGTTAAGTGTTTTGTCATACAGCCATTTCCAGTGGGACACAGTTCTTAGGACCAAGAGACATGCTGGCACCTGAACAACCTCCTATTCTCACCTCCTTATTGCTCTGCCCCAGACTGAGGCACCTAGTGGTTAGCCTAACCTAGAAGGAAAACTGAAGAAGCTCAAGCTCCAGTCAAAGACTGACAAAGTCAGAAACAGAAGTTTTGGATGTTCCAGTCCCATAAGCGGACAACAGGCAGAGATTGTGCAGGGACAAGGGCATGAAGCAGAAGCAAATCAGTCTGAAAATTCCCAGCAAGACTTTTGCAAGCCCTTTCTAATCATCCATCTCCTAGCTGCAAAGGTGAGCTCAGCACAGGATCTGCTTTCTGAGATCCCAGGAACCAAAAAACATCTCCTGAGTAACAACTTACCCCTGCCTTGGCCATCAGTTGGTAACACCAAGGCAAAGTAACATCTTGCTGCCATCAGCAGTGATCTCAGGACAGTCCACACAGGACCTGATTGTAAGATAAGAGGGGACACACTGCATCAGGCCAAAGGTGCATCTAGACAAGCACCTGTTTCCAACAGCATCCATAAGGAGATACCCAGGGAAGAGCAAGAATAGGGCAAACAGATGTGATAATTCCCCTGAGCATTCAGATTGCTTTAAACTCAGGAGGTTTCTTAAGATTGTAAAGGACTACTAGGGACATGAGCCACACCAGATGTCTCTTCCAGATACCGGTATGTCTCATTTGGACCCACAAGGAAGCATCAAAACCACAGGGTTCAATACACTGGGAGCTATAGGAATCTCTCTCATGCCGCTGCTCAAAAAGCAGAGGTTGTGTCCATAAGCAGAAAAACTGTGACACGCAGTTGCATTAATAAAATTATCCCCTGATATGTCACACAACTGTCAGACCCATCTCAGGCTGTGGAGTTACAGCAGAGGAGCAGCACTGCACCAGTAACATGCAGTTCAGCAACTACTGTCATAGAGGGAAAACTGCTAGATTCTGCTCCAGCCACTCTGATTTCTCTGAAGCCATATCATTGCATTGGCACAAGGAACAAGGAAAATTTTCTCAATCCTCCCCAAAAATACTTGGGAGCAAAACATGATTAATGGGACTTGTGCTCCAAAGTCAGATAGGGACATTTTAAGACCTCTCCTTCTGCCTAGGGGACAGACTAAGTCTCTCCTACAAAGCCAAGCCTGGAGCAAGATGCTAAATCTAAGAAACACTCTGGGTTTTTTCTTTAAGCAAATCCTTTGCAGCAGGATATTGTGAAATCCAGACAGGGGCCACTGTTAAAATGAAATGCCACAAGCACAAAGGATAGTGCTTACAGCAAAAAGCCCAAGCGACTCCATGCATTCTCATACACTATCTACACACACACATTTTATAATTTTTAAACTGCTCTGATTCTCTGCCAGCTGCTGTAAATTTCACCTGGAGAAGGGGATCAAGTCCAGGCCTCATTAGGTTTTTATATTCTTTCTGATTGCTTTTGCAGGCCTCCAAGCCTGTCTCCAAGGGACCCCAGGGTTCAAAGATCAAATAAATTGTCTGGCAGATTTATCAGGTCTCATGGTAGGTAGCCATGTAGTAAACTTCCTTTGCTTTTCTCCCCCTCCCCCTCAATTCAACAGCAGAAAATAAAAGTGACACTAAAAAGAGGATGGTATTGCATTGCCTACTTTGTCACCTTTCTGCTTTTAGGATGCTGAGAGTCTGATGCCTTCTGTGCAGTCTGCACTGGCAGAAAGCATTGGCAACACAGGAGGAGAGCAGGCAACAGCAGCACAGTCAAACAAGCCAGAAATAAAGCTGTTAGACTGTACATCAGGGGGAAAAAAAAAAAAAAGCATTTGCAAAACCATCATGCTGTCTTTCATGGAGCTTTCCCCTGGGTACGCCCCTTGGAGTATTTCTGCAGAGGCTGTTGCAAGCAAGGTGCGAATCAGCCCTGCCAGATGCCTGCAGGCAGCTCTGATCCCAGCAGATCATTAGCTCAGAGAACTGCTTTTACCCTTGTTACACAGCTTCCAGTCCCGTGCTGGTGTGCAGCTGGCCAGGAGGAGTAAAGGCAAAACGTCCCCATATCTGCCTCCAAAAGACCACGTATAGACAGGGCTTGGGCTCTCCCCCAAAACTGTCCCTCCCTATTGCACTCCTGTAGCTAAATCAGAGAAACAAGAAGTTTTCTTTGTTCCCAGTTTTCAGTGATTAACTGAAATCAAGGACAGACAAAAATTCGGGTTGTCTTTGAAGAAAACTCAAGTTATACACCCTAAAAGTATAAGCCTGCTGCACAGTCATTTCCATTTCGGGGGATAGGTGTGGCCCAAAGGTCCTTGTTAGGAGGATCAAGCCTGAGCTGGAAGGTTAGCCCGAGAATTTGGGACAATGTGGGGCCCATGGCACTCCCAGGCAGTGATTAGCAAGAGCAAATTAGGAAAATAAGAGGGTTTTGAGGAGCAGCAGTGGGGTTTTCAGCTGCAATGGGTTTAGGGTACGGTAGAGGCTTGTAGGAGGCAGGCATAACTTATGAAACCAGTGAAGGTAGCTGAAGGACAAGAATAGGATTAAGATTGAAAGGCATGGGAGCCTGAAAGCTTACCTTTTTATTTTAGTTTCTTTTTTAATCTCTGGGTAACCAAGATGGTCACACAGGAATGGGTAGGTGCAGCAGTGTTCAGATGTGATCTGGCAGGTGGCAAGGCAGATAGTGAAGGTCAGGAATACATGCCCTTTCTCATGAGACTTAAAAGACAGCCAAGGCAAAGGGGACATGACTCTGAAGGCTGTTATTGTGGATAAAGAGCCTCCCTACCATAGTAATGCCACTTAGACAACTTATGCCTCGGTCACCTCCAACAGATACTTGGCTGTCCTGCCATGAGACAAGCTCTGTGAGTTTTTTGGGTATCAGGAAAGCAACATCATATCTACTCCTCCCCATCGCTCTTTCTGCCTAATAGCATCTTATGCCAGCCAGCATGGTGTTATCTATACAGACATCACCCTCAGCACGTCCTCCCCTTTGTTCTTCACCCTAAAGCAGGAATACAGGGTGAGCATCACCTGTTGATATCAGGCAGGGAAGCATATGTCAAGAGGTATGACTTTTGCTCAAGGAAGAGAGCAGTATTTAACATGAGGTTGTAAAAGCAGAGGAAAGCCCCTCAGAGTGGAGGTGCAAACCTGAACAGCTCACAGGACCCGGGGATGTGCTTCCCTCTTTTATCAAGCTTTGACCAGTATCATGATTTCTAGATTTATTGCTGTAGTTCTGGAAAAGGATGACTGAACAGGACCAGAGTTAGAGGCATTCTTGTGTTGCCAGCAGAAATCTGTGGGGAGAAAATGCACCCAAACATTTTATTCAAGTACTGAGAGAGGAGTTTGTGCTACAGGACTCCCAAGCCAGACTGATAGCCCACAACTGGTTAACTCCCAAGATGAGCCAGGAAAGAAAAGCTTTCACACAGTGGTTGAGCCAGGAGTAGAAATAACATGGAGACAAGCAGAAACACAGGAGTGGGCAAGACCAGCTGCCCATGATGTGTCACAGAAGTACTCCACCCAGGAGGGGGTAAACAGAACAGGACATTTCAGCATTAATTGCACCTTCCAAATTTTAGTAGCACTGGGAATCCATTGCTAGTGAGCTCAGTAGCAGGCTTTCCTTTGTGGTTTCTGTTCCAAGAGACAATGGACTCAAAGGGGCCACCAAGTCCCCACCCCTTCACCCCGCCCCATTTACCTACTGGGAGGGTAGCCCATACAAATGGGAACTCCCAAAGCTCTATTGCCGCTTGCTGATAGTCATTCCCTAGTATAGCTCCATCCCTAGCCCCCCATGCACACCAAAGTTATTATATCTGTATGATGGCTAGTAAAGACATCCTGGGAGGACTTTGAATTTGATGAAGTTCTTGGTCCCTAGCAAGCATATCCAGAAGGCAACACCTAAAGACCTCAAAGAAGGACCATTGCCACCTCCTCAGGGCTGTCTCCTGCTTGATGTTGCTGCCTCAAAGCCCAGTGCCACATGTAGGGGGCTGGTATCCATCTGCTCAGCACTATGCAACTAAAGAGTCTCCTGGAAGACCATCAGGGTCACCCACAACCTCCAGGCCATTGAGACTGTGCCAATTTTGGCCTCAATACTGCATAGAGGAGAACTCTACAGTCATCGAGAGCCAGCTGGACTAAGTTTTGTCTTCTGCTAAGCTCTCAGATGGTAATACTGAGCCTAGTTAATCAACTGTAGCGTTCCACCCCAGAGTTGGCTGCTCTTAGGGGAAGAGGGAAATGATTTCTATATATAGGTCAGTAAGTGCTTTGGGAATGAAAGATGCTTTATAAAAGAGTCCTCCTCCTTAACATACAGCGTCAGCTGTGCTTTTCAGGAGGGGTCTGGGTTTTTGGGGTTTTTTTCTTCAAATGATTTTTCCATGCACCAGCTGATCTGGAGTTATCTAAATGAATTTCCACAGGCATAAAGTTTAATCTGCTCTCGTTGCAGACTTCCATATATTTTTAATATGTCAAGCAGTGGAAATTTCTCAGACCGAGTCAAGGGAGCTGTGAGGTTTACTGCTGTGGAAGATCAGAAATAGCTTATCCATCTGACAGACTTACCTATAATAGCAATGCATAAGAAACATTTGAAATGGGATGTTTAAAAACAAACAGGAGGTATAGAGCAGGCAATCATCTAGATGGAGCTCCATAATGGTGTTCATGCAAAACTAGGCAAGCAGAACATTTTCCATTGAGGTTTTTTTTAGTATTCTTCCCCCTATTTTGGTAGGGACTCGGACTAAAATGCTAATCCGTTTTGATGAAACCAAAATTTAAGTCCTGAAGTAAAGGCTTTGTTTTCCCAGAAAGTGGGCCATCTTTTATCCTTCCCATTCAGATTTTCCATTGATGGTTGCTCATTTCCTTGCAATACCACTTGTATTAAACTTTGCGCACAGGCCTTGCAGAGCAACAGCTCCTACCTGAACAGGCTCCAGAAGTAGAGCTCAGGAAAAGATTAAGCAATGCATAGGGCATACAAGAACTAGGTGTTTTTTCTAGGCTCTCCTGCCCCATTCCCCATGGGCCAGGGAAGTCAGACCCTATGTTAGGACCCAGGATGCCATCCCAAATGCCATCCCCACACTGAGATCACCCAAATAACATCACTAAATAAGGGCATAGAGGTGTTATAAGGCCATACTTTACAAGGGGAAGGGACCATCTCGCATGTCCCCTACTGAGGAATACTGATCTTGAAGGTCTCTTCCAACCCAAGTGATTCTATGATTCTATGATTCTAATATGAGGATGCATACCACTGCCTCATGAGATGCAAGAGAACAGGGAATTCCCATAGACTTTCTGCACGCTGCAGACAACAACATCGGACACACAGCAGACTGTCATCTCTTCCAAGCATTGGGCGCAAGCCCTGTCAACAGCTGGTAGTGTTGCTCTCCAAACAGGAGCTACTCAGGTTTGCAATGACTGAAAGATCCCATGGCAGAGCTCATAAGACGGCAGAGCTCATAAGACAGCAGAGCTCATTTTCTCCGACTTTGAGCACCTCAAGTTCGGGTGCTAGAGTGATTCGGCAGATACCTCTTGTGCAAATGAATCCCATCTGGTGTAACGAAATGAGCCTCGTGCTATACACCTTTACCTCTCTTCAGCCATGTCTAGTAACCCACTTCCATACAGACCTCTACCATTGCATCACTGTGACCGCAGCTTGCAGCAGCTACTCTGTGGTGACTACTCTGATGAAGAATAGTTACCCATGACATTAAAGGTAAGAGTTCTCTAAAACCTAAAAAATGGTTAACTTTTTTAAACCTGGAAGAGAAAATAAACCTTTTCTTCCCACAAAGCTTGTAAGATGTAGGATTCACTTTGTCTGGATATTGCCATCTAAAGTATAGCTGTCTTCAGCTTGGAGGTCCAATTTTATTTCTTTTAATATTAGTTTTTAGTCAATGGAAAGAAGTGCCTCCAGGGTGAGGCTCATCTCATAAAGAGGAATCCCACCCTAAATCCTTTGGAACCTCTTTTACCTTATGAAATCCTAGTGAAATGGTCTAATTGGCCCAAAAATTATTAGGGAAGGTGACAGAAAGAGACACTGTAATTGCATTAGCCTCACTGCCTGAGGAAACGAGGCTAAGAAAATCCACTACAGAAAACAGAAGGGTGGAGTTTCTCTTCCACTGCCCAGGCCAATTTCAACACATAGAAATCCCACCCAAGCTCTTTTGCTCACACAGAAAGCTTGCAGTATGCCTGCTGCCTCTCCAGGAAGGAAAGTGGGTGGAAAAATTACATCACTATTCAGTTTCTCCCCCCTTACCCTTTTATTTAAAGACATTTAATGCTAGAAAGTGGAAGAAGCAGCCAGTATCATGGTTACAGACAGCAAGGAGATGACAGCAGGGGAACTCCATCCAAACAACATTCAGTTGCTTTGTTATGCCGGCCATAACAAAGGCTCAGGGGGACCACATCACAGTTTTCGAGTACCTATAGGGGAACTACAAAGAGGACAGAGGCTCTCTCTTTACAAGGAACCACATAGAGAGGACAGGGGACAACAAGTACAAGTTGCACTGTGAGAGGTTACATCTTGATATAAGAAATAATTTTTTTTACAGTGGGAACAATCAATCACTGGAACAATGTCCCCAGTAAAGTGGTAGAGTAGCCATCACTGGAGGTTTTCAAGACACAACTGGACAGAGTCCTACATTATTTCATCTATGTTCTTTTTTCCACAAAAGGTTGTACCAGATGATGTTTTGAGATCCCTTCCAACCTGGTCATTTCTATGATAACAAGAGTTACTGTCCCTAAAATCAGCCTTGTTATTTCAATCCCATCTCATACCTCCTGCTCTGGCAAACTCCTGCAACAGGAAGGTCTGCTGCTTACAGGGGGCATTACTGCTCTTCTGCGCTTCCTTCCCTGGTTACAAAAGCTCTCTAAGCCAAGTTGGTGGGAGTGAAATGCTTATCCCACATCAGTTTAAGGCAGAAATACTTCCAGTAGCATTTTCTGGGTCTTCCCTACATTTTGTTGCTTCTGTGCCCTCTCTTATTCCTTTTTGAGACTGTGCAGAAGTAGTATGTAATCTCTGAAGAACAATTTCAACAGTCAATTTCACTCACCTAAGGGCCATAGCATCATAGAATGATAGAATGGTTTAGGTTGGAAGGGACCTTAAGGATCACCTAGTTCCTACCCCTCTGACATGAGCAAGGACACCTCCCACTAGACCAGGTTGCTCAAAGCCCCTTCCAGCCTGGTCTTGAACATTTCCAGAGATGGGGCGTCCACAGCTTCCGTGGGCAACCTGTTGCAGTGCCTCACCACCCTAATATTTCTTGCTAAAATCTAACCCAAATCTACCTTCGTCCAGTTTGAAGCCATTACCCCTCCTCCTGTCACTACATGCCCTTGTAAGCTTTCTTGTAGGCCCCCTTCAGGTACTGGAAAGCTACTACAAAGTGTTCCTGGAGCCTTCTTTTCTCCATGCTGAACACCCCCACCTCTCTCAGCCTGTCTTCATAGGAAAGGTGCTCCAGCTCTCTGATCATCTTCATGCCCCTCCTCTGGACTCCCTCCAACAGCTCCATTTCCTTCTTATGTTGGAGGCTCCAAAGCTGGACACAGTATCCCAGGTGGGCTCTCACAAGAGCAGAGTAGAGCAACAGACTCCCCTCCCTCGACCTGCTGGCCGTGCTTCTTGTGATGCAGCCCAGGATGCAGTTGGCCTTCTGGGCTGCAAGCACACTTTGCTGGCTCATGTTGAGCTTCTCATCCACCAACACCCCCAAGTCCCTCTCCTCAAGGCTGCTCTCAATCCATTCTCTGCCCAGCCGCTATTTGTGCATGGGATTGCCGTGACCCAGGTGCAGGACTTTGCACTTGGCCTTGTTGAACTTCATGAGGTTGTCACAGGCCCACCTCTCAAGCGTGTCCAGGTCCTTCTGCATGGCATCCCTTCCCTCCAGCGTGTTGACCACAACACACAGCTTGATGTCATCAGCAAACTTGCTGGGGGCTCACTCAGTCCCAAAACCCATGTCACCAATAAAGATGTTAAATAGTACTGGGCCCAGTACCAACCCCTGAGGAACACCACTCGTCACTGCTCACTACTTTGACACCGAGTCGTCAACCACAACTCTTTGAGTGTGACCGTCCAGCCAGTTCCTTATCCGTGGGTCAAATCCATGTCTCTCCAATTTAGAGACAAGGATGTTGTGGAGGTCAAATGCTTTGCACAATTCCAGGTAGATGATGTCAGTTGCTCTTCCCTTATCCACCAACGCTGTGACACCCTCATAGAAGGCTACCAAATTTGTCAGGCATGATTTGCCCTTAATGAAGCCATGCTGGTTGTCACTGATCACTACCTAATTTTCCATATGCCTTAGCAGAGTTTCCAGGAGGAAATGATCTTGTCAGGCACCGAGGTGAGTGGCTAACCTGTAGTCACCCAGGTCTTCCTTTTTTCCCTTTTTAAAAATGGCCATTATGCTTCCCCTTTTCCAGTCAGTGGGAACTTCATGAGACTACCACAACTTCTCAAATATGATGGATAGTGGCTCAGCAACTTCATCCACCAGTTCCCTCAGGACCTGCAGAGGAAACTCATTAGGTCCCATGGAGGGTCCTCCAGGCATCTGTTTCCACAGTGATGTCTGACTGTTGCCCAGCTCCAACACAGGACACAAAACAATTAATTGCATACAAAAGCATTGGGAAGAGGAGCATTGACCAGATATTTGATAGGACATAAACCTTGCTCCACCATGGTGAGAGACTAGCTGTACATACACATCATGAGATAACCACCACTTGGTGTCTGGATAACAATGTCTGATAACAATATGTCAAAGTTCACAGTTAACAAAGTTTTACCGGGATGATAAAGGATGTTAACTGTTACTCAGGATCTCACCTATTATCCTCAACCTTGCAGTCAGTATAGGATCATCCTTGGGTGAAATACAGGGTAAGAGAACACATAGTCAAAGTCCGGCCTTCTGTTTGATAGACCAAAAGCCTGCTTGGTTCCCCACTCTGCCGCAGACTGCCTTGCTGATCTGCAGGCATTCACTTTCCTCATCTGTGAAACCAAGCTGTAAAATCATCCTCTTGTCTATTTAAGACGCATTTCCAAGGCAAAGCTTGATTCCCAAAGAGAGTCAACAGCAGCCAGGCACTTCCCGCATAGAGGTGCTCTGCAAAGCCTCACTCCAACATTGCAAATACTTTGGTATGAGCACCGCTGTGCACAGCCCAGAAGAATGAAGCCTCCATTAAAGTGAGGGCTGAATTCAGCTCAGGCAAAGAAGTTTCTTCCCTGAAGACATAACACATCAGATTAGAACTCATTACTAGGGCACTCCTCAAGCAACATTTCCTTTTGCAAGTCTTTTCTCTGTTCATCTTCTCATTTTTGGACTCCCAATCTAATGAATTCCTGTCTGCCAAAATTACTCTGGTCTCTGCCTGCTGTTCCTCCAAGCATAAAGACTGGTGGATATTTACTTCCAGAGCTCACAAACATACAAGCAGGCCTGCTAACAAATTAGCCTTCCAACTTCCCCCTAGCCCAGCCATCAGAAGGAAAAAAAGGGTTTCTGCATCAGCCGCTTGAAAGACTACAGATCACCTACAAGTATTTTTATTGCAGGAGTTTTGTTCTTGTTCCGAATTGTAAATACTTTATGTCTTCCAGGTGTTGGCTACTCAGCTGTCGATAGAGCGTGTTTTAGCAGCACACACAGCTGCAACATGCAGGTGTGTGCAACTGGCAGCCAGCATGAAGCTAAACAGCTGTTGGACTGGGAGAAACTGGAAGTCATTTTAAGTCCTAATGAAGACGGTTTCTTATTAAACTTGAAGCCATGGCATGAAGTTCTATGGGCCTGGAGCAAATCTGCATTTAGAAGCAATTCGTTTGCAAACCATTTTTGAGACTTAAATAATGGAAGACAGCAAGCAGTTGGGGGTAGAGAAGTGACAGAAAACAGCATTGGAGAGTCATTGCATGGCCAATAGGCAGCAGCTTTCAGACACGAGTCAACAGCTTTGCACTATAGATAGTGAAGGGCTGGGAGGTCTTGGCAAGACCAATGCAAGGCACTAGGCAGCACAGATCAGCACAGTCAAGAAATCAGGATGAGGAACAGAGAAGACTGTACTCCCTGTAGTTTTGAGAGGTATTAAGAGGAACAGAAGCGTTCACTCAGACTGAAAGAGAGGCCAGACACAAAATAATGTAAAAGCACAGGCTGATCAAACAGCCCACCCAGATGTTTTATTACACCTTTGTACACTTCATGATCTCTCACTGGTAGTTCAAACACAGACTTAAGACTCAGCGTATCTTAGGATAAAAAGAGATCAATAGGCACCACTCCACTGACACATCCTGGGTCCACAGAGCTCAGGGACACAAACTTCCACTGGGAAACAGACTCATCCTCAGGCTGACTTTCTTTATTCATCTGTGAATAAAGACTTTTCACAAGAACGAGGAACACAATTGTAACTTTGTCTCAAATCCTAGGTTCCTTTTCCTGACCTTCTGAACTGATAAAGGGGCAAGGGGACTCCAAACAAGCATTCTAATTTTAATGACAGAAAGTTTGCACTGGCTCTGTCCGTTCATTTCACACACATCTCCTTTGAAATTATCTGGTAGGCGTGTTCACAGCAGCAAGGAATTTTAAGCAAACATTTATAACTGTTTAGTATTTGTCCCCTGGAATTTGAACTAGTCGGTCTTCTGATTAAGTCTTGGTGTGGGTTCAGCTGAGACTGAAACGGTTTTGTATTCCTTCCAGTTAAAAAACTGCTCAGTCCTGGCTTGGGGTAAGGAGAAAAGCAGTGCATTCACACACACACACTCCATTTAGGACCAGCTTGGCTCTAGGTTTGTCATTTAGTCATGACCAAAGGAGCCCCTGGAGCTGATGCTGCACCAAGAGATCAGAAGAGATTCCCCCAAGATGCTTACCAGAATGATGAAGAAATAAAGCAGACGATGAAGTGTGAGGACCATATCACCATCTGATCCAAGCCAATGCTGTCTCACAGGCTTCGGAGACACAACAACATGCCAGCAAAAAAACATTACTTGTTAAGTTTCCAGCTGTAAACATGTGCCCCACCAATCTCCCTCTAAGCGTGCAACTGAACAGCACAGCTAAGCTCACAGCCATTTGCTTCTCTGCTGGATTAATTTTCCTCCAGCTTAACACTAAGGCAGCTCAAAGGTAGATTAAGCTCCAGGGCCAACTGAGAGCATGAGACCAGGACTGGAGCAGTGATCAGGTCATATACATCAGACTTAATCCGCAAAGGAAAAAGTTTAACAGCTGATAGCACAGAACTCAGAATCTCCTAATTTGCCTGTAGTATTCCTTAGCTAAGTGGAAATTGAGCATCTAATTCTCTTCAGCAGGTAGCAAGTGTCTTTTACACAGCTTCATACATGGTTTAAGTCAACTGGGCAACACTGCCACAGAAAGGCAAAGGCCTGTTTTTCCACCACCCCTAAGTGTATTCACAGGACCAGTTTCATCTCAGGTCTGTTCTCCAGTCTGGTTCACCATCCAGTGTCAGATATTTGTACCATTAAAAAGGGACAAGCAGCCAGGGCAGGCAGTACTGCTTCTTTTGGCAGTGGCCCTGGCTTAATCACTGTCTTAACTTACAGCCCAAGACTTTTTTTTTTTGTAATAAAAACAAACCAATTCAAATTGCATGTAGAATTTGGATTACAGGAAAGCTAGCACCAAGCTTCCTTGCTGTCCAGACTAGAGAGGCAGATTATTTTTGCAACTGGATGATTTGCTGAACATGTCTTTGAAGCATAGGTTCATTTCCTACAGGGAAAGAAAAAATAAAAAATCACTCATTGCCCATGGTCAACTATCAGGTTAGAAGCCTTTTACTGTGCATCTTTCTTAATCCTCAAATTCATAGGTAAAGAGTGCTTAGCCTGTTCCTAAAAAAAAAATGAATGAAATCAGTATATCAAGGAAAGATTTAATCACCTTCCAATAAATATCTTTTTGCTTTTGAAAGGGAAATTACTTCTAAGAGAAGTCCAATCTGTTCATTTTAAGAATGTGTGAAAATAAACCCTTGGCCTTAATCTTTAAATTTCCTGAACTTTAGCAGTTTTTGCAGTGTTTTTAATTAAAATTGGTTGGGTTTATGTATATAAGTTGCAGCAATAAACCAGGTTTTAGGTACCGTCTCTGTATTGGAAAATGGGCTGTGGTGAAGAGGGAACATCTGCAGCCCCTGGAGACATCCAAGGCCTGGCTGCACATAGTTATTAAGATGTCACCGTTAAAAAACAGCAAAAAGGTTCATTCCCAAAATTATCCCTTTAATGTTGGGCATGTTTGGACCACCTGAAGACAGAGGAGCTGTTATCACATTCTTCTCTCTCCCTCACTCATTGTAATGGTTTCCACCAGCTCCACAATGGATCCCTCCTTGCATCACCACCTGACAGGTGCATGGGGAAGGGTTCGGCTTTCCTACTTTGCAGTCCATCATGTTCTGTCTTGAGGCTATTTTACTGTAGCCCACTGGTTGGTTTTCCATCAGACCTGTGTGTGAGAAAGCTGATTTTTCACTATAAAAAGCAAAGTTTTTATTTAGACTAAAGTTATATTTTCCCCAAGAAGTACTGACTTTTTAAAAAAAGAATTCAAAAATGCTTTGAACCAGCTACCCACCACTCAGATTTTTTTTTATTTGCTAATCAACTGAGCAGTGACTGCCTCTCCCAAAGTTCATCATGTGAGGAAAGTCTCCAAAAGGGAGACAACCCTGTTGTGAGAAGGGCATGATCCTTCCTGGGAAGCGCAGTCTAACCTGAGAAGATAGCCTATAGATAGATGGAACTGGAGAAAATGCCTGGCAGGTTTAAGTGGCAGCAAATGGCTGAGAAGCACAGTAGCTACTACATAATCTTGCACCTGCCGCACAGGATCCAACTCCATGCACAGAGGTATGCCCATGTCTACAGACCATTTCCACCTCATGCTGCAGTAGGTGTCTTGGAGTATCTGATCTGTAGTCAGGACTCTGCTACAACTGACTATTGCTTGAACTGAAGAGCAAGACTAGCTTAAAATAAAATCCACAACACCCTGACGCTTCCAAATAGATGGTACTGTTACAGCCGTCGGAAGAAGCTATGGTCTCTTTCTTGTGCATCACATCATTACCAAGCTTTAATTAACATGTAGATCCCATGAAGCAATGAAGTCTCACTTGGGTCACACTGCACAGTCTTAAACTTCAATGATTTAGCTTAATACACAACTTGACATCAGGACCCATGCTAAGCAGAAACCTAATCAGTGGCGAGAAGCCAGCATTTCTGGAGGGTAACCCAGGGGACCTTGGTGAGGTGCTTTGCCTCTTTTCTGTAAACCCACAGGAGTCTGGACTCCTGAAGGTACCTTCAAGCACCCAGAACAGGTGGCTTAAACACCAATAGAGGGGGTTATCTGCACAGACACCCAAGACCAGCTTGCATTAGTGAGGATCACCCAAAAGTTATACTGGAATAAAGTTGTCGCTGCACCAAGAGTTGCTGGTGTTTCGTGTCCAAATGACAGCAGGAGCCGGCATCAACCAGAGCTCCTTTTGAAACCATGATAGACCCAGACACAAGGCATTTCTCACAGAGTAAACCCAGCCATCCCAGCTCACAAACACAAGGTGGAACATCATAACCATAAGATTCCCAGGGCAGGAGCTATGTCTTCATTACACACCTGAATATCACCAAGACGGGGACTCCAATTCCCAGTCTTGGTTATGGATGTGTGCTACAGCAGCACTAACACTCAAAAGAAAAAGTAATTTCCCCACTGATTTGTGCCTGCCAAGAGGCAGGCTCCTGACCATACTTACCTCATGAATGAAACAGGATCATAGCAGCACAACCATGTTGTCTTAGTTGGGTCACAGCAGCTTGGAAAACATAAGTTTCAAATGCATCTTTTGCCAAGTATGCAGAGCCAAGTTAGAAAGATGAGTCCTGAACTGTTTGAGTACGTTATAATATATACAGGAATACAAAGTGTTTCATTTTGTCACACTCGTATTAAATTTTAGGCAGAGCTTTTTCTTCTACTTAACCTAATGGGTTAAAGTCTTTCAAAAAGCCCTTAACATCTGATAATGGGGAGGAGTGAGGGGGGAAACCAATTCTTCAGCAGAGAGAAGACTTGCCCTATAGGTCAGGTTTAAAAGGTACTTCATATTTCTTCTTGTTCCTCACCAGGCCGAAAAATAAACTCTATCATTTGCACTGTTCTCCTGGCAGGTCATTGTTTCTAATAATTGAATACCCTGGCAGTTACTTACATTTTGAACAGTATTTTAACAATGGGCTGAGAGCAGTAATAGACCTCAAAAGTATGTTTCCAATATTCATTATCTTCATTAAGGATAATAACCTTAATAAATTTGAGCTCAATTTAACAGAGAAATTATTTCATTTTAGTAAGTTACTGACTGATGATTCCAACATACTTCTATTAGGACTGAGCTATTCAATAGATTACCTAGCTTTGACCTAAGGCAATAGAGCTAAATTCAACCTTCTTCCAGGCCTCTCAAACTAGGTCAGAAAGTTTGTACCCAAAGGTCACAATGGGAACCTCACCAGTCTTCCCTTAGTCCTGAGGATGCAAGGGAAATCCACTGGGGCCGGGGGGTGAAGCACAAGTCATAGGTAATATCTATCTCTGCATACAAGCTATGAGATATCTGTCTATTCTGCCCCAGGAGATAATTTCTTCCACAGCAGACCATTTCCTCACACACATCTTCCCCACAATGTCTGCATGAAGGTTTGTTGACATGTTTAAGGAGCTGGATGCTGACCAGTGTAAGGGTGTCACTCATAGTCATGTGGAATAGCTTCCTCCCGTCAACTTCCATGGTCAGAGCTTGGACAAGACCACATGGACTTGAATAACCTGAGGAGCCACTCTCACTGCCAAAGCGTGACACAGTGAGAGGGCAATGAGCAAAGCACCAGCTACAGAGAGTTGATATAGCTCATCCTCCCTGCAGGACCCAGAGGTGCACCGAGGAGGAGGAAGTGGGACAGACAACAAGAAGAGGAGAAGGCCAGTGAGGAAGCAGTACCATAGCATAGCAGCAGCAAAGAACCCAGACTCCAGGGACTAGGGCTTAGCAAAGATGGATGATACAAGTAGGGAAAGGAAAGCAGAAACAGTAAGGCCTGCATATAAGAGGGAGTCACTGATACACAATAGGGCAGCTGGATCCCCTTGCTACGGCATCTCAGCAGTTATCACCACCAGGTACCAGTAGCGTCTCCTGGAAAAGAAATTGATTCAGTGTAAGATTCAACTCTGAACACCCAGAAAATCGGCACATACACTAAGCCAGCCACCACAGACTTTTACTCAACAGAGAACATTAGGGACATCTTCTCATTGCATCTTTGCAGAGTAGCTAAAGCTATTGCCCCAAGAATCAAGGTGAACTTTTCAGAAGAAAAAGCTCTTACCTCTCCATCGATCCCCAGAGCTCTTTCACTACCTTCCTCCCAGTACCCACCCTGCTTTAAAAGCTACAATTTTCAGCCCTACCTTCTATAGCTTCCCCAGCCCTCCCATTCCTAACCACCTCTGGGAGCATCAGAGGTTCACAGAGTTCAGCTACTGAAGAGGGATCATCTCTCTTCCCTCTGTATGTTGCTTTTTCTGCTCTTCCCCTTTGTTTCTTAAAAATGCCAGGTTTTAGATCTTTGAAAATATCAGCATATAGCTGATGCTAGATTGCTCTCAGAGACCCCCTTCCTCATACTAACACACTTTTAATACCACTTGGATGCTCAAATAACACCAGTGGAAACGAACATAGAGGTAGGTCAGCCCATGACATCCATTATGTGCCCTCAGTTAGAGCCCCCATTGCCAGAGATGTTGTATACAGGCAGAACAGGACTCAACCCTGCCTGGGGCTGCTGAGAGAGATTCTTCTTCCAACTTAAAAAAAAGGCTTTCCCACTTGTTTTCACCCAAGGTTGAAGTAAACAGTTAAAATGTAAAATATCCTTCTGCAATGGTATCAAAGGAAAGCTATATTCTACTCCAGGGATTATATTTGCTGAGATGAAGGAGGGACCAGAGGTTTCTAGAACAAGAACAAGACCTTGAAGCACTTCTGGGAGGTGTGGAGGAGGGGGATGGGGTGAGGACACAGAAATTAATATAAACTACAAATAAAGTTCTGTTGTTCATTGCAATGCACTAAAAATGTTTAGCACTCTATTTTGGACCAACCTGCCATTACCTCTGTAGGGAATAAAAGAGAAAAAAAAATACTCTGACAATGGTATTAAAAGACAGTATTTAATTTTAAAGCCATCTCTACCTGCCCTTCTGAACCATTGCTACCTGGCTGATGGTAGCAAAATGGATTGAGGTTTAAACAGCAGTGAGTAGTGGGTTAGTAGGGACACAGCATCTGGTCCCTAAAAACAGCCTCAGTGCAAGATTAGGAGGGAACCAGAGACAGTGATTCAGCATAGTGAAATGCAGGAGGTAGCAGCAGTGAAGGAGAGGGTAAGCATGTGCCCAGGCAGCCACAGACCTTGCTGCAGGAAGATGGGAACAGGAGTGAAGGAGTCGCTCAATGTTGGGTGAGTCTGGCTCAGTCAAGGTGAAAGAGAGGGACTCTGCCATGGGAGGGCCAGAACAGAGAGAATCAATGACCAAATGAGCTGAAAGGGTTGAAGAGATCACAGCTGAAAGGATGTGGGGCTTCATGGAAGAGCAGGAGCTGAGCAAAGATGGGGCCATGCCAAATGAGAGGCAGCAATTACATCTAAGAGAGTGGAGTGAAGGGGCCTCTTCTTACAGTGCTTGAAGTTCTCCCACTGACTTACTCAGGACCCCTTGAAAAGCAGCCTATGGGTCGGCAGTGCAATTGAAAAGATAAAAGTCTGTAAGTAGCCTGTGTTAAAGGAGTTTTGTCTGTGGTTAAGAGCTCAGCTTCGTATCTTTAGCCCAGAAGATCACAGGTTGAAGATTTAGGGATCCCTCTGGAAAGTGTTACCTATTTAAACCAGTCCAACCTTTGGTGCCTAGCTTTTGCTGGACTTTAAGGAGGGATCATGAATGTGGGAAGACTGTGATGCCAGGGAAATCATTCAGTGAGAGCAGTGAATCCATGGGCATTCAGGAAGCAGGGTGTCAGGGCTGAAATGGTAAAAAAAAGAGTTGTATTACAGCAGAAAGTTTCCCAAGCTGTCTCAGGTAACCTCTCCACCTATAAGTTAGTATTTCAGCTAGCGAAGACTGTGATGGGCAGGGAGGCAAGTTAGGTTTCTGCTTACTTCCTTCAGGAGAGTAGCCCAGCAGGAACTTCACAAGTAAGACACATTCCTTTGGTGATCCTTGAAGTCCCTCCGTGTCCCTGGACCAGTTCTTCAGTTCCTTGCTCTCGATCAGGCGGAGCACAGAATGGGACGGTGATGGCAGAGAGCCAGCAGGTTTTCCTTGTCCGGTCTCCGCGCCGGCAGTCTTTCTCCGCTGCTGTTTGGAAAAGCTGTGAGCGGCGTGGAGACCTCCCCGGAGGTTTGACTCAGACGTTACTGTGTGGCGTTTGGACAGCTCCAGCAACGCCTCGGAGTGGCCTTTTCCGAGATAAATCTGCTGACTTGCCTCCTGCCTCGTCCAACTTCCAGGAATTCTTCTGCCCTCAGTCGAGTTCCCATTCACCACCCTGTTCCTCTGTGAACCCGATAAATAACCGGAATTGCTCTCACAAATACTGAGCACTTCATTTGGTTTTAAAAAAAAAAAAAAAAAAAAAAGTGATAAGCAAGTGAGACTAGAAATCACTTTAGATGCTGAGATTCTAGGTGTTAATGAGTAACATGCAATCTGGCCATCTGTGTGGTTTTCAAACACAGGTAAATCTATGAATACTTTTTTTATCAACTCATCTAATTTCCTTGACAGATGTGAGGGATTAAANAAAAAAAAAAGAAGAAAAGAAAAGAAGAAAAGAAAAGAAAAAAAAAGAAAAGAGGAAAAAAAAACCCCAAACAACTCCTTGATTTCTCACTCTGAGCCAGACCTGAAGGATGAAAAATCTCAAGTTTTCAATAAATGTTTTACATGGATAAAAACCCTATTTTTGGTTCTGCTATGTAAAAACAAAAGAAAATTAATAACATTGTCCCTGTTGGAGTCAAGATTTGTTTCTCCTTTTTAAATCTTTTTCCTTTCCACACTGTGAAGGGAGCACGCCAGGGGTCAGGCACAGTTCAGAAATATATACAGTCCAGGCAGGATTTTACAATTCCCCTCAGCAGGAAGATTGAGTTCTTCTCTGACTCCCAGATCCACAAATGAAATGAATTTCTTCCGTAATAATGAATGCTGGCCTGTTCCAATGCAGAAATGGCACCAGTACAAGGTAGAAATGAATCCAAAGAAGATGGTCTTGAAATATCTGCTACTGCTTGTTATTAGATTTCCTGCAAAAACTACAATCTTTCATTAAAAATTTTATATCAAGGAACAGAGGTCCGCCAGCAATTGTTTAACTAGAGTGCAGTGAAATGCTCTAACCTGGCTGGCTTTCCCCAAAAAGGGGATTAAAACAGATGAGTGAATTCCTGTACTGCTGAATAATAAGTACAAGCAAAATAGCCTATGGCAGAGCGGAGTATCTCATGTGATAGCCCAGGGCAGGAGCATATGAGGAGAGGCAAACAAGTCTCAGTTTTATCATTCATCCATCTCGACATGACACTCACTATTTCTATTCAGCCACCAGCAGGAGAAAGTGTAACAGCATCAATAATATTTCCAGGACTACAGAAGAGCCCCAGGCCACTTGGGGGAGTGGCAACAGTGGCATCCAGGAGAGCTGCTGTAAACGTGACAATGGAGGAAAAAGTATCTCCTTTTCCATCTGGGGATGGAGGCAGATGGGAATGGAAATAAATACCCTCTCTAGAATATCCATTTCTGATAAGAATGATTCTGTGCTGGCCACAACTGCTTGAGGTTGGGACAAGACCTTTTAGCAGCCTCAGCACCTTCTTGTGGGCATGGTAGCAACCAGGCTCTGCTTGGTGTGGAGGCTGGAGACCAATGCCTCTCTCGTTCCCTATTCGGTGGGGTTGATGCGGGCACCACCTCCCCTGACCTGGTACCCATCCTTACCCTTCCTCTCAACACTGCAGAACAGGTACCACTCACGTAGCCTGGACGCTTCCCAGCCAAACAGATGTAGCAGCAAGGAGCTGGGGAAAATGATAATCCAGACAATTAACAATCAAGGACTGAGCCATGGCCCACCTACAGACTCACCACTGTCCAGCATCCAACCTTGGATCTCTTTCCAGATGATGCCATACACAGGCAATCTATTTAAGAGCTTACCTTTTGGATAGAGCCTGCTGGAATCCGTACTGTTTTTACTGCTTCTTCAGGCCAGTTTTTCTCAGTCTTGGCCAACACCCTGATTTCCAGCCTCATGTCACACTGTACTATTATTTTATTCTCGGCAGCTGCTTGAGCTTCCAGGCAGGATAGACTGGAACTGAATATTTTCTTGGAGAACTGAGTATTTTCTGGGGTGGGTATTGGTTGTGCAGCCAGTCTGAGTTTCATCAGGAACAAAGAAATTAAAACCTCACACCAAGTTCTGTGTTGCTTCATCGTCGAGCTAGCCACCTGATGGGAAAATGTGGTCTCCTGAAGACAGCCCCTTGTTCTCTCCTTGCTACCATACTTTCTTACCTTGACCAAGGCACCACCCCTCCCTGGGCTGCTACAATCCACAGGTTCAGATGGCACACCTGCACCATATTAATGAGCTGGCAGGGCTGTGTGTGCCCAGCATGCTGCTTGCCTCTCCTGTTAGAAACCTGCCTCTAATAAGCCCTGGTGCTGCTTCTAGTCCTCATCTGGCAACAGCATGAGCATCTCTGCTGGTGCTCCATGTCATAATGTCACCACACCCTGAGCAGGAACCATTCATGTGACAGCACTCCTACGAACCCTGCAGAAGCCTTGCATCGGAACAAGATCCATCCTCTTCCAGTGAAGCTCGGTCTCCTTTTTCCAGCCGTTCACTTGCTTGCTGGCCAAGCAACGTGCTTGTGTATGTGTGAAGATGGCCAGGAGAAAGGATGGCAGACCACTAGTTAATGGGCTCACCATTTCAGTGGCCTATTTCTGTCCCCTCCATCCCAGCAAGTTGCCACCATGAGCCATGATGCACAATGCAGACATCTCTGCCAGCTCCAGTGCATGCATGGGGAAATGGTCCCAGGAAAATGATGAACCCCCAGGAAGGAAACTTGGAAGGAGTTCTCAAGCAGTGTTTGGCACCGTGCATCTACAGGAGAGTTTTAATCTTGGAAAGAAGAAAGGAAAAATTTTTCAAGGACTGTTAGACAGAGCAACTGCCCTTTCTGCAAGACAAAGTACAAGAGTACTTTGGGGATCCTGTGATTAACCTGCATTTGGGAGATGCCTTCTGCTTAGCAGCAGCAGAGACAGTATTAAGAAATCCTAGATCCAGTTGCATCTGCAAGGGGAATTTGGTGCCTGGAGGATAAATACCTATTTTCATTTTGGAAAGCAGACTGGGCTCACCCACAAACTCTGGCAAAGAGCTCCACAGGAGTGGGGAAGGGGGTCAGGGCTTTGGTTTCACGTCTCATTGGAAATATGGCACACACCCCTCATTCCTTCCCCTAGCAACATTTTGTTTCATGCTGACTTGGGGGAAGAGGATGGCCCCTTTCAGGCCAGCCCCTCTTTTCCTGCAGCATTGCGGGTTCTCCACGGAGGTCGGCTGCCCAAGAAATGGCAAAGAGGCCAAATCTCTGTAGGGGCTGCTGAGAACACAGCTGGAGGTGGCAAAGCTCGCAGACAAAAGCAACTTGCTGACAACGTTCAGCTAAGGAAGAGGGGGGTTGGCTTTTTTTTTTTTTTTTTGCGTTTCAGCTCCAAGGAACTCCCTGTTCTTTGTACTCCAGAAGCTTCTGNTTTTTGAAAAAAAAAAAAAAAAAAAAAAAAAAAAAAGAGCAAACAGGAACAGAAAAGCAGGTAGAGGCCTTCATGTCTGTTCCCTTACCTTCTGGAGAACACTTTCAACATAGAGTCCTTGAGGGAGTTGCTAATAGTTGGGACTGAAGACAAGGCTGAGATGCCATTAGCAGCTTTTTTACTGCAGCCTGGGAGAATGAACCCTTACCCTCAATCTGCTGCCATGAACTTTTCCCATAATGACTGAGCTGGACAGGCAGTCTGGGAGCAACATAAACCTGGAGCCATCTCTCCTGGAGTGTGTCCTTGCATAGGAAGTGCTCCAGCAGACTTGAACAAAGTTTGCTCTGCTTCAGCTGCCTCTCTGAGTAAGTTTTTCATGACCAGGTCACACATTTTCTTCTCCACACTGCTCTTGCTTCTATATAATCCACATAAGTGTAAGGGAATAGTGCCATTAAAAAAAAAAATGTTTTAACTTTGCAATCAACAGGCTCCATAGCTTTGCATGTGAGCTGAAAGCTACATGTCATACAGTTTCTTCTGTCAGAGGACTTCTGGAGAACAATGCCTTCAGGAAGGCATGGAGACCCATTCATCATGCCCAAAGCTTGTCCGTCTCTGCAGCAAAGGGTCTCTGAAAAGGAGTCAGTGTTGGTTTAGCCACCCATAGATGCCAAGCTAAAAGCTTTAAAATGTTGTAAGGTAAAAATTCAAGCTGATGCCTTGTCTAAGTGCAGGAGATGGGGAGCCTTATGATAAGTATTTCATAATTGTTTTCTAAATTCTCATCTTATTCATGGATGTAGCATGAGGCTATGCAGTTTTTTGCCTTTCCCAGTTCCACCCAGGGTCCAGTCTGAGATCTCTTTGTTCATCCCAGTTTCTTCTGTCAAAAATCTTGAACCAAATTCCATTTCACGTGTGTTAGTATGAATTATTTCAGAGCAGATCTGGCAAAAAAATAGCATTGCAACTTTTTACTATCAGACCAAACTTTTTATTATTGTTCACAAATAAAGAGAATTTTCTTTAAACCCTGTTAAGGTTAGCATTCTCTAATTTGGGTAACAATGTTCACTGAAAACCAAGAACTAGTTATTCAGCTTTCTTGCATGCATCTTCACTTCTTTACCTTTTTACTTGCTAAGAATTCCCAGGAAATCCAATAATTCAAATTTTTGTTTAAAAATCCACAAAAGATGTTTGCTGACAAAGCCATTTATCTCCAAGCAAATGAAATCTGACCTACTCTACCCTTCCGTGAAAGCAGCCTTTGACTCCATAATGAAGACTAAAAGGGCTTTTGTTTAAAGAGCTACTTTTTCAAAGTAGTCTAGAAGGCTCATGTATCAGTAGATTGGCCTGAAAATTGCTGCAGTGCCTTTGTAGCTGAGGTGGGTCTCATGGTGTAAATCTGGAGTCACTGTCTCTGGTGGATTGGGACAGATCCTTCCCTAGTTTACATGTTGGTCATTTCTGGTGTCCAATTTTTACTATTTCTTCTCTAAAGCTGTAGGCAAAACAAAACAGGTGGGACCTAAACCAAAAAATGAGATCATTGTCCTCCTTCAAGCTGGGGAACAGCATGGAGATCCTTCTCTGCTTGTGGCAGTGTGAAAGTTTCCTTCTGGTCCCTTCAGGCTGCTGCTGTGTCCAACACCTGGTGCACAGGTATGGAGATGTCTGAGCAGTCAAGGCGCAGGTCTCTTCTTCAAAGCTCTTTCAAAATCGTGTAGCCAGAGAAGCTGAAACCTTGGTACAGCTGGCATGACCATCCCTCCAGACCCTCTGGGTAGAACTGAATTTGTGTCCCAAACTGCCAGGAAAAGAAGAGAAGCAATGTAGAAAATCTGTTCTTCCCTTGCAGTCACAGTCTGGGGTGAAGTCCCACCTCCAGAAATGGATTTCAACATGCCAGATCCCCACAGGCTGGGAGGAAACCTTGGACTAGGGGTGTCCAGGCATTTAGCCAGACCCAGATGGGTCCAGTTGTCTTTTCAAGAGGCTATCCATCACAGCTGAGCTAATCTCTGGTCTTGTGGCAGGAGGAGACTGCAGTTCAGGACACAAATCCATCCTGAGGCCTTCTCTAGAGATAAAAGCTTGGGGGCGTGGGGGGTCGGGGTGGGGAATGGTAACAGCCAACAAGCCAGGCAACTCTTCAAGTCAGTGAAGAACACTGTGTGGGCCATGAGTTTACAACTCTGTACCGAGATAAAAGCAAATAAATAAGGACAGAAATATCCATCTTGTCCTCCAGCAGGGACTGAGTCACTAGGATGGTAGGCCATGATGGGGACAGGGACACCACTCACTCCAGGAAGGCCCATTTACCAGCAAGGTGTGTGTCTGCTTCACAAGCACCAAGTAGCTTTGGCAGGATCTCGACTCTTGATGACTTTAAACAGAGCACAAAGAAAAGGCTGTTCAAAAAAAAAAGAAAAAAATTCCTTATTTTAAATAAAGCAAGAAGAAAAAAAATCTTCACATTTAAAACTCTTTTTATTGCCCTCATTGCTTAAGATAGCGTTACCATAAATCGACTCGACCATAACATTATTTGGAAACCAAAAGGATTACCACATCTATTAGAATATTTAAACCATATGTCTGGGGTTCAGAGCTCCCAGTCCCACAGTGCATGCACACACTGGCCAGCAAGGCTTCTGCTCCTGTTGGCAGGGAGCTGCTAGCTCTTCACAGAGGGGAGGACTGTGTCCCTCTATTGATGTGGCAAATTGGGCATTTCTCTGTTCTTTTATGGCAGCATTTAGCCAGGGACCATGATGCAATTTACCAACAATATCAAAGCCACACAACTCCACCATCCCATTGCCAGGAGGACCATGAAGCCTACTGTATCCCACAAGGTGAGTGACTCCAAATGAATAGGGGTGGAATGGGGAGAGATCACATAAATTCACCTGGTTCCTTTAGGCTCCAAAGCAGACGTGAGGTGGACCAGTCCCTGATGTCTGCCTGTAGGAGTCCAAGTTATGAACAAAAGTGACTTGTCTTTAGGGGAAACCAAATTGCTTATGAGTAAAAAGCAGACAGAAGATCTCTCAGTGCATGTTTCCCCATGGATAACAATTTTTTGATCTCAGAGCCAGCAACAGCCCCCTCACTCTCCTCCCTCGTTGGATGCAGTTCACAGTCAGATGGTGATGCGTAGAGATCCTTCCAACAGAACAAGTGGATCTCCAGGAGACAGAGTCTGCATCTTCAGCATCTCTTCTTGCTGACACAGGGGGCTGTGAAGCTCCAAATCCACTCAGCCACACCTGCCTCTACAGGAGGATGGTAAATAGGCATAAATCTTCTGCCTTCTGCACTGGTTCTATGCGGTGCCAGATCCAACACAGCATGTGAAGAGCAGATCGTTTGTAAAGAGGACAAGTCACTCTTGGAGTCTTTCTTCCCATAGCCAGTACAGAGAAGTGGTCACATTCAACTGGGATTTTTAGGCAGTGCCTTCAGCCTGCTGTGCATATTTGAACCCATCCTCATTCAAAACTGGCTAACCAAATTATTTCACTTAAAAAAATAAAAATCTGCTTTCTTTTAGCAGGGTGGTTTTAAAACCACATTATTTCTTAGACTGACTTGAGGCAATGGCCATACAAATACCTTCATTGACATAGCCAGGGTAGGGAGAGATCAAGGATGGAGACCCTGTGGCACACTGAGATGGTCCTCCCTGGGCAGGTTTGGTGAGGAAAGATTTGTATCACAGCACCCAGGCACAAAGTCGGACCCACTATGAAAAAGACATGAATTGCAGCAGCACGCAGGACTCAAGTTATGGTGACATTCAGTGATGGTTGGAGGAAAGATGACACTGCCAGAGAGGAGGGAGGCAGTGGAAAGACAGTGAAAAGCAGATTAGGTGAGCTATAATTGAGCTATAAACATTGAACTAACTTCTAAATGAGCTGAGCTGGTGCATCTCTTTTTAAGGTACTTTCAATAGTCTATGAACCTGACATTTTTCAGCTATCTCATCTGAAATTTTTCCCATCGTGTCTACCCAAAACAGCATTTTTCTAGTCAAGTTCCAGCAAAAGTGGTTCTGCTGTTTCTGAAAATTACATTCATTAAAAATAGGCTATCTACACACCAGGGAAAGGGAGATCTTTCAGCAGTTTCCCCAAGAAGTTCCAGCTGGAGACAAATGTCTTGAAGACAGGTTCACCCCATTCATAAATACTTTCTACTCTCCTGGTTTAAAACTAATTCAGGGTGGCCAAGCTATAAGTCTCCTGTTCACTCCAGCTTAATGCAGATGTCCCACAAGAAAGATGCTCCAAATCAGGGCCACTGCAGCTTGCAGAGCTTCCCCAGGTGTGTTTGCTCTGACCCACTGTAAGCCAATGTGGTTCCCAAGTTCTGCTCCCAGCATTCCCACTGCAGCTGTTGAGGATGAATGGGTCAAGGAAGGACAGCTGGGTCTTCAGAGACATGAAGTAGGTGAGTAGAGTTTGTAAGAGAAAAACCAGGACACTTGGAGTGATGGGGAAAGGACAATGGGACAGGGAACAGGAGAAAAAGGGCATTAAAACAAGGGTAGTTTGTGCTCTCACTCACAAAGATGAGTCACCCAGGAAAAACAGGTTCCTCTGATGGGAGAGATGGATCCACATGTGCTTTAATAAACCCACTTAGAGGGCTCGGCACGTCTTAAACATACACTGAGTAAGCCTGTCGGGAGGTGGCTAGCACACTGCAGTGCAGATGGGACAGACCAGTCAGGAATCCCCCATTCTTCCTTTCCAAGGCTGCTCTTTAAAACACTTGGAAAAGTCCATGAAATGGTCCCCAATGCTTGAGAATGTGATAAAATTGACTGCAGCCCACTTTGCCTAAGCCACAGTATAGAACATAAATATCGTCTCTCCTTTATCTGTCTTTGTTTTAGCTACTTGGAGGAAAAAAGCCTCATTTGCAAAGTAAAAGTATCTGCATGTCTGTGCAGTGGGGCCCAGAGAGGGAAGCCCTGGAGAAGCTCTGAGGGGACAAAGGGCTCTGCATTCAACAAAGTTGTGCTCAAACCACCTGTCCAGAACCCATGGGTTGTCCTCTGGCCTGATACAGGACCTCTGAGGCATGACTGCACATCCAGATCTCATCAGGGTATGCAAAATTGGGCATCAGAGTCCTCTTGGCTCCATTTGTCACCCCAGGAGCATTTTTTCCAGGATTAACTGGAGGGGGTCTTCTCTTCCATCAGCCTCAAAGCCTTTTTCCAGCATTGTCTCCAGCCTGGCAAGCAAACTGAGAGTGTCCTACTGGGGTGGAAACTGTTTTGGGTGGGGGGGAATGGAGAGGAGATGCTTGAACAGGCTAAGGTGGAGGGTTTTTCCAGTCAGGGTATAAGCTGGGGGTGGGGATAATATTATACTAGGACCTGCCTCATCTTCAGGATCTTTGTGTCACGCTGGTATGTCCGGTGCTTGTCAAGTTCTTGTTAATAGTGACAGCCCTGGATGGGGCTAGGGGGTGTTCTGCCTGTCCCAGTTAATACAGGCTGGAAAGAACTGGAAGGTGAGCCCAGGGCTGCAGCATCACATAGGGTTTAGCCTCCAGCTCTAGCCTGAGCCGGATTACTGCCTCATCTGCAATGGAAGGGCTCCCTCTGGTGCAACCAGTAATACTCTCTGCCTCTTCCTTTTCCCCTCCTTTTCTTTTTTTCTTTCTCCTACCACGTACGTGTCTGCTCCGGAGGGGACGACAGGACCCACCTTGACCTCTTCTTCACAGTCAAAAAACCCCAGTTCCTTGTCCCCGACGCACCATTGAACTATCCTGCCCATCCGTGACCACCCCAAGTGAGACCAAAATCCTGGGAAACCTTCCCCAGGAGAGCAGGACAATTATCACCCATGTCAGAAAGTGCAATCAAACTTCGCAGCCCTGTGCTTTGAAACCATCCAGTTAATTGTGGTCATGTCCAGTGGGATGTGAGCCCAAGTTAAGAAATGCCCTGATGCCTGGGCAGCAAACTCAGCACCCCACATTGCTCTCACCCCAGTCCTTTTTCTAACTGGAGCTGGACCCCTTCCCTCTGTGTAAAGTGGGGGAAAAGCTCTGGACAGGAGCTTGAGGATGAGGCACGTTGCAGAGCTGCTTTGTTAGCCACAAGACCTCCACCAAGGGCAATCTGCAGCTTGAGGTGCTGCTTGGCCTCTGAACAGCAGTTGCCCTAGTTTTTTACATGCTAGAGGGACAAGAGAAAGGGCTGAACCCTGCTTCCCTGGGCCTGGCAAAAATTTGTCAAATAGATGTGCCCACAAGATGCCATGGGGCTAGAAAGAGATGGGAACAAGCTCTCATCTCCACCAGCTCTTCACTGCTGCATATCACCACCCTCCTTATCTGAACAGAAATGAGATGCTGCTGCCCTGTCACTAAGCCAGGCAGACATCAGCTCTCCAGCTCTTCACCCATCTGACACTGCGGTGCAATCAGGGCAGGGCCCTGCCTGCAGCCAAACACTTGCCTGCAGGTTTCCATCCATCAGAAGGGTGTGGGTCATTCCCTCCTGCTCATAGGTCCTCCCTTCCTCAGGAACCATTGTACTGCTTTGCTAAACGCTGCCACTGCCGTAGCCAGAGGTGGCTGCATAAGCGGTGCTGGGCAAAACACAACCTCATGAAATATCAAGGAAAGGGGCCTGCGAGGCGACGAGGATCAAAGATGTTCTGCAATATAACAGCTGTTGCTATGGATGTCTTACAGATGTGGAGGGGCACAGCTCCGTCCAGAGCTAATTCGTCTTTCACTCACAAAACTGATTTGGCAAGGGAGGATTTGAAAGTTCCCACATGATTTTTTGTTTGTTTCATCTTTTCCTCCTTATTTTTTTTTTTTAATTAAGTTTCTCCTGATTGCAAAACCAAATGTAAAAACCTGTAAGTCTGAATAGCCCTAGGGAAAGGAGCACTCAGAAAGTTCTTGACAAAATTATAATTCTTGCTTCACTTGTGTAGTGAGAAATGTGCTCGATATGAAAAAGTTGCATGTATTAATCATGGCCATAGATGGCACCATGATTTAAAAAGACAGGAACAGAATAATTGCTATTAATGTCACTGGAATGGAGCAAACAGTTCTGAGGTGGATCCCAGTGCAACCACAAGAGGAAGAAATCTTACATAACATTAAATAATATTTAATAACTATTTAATAAATTATTTAATAATTATACATAACTGGTTTTAACCTGTTTTTCTAAGGAAATGAATCTTAGGCCATGGCTTAGGCTAATTTTGTATTTGCTGATTAGTTGGCTGAGTAGATGGTGGTGTGAAAATATTGATTTGACTGTAGGCTAAGGTAGTAGCTGTCTTCACTGAGGGAAAGGTAAGGAAAAGCCAGTTCAAGAGCTGTGTTGTGATGAAGCTTGGCCTGGGAAGGACCTGAAGGAGCAAACCAGCCAGGGCTGGTGCCAGACTGAGGACATGGATGCATGCAAGGCACAGATCTTTGTCTAGGAAACCAACAACTGGGCTAAACCAGAGGACGAAGGATATTTTAGTGTTACCCTCCACATCCGGGCCAGCCAGTCTCTGCACAGGGGTGAACCTCGTGGTCTCTTTTTTGCAGAAAGGCAGGCAAATAACTCGGGTCTGGGCTGTCAGCTTACACCTCCAGTCCCCACACTGCATCCTAGCTCCATGTCTCTATGTCTTCTCCTAGTCTGCACTCACTATTCCCCTTGTTTTTAACTGTGGCAGGAAGAGCAGTACTTGGCTGGGCCATGGTGCGTGAACCTCCTTATGGCTTGAATTCATCTCTCCAAAGCTACATGAGAAGGGGGTTGTGCCGAGAGACCTGAATGGGTGCTCACTGTTCACTGGCCAAGGGGAGAACTCCAGTTTGGCAGAGCTGCCAAGTCCCTAACCAAATGCAGTGGAAAACAGCAGCAGTGAAAGACCCAAAGCTCCCTCCAGCTTCTGAAGCTCCTTTCTTGGCAGTATCCAGCCATGTCAGCATCCTTCCTGGGGAAATGGACTTTGCATTCCAGCCATGCATCTCTAGACTTACAGGGATATTTTGTTTTTTTCACATACAGCTGTGCCTCTCCTATTTTATGCATCCCTTTCCTCCTACCCCTTCCCTCTCAGACGTTGCTCTTGCTGGAAAGCCCAATTTGCTGCAGGGAATGCAAACAGAAAGTCACCACAGAGGTGGGTGATGTGTTACATAGGGGCTTTGAAGTTCCTTTTATTTCCTTTGACCATCGAAAACCACCACCAAAGATAAAATATGCCAGAATTCAGAATGGGATAGGCAGTGGAATAAGATCTAAAATACAGAAAATATTGGTGTGTAGAAAGAAAGAAAGAAAGAAACAGGAAGGAAAGAGAGAGAGGGAGAGAATTAAAAAAATTATTAAAGAACATGAAAGAATGGAAAAAAGAGAGAAAAAGAGGGAGAGAGAAAAAGAAGAACAAGAACAAGAACAGAAAAAGAAAAAGAAAAAGAGAAAAAAAAAAGAAATTCTAATAAGTTTACAAATAAATTTTGAACAGGAGAGATTGTACATGCAATTATTATATATTCACGGGCAATAAAAATACCCTGTAGGATCTCACGTGGAATCGAATTGGGGTTAAAAGGCTTGGGTCTGTGCTGAGAAGCTCATAGTTGCAAGGCAAGAGGCATGTGGCTCCCGGGCTCAATGGTGGGTTGCTCTCCTTCCTACAGAAAAAAGTGGAAAAGAATTTCCATTGGCCCACCTTACCATCCCAGGGCAGGGGAACAGGGCCTGGAAAAAGCCACTTTCATATGTCCTGTCCACCAAGGCAGGCAAGTGCAATCACCAGCCCCTGCAATACAGCAAACAGAGAGGCAGGAGGAGGCGTCTTGAAGGGAACCCAGTGGCAAGACAAAAAAAGAAAAAAGACAATCTGGATTTGCTGAACCCCACTTCATTCCTCCTCCTTGAAGCCTACTATGATTCACGTTTTGTGAGGGCATGGAAAAAGTGAAGAGATTTAACCAAAACCACTCAGGAAGTCAGTAGCAGAGACTGAAATAGCCGTCTGGATTCTTGTGTTTTGCATCTGTTTCTCCCAGCAGCTCGTGAAGGTTGCTCCTTCTCTTCATTGCAAGAATCAAGCATTTGTTCTGAGGCATGTACATCAATAGATGCCATCTGACCCCGAAGTCCAAATCCCAGCATACAAAAGTGGGGACTTTGCACATCTAAGGGAATTATCTTGGCAGTTTTCAGACGTGCTTTTAGGTCTTAAAACAGGGTCAAACCAGGGTAAAGTCACACCCAGGTCCTCAGACATGCTGGTCTCTGTGTCCAGACAGCGATGCATCACTTAATGATCCGCACTGGCAGTGATCTGGAGGCCACCAAACAAACAGGCTCTATCTGAGCCAGATTCTCTGTCACTGGAATTTATTTGACCCAAATGTCCAGAACTGACATCAGCTTCATTAAAAAAAGAAAGAAAAAAAATAATCCCAAGTCTCAAACTTTGGATCTTGAATTTTGTGGCAATTTAGGAGTTAACTTCAGTCCACAGGGTAAGCAGGACCTTGAAGCCTTTCTCCCTGCTCTGTGCATCGGGAGCCATCTCCCATCACAAGTTTTACAGCTGACAGACCACTGGATTAACCTTTCAAAGGCAGCCAATAGCCCCTCGGAGACCTCACCCTCTGGTGAGGCATATCTGCCAGGAAGGCTTCCAGTTGGACCAAGCACAGGATACGACCACGGTCCTCAGAGCATTATGTTCTAATAGTTAATTGCTCTCACCGCTGGAAAAATGAAAAGTGCTTTATTTCCACACTGAATTTGTGGTGGGTGCTTGTGACCAGACTGATCCAGCGTAGCATGTTTCTTTTTTATTTATCTGTTTCACACTCGCTTCAAGAAACTTCATCTGGGTTGGGGCCCCACTGTGGTAGGCAGGCTATAAATCTATCTATCCAGTTGCTTAAAGCAATGGCTAACCACCCACCAGCCTGGATGGAAACTCGATGACCTGCTCCCTCACACCTGTGAAATTCCTCTGGCTTCAGAGCAGGCTGTCCTGATTTCAAACAGCCGCGGGGACATCAGCTTTGAATGGGGGGGGATGTCTAAATCTTCAGTGCTTACATACAACACCACAGGCTTTACCAGCCATGAAGAGGGGTGTTAGCCTTTCCCTCGCCTGTGAAAGAAAAGGTAAAGAGGGAGGAGGAAAAATGAAAGTCGGCTCAGTGAACAAAGCCGTTGTTGCTCCGCACTTATCAGTTTTGCTCCATATATTTCATTTATGGCTTTTTTTATTGACCAAAGGAAGCCCTGGAAACCTTGTTTTCCTTTATGCCGTGGTAACACCAACTCAGTGAGACGTGGGACTGACCACAGGCACATCTGAGCATAATTCACTAAAAATTCCAGTAAATGTTTTTCTAGCATGAAACTAATAGTAAGTAAGCAAACCCACCTCCCCCCAGGGAGCAACTAACCTTGCTGTTACCCGAGAATATTCTGCTGAACTCCACCAGCTACTCTGCCTCTCAAGTGGCACCTCTGGGCTTTGCTGGGTTCAAGTTATTGTTGACGTTCTGTTTTTCGACTACCTCCCTGCGAGAAGCCAGGGATGGTCCCTGCAATGTGGAGAATTGCTGGTTGCTGCTGCTGGAGATCAGGAGCATTTCAGGAAGCAGCCACCCACCTTAGAACCAGTGCCTCTGTGGTCTTGTAGTGATCATGTCTCTGCGTGCGTTGGGTTTCCATCAGTGGAAAACTACCTCCCTGTGGCACTACCTTGTATGTGGCTGAGGCCATGCGATTTTGAATCATCATCATCCTTTGCTTGGCTGGTACAAAAGGAAGTGGGGGGATCAGGCTGTGGGGCAGGGCAGAGGTCACTCCATTTTCCTGAGCATCCTTCCTTGACTTTGCTGTGCATGTCTTCATGTCTATACACTGTGTCCCTGTGGTTTCCATCCCATTATCTTGCTGACCATCTACCCACTAGCCCACGCACACATATGGTGGCTTATCTTTTCACCTTGAATCCTTGGTTCTCATCTCCCTACCTGCCTTCCCTGACTACCAGGATAATGTTCAGATGGCTGAGCTCCCTGGAGCGGCAGTGTTTTCCACTGCTTGGAGTTTATAGCCATCCTGCTTGGGGTCACAGGATGGCACCCTCCATAAATCAACCTCCCAGATTTGTAAAGGCACATTACACACTCCACAGCTTCTAATGACAGTCTCCCAGTTTCCAAGGCCGGGAAGGGGGAAAAGGAAATCAGCACCTCCATGGACTGACATGATGAGACTTTCAGTAAATACTGGCATGCCTACCAGACTTAAAAGGCTTTTTCTTTTTCTTTTTTTTTTTACCTTTTTTTTTTTTTTAAAGAAAGGCTGAAACAAGGTAAACTGCAGCCATTTGCCATAACCCTGGTGAAGATGTGCTGCATTCATATGGAAGTGCTTCAGACATGCCTTTTTTCTCTGCAAGGTCATCCCTGAGACATCCCAATGAGAAATTGTTCCCAGCATGAAGGAAGCAGCCTGCATGTAAAGTGCCTCTCTCCTTGCTTTAGGACTTGAAAAGTTCCATAGTCTCGAGGGATTAATTAGAGGAAGGAAAAGCAAATGGTAAGAGAGGCCAACATGCAAAATAAGATCTAGGCTGTGAAGTCAGTGGACTCCACCTCACTCCAGTAAGCTGTATTTCTCTCCGGGTTTCACTGCCTGTACTCACCTCTACTCTGCCTGCAGTAGTTTGGACACCAGCACCTATGAACACAGCTAAATCTGAACATCTTCATGTGAGATTCACCTGCCACGTAAGTGACTGTTGCTTTTTGGGATGGTCTGGGGCACCTGAGACAAAACTCAGATGGAGCTGTCAGATATGGCACCTTTGTCCTCCTGGGACAACATCAGGTGTGATGTCCTGAGGCTCTGTAGATGACACCAGGAGCCCTGTTTAGCTGCTCGCAGACAGACAGTCACCTGACAGTGACAGCTTGCGTAGGCAGGGAGACCAGTGAAGGATGTTCCTACTCTGAATTCATGAGGCTTTTGTAAGACATTAGTGTAATCATGTGGAAGGGAAACAGAGACAAAGAGGCCTCCAGGACCTTGCCCACCATCAAAGAAACAACGCACAGCACTGGAGCTGGGTGCGGGCCCTTGAGCAAGCCATGTCCATCACACTCCAGCCTGGGCTGACATGAAGCAGGGACTCTGCCTGTTGGGCAGTTTATCCGCAGAGAAAAGGACTCGGTGAAGCATCCTCAGCATTGCTTCCGCCCTACAAGGCAGGGCCCTTTCCTGGGCAGCGGGCAGCATTCAGAGGGGTAAGCAGTTGGAGTGAGACACATTCAGAGAGGGGTTTCAATCAGCTACCCGTACTCATTTGGTTAAAAATAAATGATGACCTCGTCAAAAGGCTCTCAGGAACTCACAGGTGCTTGAGCTCTGTTGAAGCTTTCTGGAAATTGCTCCTTTTTTGTTTAACTAAAATAATGATCCACCCAGGCCAAGAGACAGCTCTTGAACAAAAACAACTGGCTATGGAGGCATTCTGCTGTAGACCTTCCAAGCCTTCAACAAAATAGCGATTGGTAGTTTCTTCCCCTGTCTTCCCTCTTGATCCATACAAAAAGCATCTCATTTTTCTTGTTTGCCAATGCATCAGGAAGAGGGAATTAGTGCAAAACCTTTTCAAATTATTTAGTAATAAGAGTCATCTCATTATTGCAGATAATTAATTCAGAAGTAGCTTCCTCCACAAGGCTCTTAAACTCGTTAGTTTCCTTAGCAAGGTGAGTCAGTCTGCAGGAAGGATGTGTGCCCTCCTCTGAGGGGTCTGGCAGCCTGAAATGGATCCCACAGCATCCTCTCTGGACAGCTGCACAAGGCAACTACACAGTCAACACTACGGGCAGCTCTAGGGCTGCAATAATATGTCCACCAACATTTTCCAAATTTCAAAGTAACTCCCACTTTACTGGCTTCAAACTGAATTTGTGTTAATGTTTTAAGGTGAATTTTTATCCAAAGCCTTTTTCTGAAATTAAGAATTTCAAAACAAGGGTTTCAGAGTTGAAAATGTGGGAGTGCTTTGGTTTGAAAAGTCCTTAAAAAATAAGATACCAGTTATGAGATTTCTTCTTCATGAGGTATAATTCTTCAGAGAAAAGGGGAAATGCCTTCTGAGAAAAGATAAATCCTTGCTGAAAAAAAGCTGAACTTTGCCATGTGTGGTGATTTGCCATTTTGCCATTGGTAAGAAAGCAGTAGAAGAGAAGTAATTTTAGTTCTTCTACAGTGTTTTTCCTTCACAGATCAGAAGGCAGAATTCATGACTAACTCTTGGCAAAAGGTAGACCAAGGCACAGAGACATGCAAGGATTCTTTTGCTCATGGCCCTTCATCTGTGGAGAGCCCCAGAAAGGCTTTGTGACCTGTGGAGGTGGCATCTACTGGACCCCAGACACCCTTGGGTGTCTCATGCCGATGTCCCTCTTTCAGCCTCTTTTGCTAAAGCAGGAAATTAAGTTCAGCAGCATTTTCTGCCTCCTGAAGCCATTAAACTCACCACCCAAATTCAACCCAATTTGGTGGAAGGGTGGAAGTCTCAAAAACAGTTTTGTTTTGGAAAACCTTGCCAAAATCTGTACTTGGGTAGAGGAGAAAAAGAGCTAGAGAATGGTCCCAGTGAGGAAAGGACGAGTGAAGTGCTCCAGCGGCCAGGTCTATGGGAAGGGAAGCAGGGAAGGACATTCGCACTGGGAGCCCTCTCAGGCAGCACTTTCCTCCCTTTTGCAGCTTTGCCATGCACTTGCTTAATCACCAGCATCTGGTTTGTGTTGAAACACACAAGCAGCAGACCATCTTGGGGAGGGTTTGCCCTTGTGTGCACGTCTGTGTGTGTGCTGTTTGTGTGTTGTTTTTCTGCTCTGGAGGAGTGAAAGGTTAAAGCAGCTGTTCACATGAAAACAAAAATCTTGGATTAAAAAAGGGTCAGGAAGCAAAAATACTTGAGTTCCCATGATCTGTTCTTCTGGTGAGACACTTTCTAATTCAGTGCAATGCATATTAACTGCTTGGGCATTTCTGTCCCCCTGCATGTATTTGTGCAGAGGCATGCATACTTATGTGAACGGACATGTTCCCCACGTGCATACAAAGCATAAGACCCATGGTAAAAATACAAGAGAGCAAGGGGGCTGCAAAACCCTTTCACTTTGTTTTCAAAAAAACCAAAAAACAATGATAAAACAGGAGCGGCTCATGGTGGTGGGACCTGGCACCAGTACAGTCAATACAGAGCCATCATAGTCACCTGCAAGAGCCAAACCAGACCTTGACTGGTGTGGCTCCATACACCAGAGACACAAACCTTTTGCCCCCAGATGGCAAGGAGAAATCAGGGAGCTATGATAAGAACTGAGTGCAAGCCAAGAAAGACCAGCAGTCACTTGCAAAATTTTGGCATTTCCCTCAATCTGGTCTTCAAAACTCCTGCCTTTAAAGCAGAGATCCAAGATCCACACACTGGGAGGGTCACTGTTGTAGGATACCCAGCCTCTCTCCTGGGCCTTCTGGGTGTTATTCTCGCCTCCATCACACTGGGCAGGAGTTGTTGTGGCCTGTTGGACTTACCTATGTTAGCAGAGAAAAATAATCAATGTCAACTTCACATTGGCTGTGGCCACAGTCCAGATTCATCCAGAAATTCCAGGATTTTAGAAAGGGTCCTGTGGACAAGAAAAACCTGACATAGCCGTGAGTCACTTGCCAACAGCAGGAGGCGTCACCAGACATATGAAGCCCACATGAAGGTGGCATGCAAGCTCACCTTAACCAGATGCAGGCAACAAGGCAAAGAGGTATGAAACCAAACACCCGCTACTCCACAAAGAGCAAACCCATTCAGCCTAGCCCAGCACAGAAGATGGCAGCTCAGCTTCTCTCTGCTCCTTCCCAGATGAAACTGGAATCATGACTGGAGCCTCCCTGAATCACTGGGAAAGACAAGACTCGACAAGTGTCCATCACTCCAGGGGACAGCAGATTGTGGCACATGAAACACCAGCAGCTTGAAGGAGGATCAGAGGAGCTGGGAAATGGGCATGATGAAATTAACAGGTTTTCCTTGAATAAGGGCTTAATTAAAGTCTTAAGGATGTAAGAGCTCAACTTTGAGGTAGACAACATATTCAGCTGAGGGATAAGAACGTTCCTAGACCCATGTTTTCCCTAGGTACTGAGAGGTGAGGTTTTGCCAACCTCTGTAGCCCGGGTTGTTCCTTGGGCACTCTCCACTTAGGGCTCTCTCAAGCCGGTGACCACAGTCTTAATACGCCCCTCAGCACCAGGGTGCATGCCATACTTGCATCTCCATGGATTTTTGGGACTCTAACCAAGTGCTGCAGGTAAGGCAGCTTGAGTGATGCAGGTCTCCAGCCTTTTAGTAAAAGGCAACATGAGATCAAGTTTTGCTGAGGCTGAGCAGCAAAAAGGTGGGATGTTACGAGCAGAGCTTTATATGGTTTCAAAGGCAAAAGAGCCTTTGATTTAAGGCTGTGGTGGGTCACCTTGGCCACAACCAAGCAACCCAACCCTAAAACCTACAGCTGTGCTGTGAGGGCAAGATCTCACTGAGGAACATCCTGCTTTCTCTGGGTCTTTCAAACAGAGAACTGAGGTTTACCCAAAGGGGAGGAGGGGCAGAGGGGAGGCAGGGATAACTTAATGGCAGAGCTGAGACTCTGGTTGCTCCCAGGACACAATATCTCTTGCATTAGATAACAGCTATCTGGGTGAGTCGGCAAATTCCCAATGCAGATGATATTTATATAGATGATATCTAAAAGTCCCTTTCAACCCAAACCATGCTATGATTCTATGATGATTCTATACGCAGTGGACATTCATATGCATCACGATGTAGAAAAACGCAGCTCTCCATAGGCTGGAGCCACGTCTTATTTTGCGTCTGATTTTTCTTTCCCTCTAGTTTTTTTCCTATGCAGGGGGATGAGAGCTGAGGTGGGTTGGGGAAGGAGAGGAAGAGGGAAGCATGCTGACTTCTGTTATCCAAGAAAATACATGTAAAAGGGGATATTATCCAAGTTATAAATATAGAAATGAAAGCAAAAGTGTCACCTCACTGAACAATGGGGGCATTTATGGGATAAAGTTACCGCAAATTAAGGGCTGGCACAAGCTGACTTGGGATCACAATTTATAGCGTAGCCTAAATCCTGGCTTGCAGACAAGTGGGATAAAGTTGAGTTCATTGTGAAAGTTTCTATTTTCATACCATAGGCAGGGTGAGCTCAGCGAGAGGTGGAAGAAATGACTTAAAGGTCCTTGGGGAGGCTCAGCCTACTTTGCAATATTTGTTAGTCCTACGTAGAACTTTTCTTGTAAAGAGGGAAGTCCCAAGTCAGATTTAGGCTGGATGACCTTCCTGACCAACTGGTAGAGCTGGGATTTGAGGAACGGTGAGTTCCTCCATGCATTCATCTGTGTTTTAAAAGGAAGTGCATTTAGGAGCAATGAACTTCTTACCTGTGCTGTCCAACGTTTATCATGACAAATCTTCCCAGGGATGTTAATGGTGACATCCTCCACAAGGGAGGGGATGGAAATGGCACTGCAGGTTCCGTTCAACAGAGTGTTGCACAGATGTACAGCAAGAAACAAGAAGCTGCTATTTCAGGTGGAAATTCATTCAGCCCAAATTCCACCAGTGCAAGCGGTGATGGGGATAGAATTGCTTAGCAAACACTAGACCAAAGGAACTGGATGAAAAAAACTCCTCCTCCAGGTGCTCCAACTGCCAATGCTGGGATGATGGACAGGCTAAAGGAGGTGGCCCGCAGTCATGGATGAGGCCCCATTGTGCTTGGTGCCTTATGAAAGCTCTGCCCTGGGGACAGCTGAATCTATATTTGAGGTGAGGTTTCAGCAAAGAGACCAAAGACCCTGATGAAAGGAGGAGAGCACATTAGCCAGTGTGAATAGCAGTGGCCCAGCAATCCACATGCTTTCATAGGAAACATAAGGGTTGCAGAGGGATTTCAGGGAATAAACCAGGGTAATTTTTGGAGATCCACCTCTGGGAAAGCTCCTCACACTCCCTCTTCTGTTGTCCATGGGGAGCACTGCCAGATCCACCACTTGTTTGCTCAGTCCTTCAGTTTAGAGAGGGTCAACCACTTCTTAAGTTTGCATCCCCTGATAGGAGAGGTGTGCCATCACTTCTTCCAGTGATAATGGGATTTCAGCCCATTTCAGGTGTAATGGGATTTCAGGGCTGTAGCAATAAAGTAACATCAGTAGTAGAAACATCAGTGCCTCTGCATGTTCCTCCCTCATCCTAGGTACTGCCCTTGCCTCAGTTTCTCTTGCCTGTGACAAGAGTAAGCAAAGTACTGAGTCTCCTATGACAGTTTAGGATACAGGTGCAAACAGCTCTCCATCATGGTTCACAGTTACTGCCTTTACCATCAAGAATAAATATGAGCAAAGACTTTTATATTATATAAACCATAAAGCACTAATACGAGCCATTTTGTGGCTTTGCTTTTATTTTTTATAATGAAAAGGTAAAATCTTAACACAGATTTGTAGTAGCCAGATGTATATGTGCAGTGATTTTATTTACCTTAAAATCAAAAGTGATTTAAGCATGGCTATTTGCCAGGGGTATTAAAAAAATATTAAAATCAAGCTCAGCTACTGGGCTCTAAAAATAGCATTTACTGATAAAACTCTGAATTTAATACTAGCCTTCTAGGAGCTATTTCAAGGATGTTGTCTGCCTCAGGACAAAGTGCATGGCGTTACCCAGGTGAGCAAGTTACCGGCTGGTACAGTGATGTCTCATGGCATAGCCATGCTCGAATAGCAGTTTCTAAGGTGGATCTGGACTGTTGCAACTCCCAGTGCTCCCGAGGTAGTCAGACACAACTCCATCTGTTCACAACAGCAGAAGCGAGGGCAGAGTTACAGCAAGTACTATGTGCCCTCAGGGATGGTGGAGAAGGAGGAGGAGAAAGAGTGAATTGTGTCTGGAACCTGACCTCAACGAGTAATTATGGTATGTCAAACTTCACAGATGTCCACTGCAGAGATAATGAGACTAGAAGTTTCTGTGGGAGCTGGGATTCTTAGTGCTTCTTAGGGAAACACTTCATCAGTTTACTTTCTTAATACTGCTCCAGGTTAGTATTTATACAGGCTTGAAGGGTCCCACGCTCCTGGACACACTGTCCAGGAGTGTGGGACCCTTCAAGCCTGTATAAGGACCAGAACTGTCCAGGAGTTGATGGTCAGGGCACAGGAAGAGGAAAGAAGAGGTGTCTTATGAAGGCTTTCCCTTACTTACTCTGCTAGCAAGAAAAGATTAGAGCTCTAACGGTTTGGACAAAATGTTCATCTAGACCAACATCCCTTTTCCTGCAGAGGCCATAACAGAAGGAAGCAGAGAATCTAAGAAGGTGGCACACATAGCACAGGTCTTCTGGTTATATCCTCCAAGCACCTGGCCCTCAGCAGGTGAGGGATTTATGAAGCAAGAGTTTCCATTTAGATCATGATCTAGTTACCATTTCCATTAACATACAGAAATGGGCAAGATGACTGTTGGAAGTAGGATGAAACTTAAAGCAAACCAAGGAAGTAACCCTTCATACATGGCAGAATCAAGATGTACAGTGGAGCTGTGAAAACCACAAGGTCACATGGCCTCTGGAGATCACAGGACGAGTTCATGGAAGCAAAACCCATGGTGGTTTGCTAAATACAAGATGTAATCTCTCTCACAGGAATTCTCCTATTTGCAAATTACTGGAGTCAAGGAGAGTATTCTGCAGATACATTCCTCTGTGCTCACCCTGATATCACCCTGATGTTTGTTGGTCTACCCTAATACAGTTGCACCTATGCCCTTATTTTCATGACAACGGGAAATACCATTGAGTTTGGCAAATCAGTCCTTCCAACGTGTCTCATTCTCCATGTGTCATCTCAGAGCTGTAACACTTCCTCGCCCAGGACAGTGATTTATTGGAGAATCCAGAAAGCCAATGACTCAAAGCTTGAGAAATGCACCTTGCATGGCCAGGAAATGAAAAATCCCACCATCTCTAATTTAATCAAGGTGACTGTTAACTTTTTACCTATTTTTAACCCACAGAAATAGTCCAAATTAGCTGTCTGGCCTCCATCTATGATCAGTGGGAGAGATCAGAGCTTCAGAGGATCAAAGGCTTAAACTAGATCTTCAGCTTTTGTTCCTGCAGCTTCCAGGCAAGAGAAACCAAGTATTGCATCAGGGTGGCTCAGAGCCTGGCAGAGGTCAGTCTTCTGCTCCTGAGGTTTCCTACGCCATGCAATCCTTTTTGCAATGGATCATACTGTTTCTTAAATTACTTCAGGGCTGACAACTAGGAGCTACATTTTGGGTTTGCAAACTACATAAAGGTTTTCAAGAAGAATTCCACAATCTGAAAAGAAAAGAGAACTTTTTGTTTCAAGTCAAAAGCAAATGTTGTGCTACATTACACACACACACACACACACACACACATGCTTACTTGTTTTGTTTTGTTTTGTTTTGTTTTTCAGGCTCAAAAAGCCTGAAAAAGAGTCTTTGTTTTCCACACCATAAAATCAAATTTCCTAATCTACTCCAGCCCCCAATTTTTCAGGTCATTTGCTGAAAAGAAAGAATCATTATTCTCCTATCTCTGTGTACTATAAATCAACTCCACCACTGCTTATATGAATATGAACATTCTCAGACTGCTTCAAAATTGGGCATTTGTACAAATTCTTTCACACAACCTGTGTGCCATGGCCGCTTCCTCCACAGTGCTCCTCCAGGCAGGCTGATTTTTCTTTCTTTGGCTTGATTTGCAGGCAGGACCCTCCAAGCCAGACCAGGCTCCCCCGTTACAAGGAGTGTGCAGGCTCATTTTAGACTCACAGCAGAAATAGAGAAGTCCTGACTGCAAAGATCTAATCTGGGACCACTGTGGACTCCTATTTTCACTCTTGATCCCACTGGGTGAGCAAATAAACCCACCCATGATTGTGGCGCCTGGGTGGAGGTGGAAAGGAGTAGTAAGAAACAGCTGGAAGGGAAGAGGGGAAACACAGGGTGGGAGAAGATGCAGTGGAAGAAGCTGAGAGCTACAGAGACATGAAAGGTGGGGATAAAGGACATGGAGAACAGCTCAGATAATGCTTTCAATGGCACGTAACAATCAAGTATTTGAAGAAAGAATAAAAATACGAAAAAAATAAGAAATTGGAGGTTTGGCTGCTCTGTAATGTCAAATTTTGCCCTTTTTCTCTATTCAAAACTCCCATTCAGGATAGGGCTGCTGTTCTGGCTGTCTTGAATCTCCAAGGCAATAAAGTTGAATAAACTCCTCAGCCAAACTCCCTGGCTGGTACACCAGAACTAAAACACCAAACTAAGAGGCAGAGGAGAAAGGAAAAGTTTTGTCAACAATTTCCCAGCTGAAAAAACCCGAGGTGTAATGAGTGTGAATGGCAAAATTTTGGAATCATTCTGGCAGTTTAAAAGGTGGGCATTTCTGTCCATCGACTTTCAAGCAACCCAGCCCAGGTCCCAGTAAGGAGAAGTGAAACGTATTTGCAAGAGTTACCTGGGCTCCGGCATACAGAACCTTTGAACACAACATCACCGATGGGTGGATCACCACACTGGGAGCCTGGCTGGAAATGCCCATGGCTTACAGGGAGGGGGAGTCAACCCTTTGCTCCAAGTTGAGCTTGCTGTTCCAATTCCTCGCTTCCCAAAAGCAGCCCTGAAATCTGGGATCGATTGGCCACGTGGAATCAGGGACGGGGTTGTTTCAAGGACCGCTGAACCTATCCAGTTGGGATACCCTGGAGAGTTAAGTCAGCTTTCTAGCTCCTTCCTCCTGCCAAAGTGGCGGGGAGCATCTGAACCTGGCTCAGCATCCTTGGGAGCCTCCTGCCTCATACCTCTGTGACAACGCAAGGGGCTCAGCATACATATGCCAAGCACATCGAGACGTGGTGCCTGGAATGCCTTTCTGCTTGCGATGACACATTTCCCGTGGTGGCGTTCGGCATTGTGCACAGCCTATTAACTTCGTCACTCAAGAGCGTTTGCATTACAGCAGTCAGAGTCCAAACACGATGCTGTAGTGTAAATGCCAAAGCCTCCAGAAAGGGCAGAAATCATACACAGACGAAATGTGAAAAGAGCTGTGGTTAGACAAGAGATTCTTGGACATACCTGTCACTCCAAAAAATGTATTCAAGATGCTGTAACAGCAGCAAATGATGGATTTTTCCTTCTTTTTTTCTCTCTTGTCTTAACCCAGGCCATAGTACTGAAAATTCCCTGCCTGAAAGATTTTTATGGCAGCATAATGGAAGCTGAACACACTCTTTATGTGGCAATAATGGCTTTATTTCCACTGGATTAAGTGACATTAAACTATGGCTTATCTGGCCTTTGTGTTTAGGTGCAATGAACCCAAACAGTATCTTCCTTGCACCATACGTCGGGAAAAGAGCTGGGATGACAGAGCCTAGCTGAACCTAGCTCCCCTCGAGGACAGTCCAGAGCCTCTCTGATTTTGAATGATGGAAAACACCTTTCCAGGCTAAACTCTTGTGCAAAAGAAGTCTTAGTGCCTGGAAGAATGACATTCCACAGGAAAAATGGAGAAAGACTAGGAGACATAAGAAGGGAATTTGTCTTTAACCCAGCTTGGTTATCACCTATGATGGGTCGGAGATGAGGTTGTTCTGATGACACGACGCATCCCAGGCTCATCACTCTCACACCAGTTGGGGTCCAGTGCACAGCAAGCAGGTGAACCCCCCAAATGTGGAGACGTGCACCCAAAATAATCCTTTTTCTTTCCATTCCACAATCTTGTCGGCATGCAGCACCAGCAAAGCAAGCATCAGAAACATGTTGGCTTTGACGTCCCTTCCACATGGCCATGGGACATGAGACAAACAGAAGCCAGGCTCTGAGGTAAAGAGTAAAACAGAGGGGGCTGTGGACTATAAGGCAACAAATGTTATTTGTTTACCTTCCCTGCCAATAAAATCCTAACATGGAAATAATGAATGGAGCTTGCAAATTAGTCACTAGAAATCACTTAACTCGTAAAAAATTATTAGCCCAGAAACAGAGGTTTGGAGGAAAAAGAGGTGAAAAAAGCCAGAGGAGCTCTTGTCTTCAGACAAACGTTTTTTACACTGAAATTAATGGGGGTCGTGTCAGGGCATGGAAACCATATAAAACAGAGCAGAGAGGGGAAAACTCTTCCTGAGGAAGCCAAGATGAAGTGAAGTTGGATTTGGGTCAAGTAAGCATTAAAACACTGTCAAGAAGCTTGCCTTTTTAGCCAAAAAATCAAATTCCAGATAGAAGCACAGATAGAAAGAGGGTCTGTTTTTTTAAAGTCAAAATCCAGCACGAACAGACGATTCTCAACCATGGCTGTGTTATTGCAGGGCTAAAAATAGCTTCCTTGTTAAATACGTCTCACAGATTTGTAGCTTTTCTTAAGCATTGCAAGACTGTTCATATCAAAGATCTTTAAGGAGAGATTCATTACTCTCACAACGTATGGCGCTCTGCTATGTGCTCCCCTGTGTCTATTGCCACAAGTGATTTTGGGATGCAATCTCTATTTTCAAGCATAATTTATATGCATGAGCACCTCAGAGGGACTGGAATTGGGTCTAGCGTTGATCACTGTTGGGACTTCCCTTCTCAGCTGCCAAAGTCAGGTCCTAAAGTGGGATGTGGATTCATAACTCAGGCAGGGAGATCTGAAAAACTGACTCTGCCTTCTTAAAGGAAAGAGGTAGAAAATACTTTGATTTCCACCACTTTCATTTCATTTGCTGTGTTTGTTTTGGTTTGTTTTTCCAAAGGCAGGGGCAGTACAGGTTGAAGTATTAACACAGGAACGTGCACACCTCAAATCCATTCTGAGCTCCATCAGTGATGAATGCAGTCCTGAGCAAGCCTGCTCACCACTCCAGGGCTCAGCTGACTCTGGGGCTTTTCATGAAGATTTTAGGAGCAAAGACCGTGATGTAGAGTGCCTGTACAGAATTTCCCACAAGGAGGCTGCTCACCCCTTTAGGGGCAGGGCACTGCCAATGCCTGTCTGACCAAATGGGAATCCCTGTTGCACAAGGAAATGAAAACCAGGCGAAGCAAAGAGTGCACCAGTGTAACCGGTACCATTCCTGCTTCTCCCTTGTAGGAAACCAGTGATGCTACAGCATCCCAGGGACTGCAGAAGCTCTATTCCAGCTACAAAATATGGGTGCTCCAGTCTTCTCCAGGAAACTTTAATGAAAGAAAATCAACCATTATGATGGTTCAGCGATGATTCAGTATTTCCCTCATTTTATTAGGAGTGAAGATGTTTTTTTTTCTCTCTATTCTTCTCCTTTTTTTTTTTTTCTTATTTCCTTTTTCTTCTTCCCAAAGGTCATGCTCAGGGCATGGGAAACAGCCTAAAGTGGGAATTATCCCAAAGTGCCTCTTGAGTGAGTTTACCCCACAGTTTACTTCGCAACAGGTATTTATGAAGCAGCAGGGAATGGCACCCAGGCTCAAAAATGGGCCAGATTCCCGTGACATCCAACTATGAATTTTCACAAGCTACAACTCTTTAGGGAAAAAGGAAAAGGAGAGACAGGAAAAAAATTTAAAACTACATTACCATACACAATTAAAGATACCAGTTGCCACAGGTTGTCTGGGCTGAATCTGGCCTTTCATATAAAACCTCAATTACATTGAGAGTACATTCTTTTCTCTTTCTTGGGGGTGGGGGGATGGATAAAATTGCAAGCAGGCCTCCAAACATTGCTGTACCACTAGGCTGAAACTTAAGTCCTCTACAGCAGCAATTGCCTACTGTACCCAGAGTCACAGATGCCTCATGGCCTTGCTTTAAATTAAATCCAGGCATTGCTTTTCATTCTCATCTTAAGCCCCTGCTGCAAATTGACAAACAATGCCCTTTGCCAACAGCTGCTAACAATGCTGCTAATGAACATTCATCAGAAAGGAATAAACAGAGGAAGATGAAAAAGCTTGAGGGGGAGAGGGTGTTTTCTCTGGGGTTACAGTTGTCTCTGCAGGCATTTATTAGAGTTCAGCGTTTAAACGCAAAATCAGCAGCTAACCCTTGCAAGAGTAAACTGGACCAAAGGTGCAGCTATGCTGAGAAGTCCTGTGGGCACTCGGTTGCCTTAAGCACTTCCCCTGTCACAGGCAACCATCAGGACAATTTGTCTGGGCTTATTTCCATGTGGTTCAGTTTGGCTGCTATGTGGATGCTCTTGCAGAAACTTCAGGTGGCTGCTAAGAGATTTTGAGATAGAGTGCCAGCCAAACTGAGCAGTGGCTTAATTACAAAGCAGAAAGGCCAGTGTGGCTTTAGTACAGTGTAGCTGACTCCCTGTAAAGCCATGCCTTCAGCTAGTTTGGGGTGTCCTATGTGAAAGAAGGATGAGAACAGCTGAGGACCGGGACAAATGGTGGGGCACTGCAAGGTAGGAGTAAACCTGCCCAGTGCAGGATGCCTGGGAGGTCTATGGGCTAGTATAGCACTAGGCATGCTAGAAATACAATGTGCTGATGTGAACAGAAGGTCTCCTGAAGTTTTTAGAAGATGAGAAAACTAAGGCATTCTGTGAACTAGGGTCAAGCTTTCAAAAAATTCCTAGTAGCTAAGCCTCTTTTTTGGAAACCAGTAACTGAAGCACCAAAAAGGTAAGTATGAATGCGTTTATCAACCTGAATGTCTCTTAGCCTAGCATTTCATCTTCCATTGTGACCAAAAGCAGATGTCCCAGGCTGATTGTAAGACCAGGACAGGCATAAATGATGCTCCTGCACAGACTTGAGGCCAAGGTGACATGAATTCCCTCCAGGAGCCAGCTCTGGGCCTGCCCAGTTCATAGGGAAGTCACAGGTCTGGCATGCAGCAAAGAGGATGGTCATGGGTCTTTTGCAGAAGAAATCCCTATATTATCCATTGGGATTTGATCAAAGTATTTCTTGCACTGAATTTAAAGGCAACCTATGAAGCTTGAAAGCTTGCTGACACATCTAAAGACAGCTGTTGGATTTAGGGCACTAGATCCTTATCAGATCTGGTGAAAACAGCCTAGACAAACCCTGTGGATGTCCTAGAAGAACAGCAGTGGGAAGGATACTGGTCTCAAAAGGACTAGTCCCTGGTATTTCAAGCACCACATCACAAAACCAGGTGTATCAGCCTCTGGCTTTCTAGCACCCAGTCTGTGCTGCTTCATGTGCACTTCAAAAGGTCTTCATTTTTCTGGTGTGGGCAGGTGTTGCACGATCCAAAGATCACAGTGTATGGGGAGGTGTGACGAGCTAACTCCTATCAGTCTTGTAGTGCCTAAAAATACTTTCAGAGGGCTCTTGGCAAGTGGTCTCTCTCAGAAGATACTATCATTTGGGAGTTCATGTGTTCATAAGCACTGAGAGGGGTTGTTGCAAAGCCTGAAGAGCTGAAACAAGCCCCCAGATGAAACCCAACTACTGCCAGTTGGCATACAGTTTTGTGTTTCAATATCAGGTAGAGTTATTTTTTTGTTGTTATGGCCTGATCAACACTAGAGGGGGACTGTGATTTACTGTGACTCACAGTAAGTTTATCAGTACACTCAGGAGCCTTGCCTGGGACATCTCCTCCCATGGTTCCTGGCCATTTCATTCTGATGAAATCTGTCTGCCACTTTTTTCTCAGCAGAGGAGGATTTCTCTCTGTGTGCCATTTTTCCCATTCCTCTGGCAATATTTCCCAAGCCACAGACTTTAAATGCCAGCTGGATTTTTGTTCTCATTTCCAGGGCAAAAAGATTTACAAGGAGAACAGAAGAAATGGTAATATCTCATCTTGGAAGATAATGATTTGAAGGGACATTTCTCTTTTGCTGTCTCCAGCAGCTATGTAACTATCAGCCCTTGGAGTAATGTAGGCCAGAGGCTTTTTGCAAATTCTAATTTGCATTCCAACACTTATATAAAATCCACTTATTGAGGGCAATTTTGCATTCCCTTCCCATGGATGAATTTGTTGGCCAGAACACTTGAAGAACAGCTACTAGGAAGACTTGTCTGCAATGAAATTTCTGAATTTTCAATGTATTCCACCTAATTACATTGCAGAAAACTTACTAGAAAATGGGCTTGTGTGCCCCTTGTGTCAGAGTGACTAACTTTCCTTACCATGTAACCCATAAATCAAAATACCGAATGAATAAGGATATGAATAAAAACCCATAGGATTTGTGCCACGGAACATAGAAAATAGGCAATATTTGAGCCTGGAAAGCTTGAGTCATATGTCACACCCTTGGTCTGGAAAATGTCTGCACTTGACCTGCATATAAGCCTGTCCTGACCAGCCAGATCCATCTTCAAGACTATAAGTTGAGGTATGGACAGTAACATCATAACACAAGCAGCTACAGAGGCTCCAAAAGATGGTCAGGATCATGTGGAGCTATTGCACAGGGTCACCAGGTAGAAGTGAAGCCTCACTGAAGAAGCCTCACTGTTCCCCATGCCAATTCTAGAACCCCTAGCAGACTAGACTGGGAGCTGGCTCTTCAGGGTTATGTTCAGCCAGCTGAGCAGAACCAGCCTGGATCTGGGGGTGAATATCTCATTTGCTGCATGAACTATGAGACTGTTGGCAGAAATGATTTGGAGAGCACGCATCAGGAGACATGCTATTTGTAAGCCAAAGATTTTCATGGTGAAACTACCTTGCTGCAAGCTACAGTCTTCACTTTGATATCTACCACCCTTGTAGCTGCTGTTCCTCCACTCAGGTGCTTTGCCCATCAATTGTGTGATTTGGGGCAGAGTAGCTCCATCTCCAAACCTGTACAAGATCTTGCTCTAGTAAGACTTGGTGTTGGCTGGCCCTGAGGCCAATGCATTTAGTTCATACAATTCTCAATGAAATAAACCTTGAGAAAGAGCAGTCAGCTTAGTACGGCATGGGAGCAGAAATAGGCAGCATTTCTTGGATGGCAGAGATCTCTAGAAATGACTATTTGATGGGCTGTCTTTTACGGTGTGTTTATTTTATTTTTAACCACAAATATATTTGTAATCTCCTAAGCACAGGCTTATTTCCGCTGCTGCATGGTAGTTGCCCACCAGATGAGTTCATTCATGTTATTCTACAGTAGCTTCTAAATGCTCTAACCCAAGTGAAAGCTCTCACAGGTGTTAGGTGCAAGAGTCCAGACCTCAGACAGCTTGCAGGTCCACCAAGAGGAGACAGATGGAGAGGCACCAAGGCAATAGGGAGCAAGGTGGCTTGACAGCGGTCATTCAGCACAACTAGCAGTGAAGATGGAGAAAGTATTCTGAAAGCCTGGCCCATTTCACCCTGGAGCAATCAGATAGCTGACGTTAGCACCATGACACTGAGAACCGAGCTGTCAAGACATTCCCAACACCCAAAAATATCACCTCTTCAGAGACTAAGACAAAGAAACAAGCCATTCATCATGTCAGCACGTCTAGTCCCAGGCTTCTTCTGGCGCTGAGGATCACAGTAAGGTTGGAAAGTTTCTCAGCTCTGGCCATGGCATGCGGGGGGTGGCGGGGGGGATGGCACATCTGGATGCACTCGGGGCTGGTGCGGTGGCAGCTGTTCTAGGCGCAGCTGTCAAACTGAGTAGGTCATCCCTTATCTGGAACCAATTTCTGAGAGATTTTTATGCATAAATTTGAGACCAAAGTCTGCTTGGCACCTTCTCTTCTGGTTTCCCCTTACAGCTGGGCTTCTATTCCTTACACAGGCTTGTCCTCAGGAGGCTTAAAAATAGATGCAGAAGCTGCAGCGCTGTAAAAAGAGCCGCACGGCTCTTCCAAGGGCCTTGCTGAAGGGAGGGAGGGGAAATCTGCTTTCCTTGGAGCTGGGGAAGGCATGAATGGAAGATCTGGCTGCAGGAACACTGAGCTGTGCTTACCTGTGTAAACCCCCTGCCAGCTTAAGCAGTGCTTGCGTTTCTTTAGTATAACCGCTGGGAGAGGCATCCAAAAGCAGATATGTGGTCAGGTAGATTATGGCCCAGATACAGAAGAGCACCGTAGTCTGTGTGTTGGGACTTGGGTGGGGTGGGGGGGTTTATGTCAAAATGTCTGATTTATAAGATCTCTCATTGCAACTACTCAGGTTTCTCACACAGAGACCCCTTAGCACCAAAACATAGGTCATTTCACACAGTTTTAGACATCTACAGGACAGATGGCCCCGTGTGAATTAATTCCCTGGGCTCCTTCTCCAGCCAGCAGAGAGGAGGTGCCCCCGGTGCGCTTTTGAAGAGCCCAGTCACCATCACATGAAGCTTATCAGATCCACAGCACCAGCAAGACCTGAGAATCATTTTAGTAGCAGGAGCAACTCTCTAGTTCATACTTGTACCTGAGTATCATTTTAGGTGTAGGATCAGCTCTTGGGGTGATATTTGCACCTCTGGACAGATTCTTTTTCAATCCTAGGAGAAGAAATGGTCATTGCACAACACGACAGTTGGGTAGAGAGGGGAAAGTCCAGAGGGGCCGGCCTGGGTTTAATGTGTTCCTGATAGCCTGCTGCTGTAAAGCAGAGCCCAGCAGTAAGAGAGAACAATACACTGGGGCAGCAGCAGTAAAAGGTTATGAGCTCTGCCTTCCCCACCTGGCTAGAAGAGCTCATTTGATGCTAATCCATATATTTCTCATAAACCATTATTTGAAAACTTGCTGCCTGCTCACAGTGCATGGTTTTGCTTAGGATGCTGTGGTGCACGGAAAGCAGAGATGTCCTCCAGCTCCTCTCTTCTCCCTCATAACTTAGTGGTATGCATGGACCAAGGAAATACTGGATCTGGTCCACTGGAGGACCAAGCATCATATGCCAGCCCAAGGATTGGTTTGGGAATGTGTTCGGTGAGTTGCAGAAGAGGGGTGGAGCTGAACTGAGCTGGTGAAGGTATGGCTGATTTGTGCTGCATTTATTTCCTGGATATTTTGGTAACTTCCCCCATGCCTTGAGGGACCTGTCTATTTGGTTTCTTATATCTTTTATACACCAACCCATGTGCAGACAAGGTACTCACAGTGCTCCCTCCTTCCACTTAATTAAAACTCATTCAGATTCAGTGCTTAATGATGAGCTACAGATGAAAATATTATACTGAGAGTTGTATAATATTTGATATATAATGTATAACGTGTATGAGTATAATACATATCCATATACATAATATCCATATCCATTATGTGCCTGCATATATATGTGTATAACACCTGTTTCCCTACCTGGTGACTGGACTAAGAATATTTGACTCTGTAGGGAATGCATTCGAGGACTTTCACACACTTTAAAACTTCATTGCCCGCAGACCGTGCCACTTTTCACATTTCTTGCAACCTCATGGTTGTGAAGGTACCTTGAAAATGTGAGCCGATGATCGTAGAGGGTTGCAACAGCCCAGAAACAGGATTTTAAGAGGTGTGAATGGACCTGCTCCACTCCTTAGCACGGGAACCCAGCGAAGGCTGTTCACAGATTGCTCGTACCCACTTTGTTACTGGTAGCTTGAGCAGAAAAGTCCAGTTCATGTGCTTCCCACGAGATCTCAGGTTCTCTCCCACACCTTTTCAAGGGCCAAAATACACACCTTTTCACATCTCCACAATATTCACACAGCATTTCCAATTAAAACCAAGAGTCTGCAGCACATTCCAAAATTATGTGTGAAATATGCTGACTTTAATATCACACCAGCTAATATAGGGACTGCTGGGCTGATTGCTACCATTCATAATTTACCCGCAGCGGGTGCAGAATTGAATTTCCTCTTGAGCATCCCCAAGGACCTCAGTGAGGACATAGCTCCCACATTTGACAGAGAAAGCGGAGCCTCGCTAGCAATGAATATTTTATGTGTGTGATCATGTGTGCATGTGTTACCCTGTCCGGAGGGAGTCAGAAAGGCAGTAGTGGCAAAGAGTCCTGGCAAACTCAACTGTAGATGCTGAAATGAGTCATGAAGCCATTGAAATTCATTAACACAGCAATAAAGTGGCCCAATGGAGGGCAGCGGAGGCTTCCTTCTCCCAAGAGCATCATTATTTTCATGCTTTCTCCAGGTAAATATATCTGAGTAGTGCCAAGGTTAAGTCTAGGCTGCTCCTGTGCTTGTTTTCATCTCATAAGAGCAGCTTTGTATGTCCTGAGGTTGCAGAGACCTGGGCAGCTCAGAGAGGAGGTTTTTCCCATCAGCATCCCAGACTTCACCTCTGCAGGCAAAGTGCAAATTGGAGTCGCAGCAAATGCCGACGGCAGCAGGACCCTGCTCCCACCCCAACCCCACTGGACCCCAGGAGTCCACAGTAGCTCTCCTGCTCTCATCAGCTTGACAAGGTTAACAAGGCAGCATTGACCTTGTCGTCTTCACCGTGTAATTAATTTGCTGTTTCACTTTACCCGTGGCTGGGCTGCTTTATTTGAGGAAAATCTGGCTCNCACTTCATTATGGGGCTCCCATCAAAGCTGATGGAGGACATCAAGGACATGTCTCCCAATGTGTTGCATGGCTCCGCTGAATTTTGGAACACCCTTGCCATCATACAGGCCAAGGCAAATGCCCTGGGGCCGTTGATATGATGATGATTATTACTATTCTGAGTTAGCTAATGGGATGGAAATGATTAACAGGTTTTAAAAACTCTCCGGATCCCTTTTCTATTATTATTATATTAAGCGGGGGACGGGGGGATGGGACAGGGGGATGGACAGAATTGAAACCCACCACTTTTCAGATGAAGCAGCTTGACCTCAGGGGTTTGATTTGCCCTGAGCAGCTGGAGAGCAAGACGTGGCAAAGCAGCCTGGTGTAGACGGCAGGGCAGTGCTTCACCTCTGAGCTTAATACATGGATCAAAAATGTGTGTTCCCAGCTAGTATATTTAACTAGAATTTTGACAACGTGTGTTCAAGTCTCAGCTCTGACAGTTGCTGGATAAATTGTTTCATGTCCCTGGACTGTGTTTTCCCACAGGGGCAACAAGGCAAGTTGAACAAATAATGAATTTTCCAGTTCACCAGGAATTCTAAAAAACCCACTCTTTAAAATTAATTCTACCAGAAATGAAATGTTTTCTTTCAATCTCAAGACAGTCTTTCTTTAGTGTTCTTAAAATAACTTGGAGGAAATTTCAAAACAGGGACTTGCTTCACATCAGGACACCAAAATGTTGTGTTCCCAAAAAGGTCTAAACAAAGTAATTCCATATTTTCAAATGGTCGTCTTTTTCTTTTCTGGTTTTATTTTTAAGCTTTCTTCCCAAATAAGCAGTCTAGTGACACCAAACTCTATTCGGAGAAAGTCTGTGTTTTACCAAATTTTAATTTGCTACCAAAAAAAAAAATAATCCAAACAAATAGCAGTGTTTTGCCTGGCACTGGCGGAGACCTTCCCTCCAGGAGGGCTGGGGGGATTCATCATTTGTGAACCTGAGCTGTGCCAAGGCCCACGTCGAAGGAGCCATAAATGAGCTCAAAGTAGAGGCTCCACAAACCGCCAGCTGCTCTTTGACCCCTCCACTGAAGATACCCATGTGCTCCCAGTGCATTTCCAGTTGGAAAACATTTGGAGTCCCTCTCCTCCTCTTCTTCACTGTGTCACAGACCTTTTCCCACTCTTTCACCTCCCATTTTCCCCTCCTGTTCTGAGGCTTTGCTGAAACCTCCTTGTGCATCTCCCACCCTGAGAGGAGGAGGAGGAGGAGCCTCCTTGTTCCTACACCCCTCCTTCAACCCAGATGCTGCTGGGAACACCAAATCAGTAGCTCAAGAAGACATCATTTGCTTGGGCACTACAGCCCAGCCCACTGGGGAGTCATCACCCTCTTTTCGTAAGTGGTACCTCCATGGGGTACTATACACAGGAGCATGGGGATGGCCAGATCATGCTGGTGAAGTACTTTTTGTTGGGAAAACAGGGATGTTTTTTCAACTGTAGTGATGCATTATGGACCTGCCGCAAATGGTAACATACTGTATATCTGAGGTCAAGTCAAATTTGTTTTGGGAAGTATTTAAGAGCTGGGTACAGACAGGGTGAGCTGTATCCGTGTCAGACCCTGTCAGCTGCTGGTGTTGAGCAGTTTAGAGGCTGCTGAGCTGCATTTTGGCAGAATGCAAGGTAACAGAGAGCCCTGGCATCGTACCACAACAGCCAAGCAGTTATGATCACTCAGGGTACAAAATGTTTTAGCTCAGATTTGATGGACACACCACCAACCCAGATGGTAAAACACCACGGGCATGGGGGAGTCAACTGTGGGAGAACTGTCCACTGCTCCAGACCCGCTCCCTGCCAAAGAAGGGTCCATGATAAATGTGCAAAACAAAGCAAGTGGCCTGTGAAGGCTGGTGAGGAAATTGAAGTTACCTTGCCTGGCATGACGACATGTTTGCTCTATCCCCTGTATGAAGCGATGCAGAGAAGCAACAAGGCAAAGGGAAGAATCCACCAGTGACAACTGGTGGAGCTGCGGTCTCAGGAAAGTTGGAGAAACAGCAGAAATACCTTCAGCACATCACCAAAGCTGTGATTATTGTGCAATCACACGGTTCCAGGAGCTGGGGCCTGAAATATCGCTGCCAAGAGGGTGGGTGGTTTCCACTTTGCTCTGCACAGCCTGGCCTTCTGCCTACCATGTTCTCCTTGAGTGTGGTCACCCATCTTGGTTCTCTCAAACTGACCCAGAGCTCTTCTCTTTGTGATACAGATGTCGTGAGAGGGTCTGTCTGGAAATCAGTTGCTTTAAAAAGAGTGGAAGAGGGAAGGAGAAGGGGAAGGGAAAGAAAAACTATTTTTGTTGTAAATGAAAATACACATAAATGGATCTGTTCTTATTAGATTGTGGAGCAGCTAATGAGAATCAGACATCCCACCTGTCGAATCATTTCAGACTGGGGATGGGAGTGCTGTGCCAAGCTCTGTTCCTCCCCTAGGTGAGCATCCCAGATGGGCTCTCCTCTCCCTCCTTTTGCTGTCTCCTGTTGTTTCTCCATCCCAGATCACAGATCTTCCCCTCTCAAGCAAAGCTCTGCCATCAGGAGAGGTACAGGCCACCTCCTGCTCGCTCTTGACCCAGTGGGAAGCACCACAAGGTCTTGCCAGGGCTACAGCCGCAGGCTGCCGCAGCAACTTCTCTCTTGGGTGGTATCTGCCTCTTTTCATCTTCCTCCAGCAAATATTTTGCTCCTCTTAACAGCAGCTGTTTGCTACCAAGGAACAAAACCCTTTCCTCCACCAGCCCTGCAGCGGTTTCCCTCCGCGCTGGTCGCCTTGTAGGAGCCACTGAGTTGCGTGTGCATGGCTTTCACGTTGATCAAAGCAGTGAGTATACATTTTCTTTTCTTCATTAGAGAGTTTTTTTGTTACTGTAAGGTACACCAGGGTTTGGGGCCCCCCAGCCCTCCTTTCGAAGGTCTGAGTGTCAGTGATGTTGGCAGGCCATCAGCAAGATCACGGACCTCATAAAGGCGCACAGTGCAGATCTTCATTCATGCATTAACTTGGCATAACATTTACGTAAACCCAGACCCGACTTCCATTACCCCAAATCCCCAGCTGGAGCAACTGGACTCCTATCGTGGCAATTAGTCTTTTGTCCAAATTGGCAACTCTCTTCCTGTCAAGGTCTGGATGATTTACAGTGCTGGAATGGTCTGGTGAGGAGGTGGAGGGGAAGGTCTCAGTTGTTTAACTCTGTCAGCGATAAACCTCCCCTTTCCTTGTCCATCCTCATCCCCTCCTTTGCGTTGTTCTCACTCTCTTGATGCTGATACAGACTAGGTTTTTCCCTTGGCACAGTGTTCACTGGGTGGTTTTGGTAGGAAGGTGGGAAGCAAGCAAGATCCCTGTGAGCCCATGCCTTCCTGCTCCACCAGGCTCATGGGATGGGGACAGAAGGACATCCTGTCCTGGATTTGAAAGGGAAATGGTGGGTTGAAAGCAGCCACTCTCATACCCCACTGCTTCCATTTCTCACCCTGGCTCTGGCTTTCAGTCATTTTCCTGCTTGCTCAAGCAGCCCAGTAGTGACTTATCCCTCACCACGATCTGAGTCCTACAGCCACAATATCCATTTTTTTCCCAGCTTGCTGAGCCTCTCCGCAGTGTTTGCATGGGATGGGACAAGCAGTCAGCATGGGTGCTGCCTGAGGCACACAAACTAATCAAATGGCAGCAAAATTCCAATTCATCCAGATTTTGGGAAACTTCAAAACCCATCTAAACTTCAGTGCTTTTAATGGCCATTTTGTGGACAGAGACCTTCAAAGGAACTTATAACCCATGCAATCCTCTGCCTTACGCCCAAGGTACTTTCCAGGCCAACTCTCCCTTGGCATAGGGTTGTCATGCATCAGAATTAAATCTCACACCAGGCTAAAAGAGGCTGGATAATTGAATAATTTTCTGGATATCTGGATAATTTTCAAGGCTGTTTCAGTGTCCTGCTCCAGCGTCTGTGACTCTTCCAGCCCACTCTCCCCACAGAGGAAGGGTGCTGAGATGGCCACCATCTATCTTCTGCTTCTTTACAACCCATCCTTGGAGTCTTTCAGGTATTTTCACACTCCTGCTCCAGGCATCTCCTTCCCCCATGTCCATCTGCCTGTGATTTCCAAAGGCTGAGCTCTTCCTCCACACTTACACATCCATGTGAGAAAATCACTATATATCTTACATGCATGGACTTCCCCTTGCCATCAAAGTGTGGTAGCATTATTCCATCATTGCGGGGTCCTTAGACCTTATCCTAAAATATGCAGTCAGCTTTGGTGAATGGGAGGGGAACAGAGAAAGTCAAAATATTCTAACAAAAATTTAAACCTTCAAACATTTCCTTTTATTTCAGAATTTGCATGCAAGCAATTTTTAAAAGTTTTTTTAAAAGTTTTGCTTTTTTCTTTAGTATTTTGAGTTTATCCCTTTTAAAGTTTATAATTGTTTAAATAAGTTTAATCAAGTTTAAAGTTTAGCTATGGTTTTTTTAGTGTGTTCCTTTGTTTGTTTTTCCAGTCAATCTGAAATGCAGGGCAGAGGTATTTAAGTGTTTTTTCATTCATTTTGTCACTTCATTGAGAAAAACATCAAGTTTTGAATTTGTCCAATCTGAAGTAAGGCTTAAAGTTCATATTCTTTATTTCATCCAGAAAAAAAAATATATCTCAGCTGGAGTTGGAAAGGCGGATCAAGTGCCACACAAAAGGCAGGAACTACCTGACAAGATAGATGTTTGGTGTGGCTCCTTTGTTCTCATTCTTAGATGATAAAACATATGAAAGAAGATAATTAGTTGCAGTAATAATAATACTAATAATAATACCAATAATACAAGTAATACTAATACTACTAATAACAAAAATAAATATTACTCACATGTTTGATGGGAACACTCCTCGGTGCTTTGACTAAAATAAGAATAGCTGCAGACAATTCTCTTTTTGTTGCGTGTTTTCATTTTGAGTTTTGTTGTTTCTACCATGGAAGATGAGGAGAGAAAATAAGGGTGACATAAAACCACCAAATGTGACCTTTTCTTGTTCTGTTTTAAACCAGAACAGTTTGTTTTTCTATCAGGAGCCTTCCAAATTCCTATGAGAACTTCTGAGTGAAATGAGAATTTTTAAATGCTTTTTTTTCACATATTTTCAGGGAAAGCATGTGCTTTTTCACCTGTTACAGTGTTTGCTTTTACTCACTCGGTCTGGTCCCCATTTTGTGACAGCATGTTTCTCCCAGCAGAGCTGGCTTCTGAGATTAAAAATGGTGCTTGGTTTAAAGATGATCCATCTGCCGGTATCGGAGAAGCTGGAGGAAGGGACCTGCTGCAACCTGGACTCCCAGCATCCAGTACATCCCTGACATTACATCACATATTCCCCTTTAGGAATTGATAACCTTCGAGCCATTTTGGATTGTTTCATCCCTCTTAACTTTGTGTTGAGGCCTCATAGGCGCAAGGATTGGATAAAGGATCCACATGCCTACTGTCAGCTATGCTCCAGGCAATCTTTTCCAGGTCAGCTAAAAAACACATTTCACCCTGCACAAATTATTGATATTTCAACCATGGAGTCTGGATACTCCATTATCTCAAGGTGATGAAGAAGCTGATATATTTGTTAAGGGGCTTTCCATGATTGGGATGTAGGAGAAAGGAAGGCATGTTTGATAGCCTGATGTTTTTCCATCCTGCAACCCGCTAACAGTTTTTTGTCTTTGCTTTTATTTCTCCTGCACAGCTCACCATATATAAAAATAAACAGCCAGTTTCAAAAGCCTGTTACTGAAAAGTAGCATTTAATGATCTCCAGTGCTTCAGCTGGTCTCCTGCACTTTAACAGCAAGCAGACCTCACTGAACTAGGCAGCCTGGCATGTCTCATACACCCGCCAGCATACCAGAAATGGATTTCCTGCTTCTCCTTGGCAGGGCAAGACCAGATAGGACTTGAACTAAAGAGCTTGTAATTTCTGCACGGCCCAACACAATATCTGTGGCTTTGCTTGGGTCCACAGAGCAGGAGCCCAGAAGAGCCCAGAGGGGAAATTTTCCCAATGCCATGGTGAAGCCAAGGAGAGAATGGACAACTGCCCTTGCTACTGGAGCTCTGAACTGTCCAAATTCAGACCTTAGTTCTTCATGAACTGCTCTTGTGACAGGTGAAACAAACACTTCAGTATCAATCCTCCATGGTCTTTCAGTTTGAGTGAAATAAAGAGAGTAGGGCTAGTCCCAGTGCAATCAGTCACATCCACTTGAACCACCTGTGTGGTGGTTTTCAGACTGGAAGTGTCTGATAGGTTCTGCTTTGCTAGAAAGAGGTGAGCACATTGTTAAATATGCTTTTATCCAATCTTGTTGCATGCTTGGAATCAGATTTATGGTGAAAGTGTCCATGTTTAGCAGAATATCTTTCCTTTGGAGACAGTAATATGAGCATCCCAGAGACACTGAAAAGAAAATTGACAGCTGGAGCTGCTGAGCAGCTAAAAAACAGATCCTGTTACACTGGGTGAAGCCAGCAGGAGCTGAAGCTTTACAGATCACAGCTGAGCCTCAAGCAGCAAACCCTTTGAGGTGGAAAGCTGAGGCATGGGGACATGAAATATCATGGAGGAGGGTCCAACTCAGGGAAGGTCAAGACCCAATATGAGCTCAGCTGATGATCTAGCTGCAATAAAAGCCTGAATGTATCCACAGCCATTTTCTATCTAATTTGTCTCTTATGCCAAAGTTTTCTTTTAGCTCATCTCCTTGGTTGAGATTTGCTCCAGTCTGTTTTGCCGTTGTCAGACAGAGTCCTCTGAGTCCGTTTCTTGCTGGGCTAAACAAGCCTATGTCTTCTAATCTCTCCCTACAGGGAGTCTTCATTCTCCCATATACATCATATTTCTTCCCTGCATTTGCTCCAGGTCCTTGTCTGACTCCCTCCAGTTTTGCAGGAAGGCTGAAGTTTCCCAGAACGGACTACATTTGAGTCAGGTCCCCAGTTTGTGCTAATTCTCCCTATCACCTGGTTGAGATGGGTGGTGGAGGTAGGAAGGAGGGGATTATCCTTTCAAGGTTTCACTCTTTATGAACCATTTGAAGATTAGTGAAGGTCTCCAGCATTACTGTGTGGTTTCCTGTGTTCAGGCCATGAGGAAGATGATACCAGTTGTCTCCATTGCTCAAAAGATTTGTGTTTTCTGGTATTTCTTAAAAGAGTCAGTGTTGGAGTTGAACAAAATGTCAAAATGGTAGTTCTCATGTGAAAATATGTGTATTTTTAGGGTTTTTACTTGCAAAGAAAATCTTGGCATTTCAAATCCCTGATTACTCAGACAGCTAGGAAACAGGGGGGGTGGGGGGAAGGGGGGGAACAAACACCAGTCTATATATTATTCTTTTTTTTTTTTTCAGATTGCGTAAATTCTAAAAAAAGTAATGATTTTGAGCGACCTGGCTCCAGATTATTCACAGTCCCCAGGGTAACAAATATGGGATGGGCAGCAGCGTGCTACTGTGAGAGGAGCTCCACCAAAGCTGGGCTGGGTCGCATCTTGGCGGACTTCCAGTACTGAAGAGGTAGAACGCAAAGCCACACTGATGACCCTTCTTGTCCCTCTAGAGTCACTGGGCAGCTCCAAGTCCTCAGAGGTATCCAGCCCACCACTTTGAGACACTGTCTTCAGCTGCAGTGACTAATCCTGACAGGTGCCAATTGTTCTCTGTTGACTATAGAGGAAGACAATCAATTCAGCCTTTGTTTTCCAGCCTACAGCCATCTACATTGCAAGCAGATGACTCTTCCCACTGTGTTGTCATTGGCAAACAGCAACCATAAATCTCTTGCTTGTTCAGGTTTTTTTCCCCCTTTTCCATATCCACCAAATCCTATTTGTCTTTATTTGCTTCAGACAGAAGTACAACCTTGAGTCTGCTCCAAAGGACAAAAAAAAGGGGATAAAGAGCCTGCCGCCTCCTCCACCGGCTGCTGAGCCAGCCCCAGGCACTCGATCCAGTTTAAGTGCCCTGGCTTCGTGCTTTTCATAAACATGGAATTATGCTGTTTCCAGAGGAAACCACCAAAAGGTCCCATCGTCAGGAGGTAGGAGAACAGACGAATTTCTTTCACACACATTCTGAGAAGGACGAAGAGGGAGAGGGAGGCCAGCTTTGCGAGTGCTGGGGCTTTCCTAATTTGTGAGGCTGCGATTCCCTGATTTTCCTGGGATGGCAGACCTTGATGAGGTCTAGACACAAATTGATGGAGAACCACACATGAAAAAGGAGGAGAGGATGGAGGAGAGAGGGGGGAAAGACCATAGAGAGGGGGAAAGCAAAGGGAAGGTCACCCACAGCTTAGAGGAACAATTCTGTTCTGTGATTTGAAGGGGTCTCGACTGCCACAGCCCGGTACATATCCCAGCTTATCCCTCAGACCAGACTCACCCTCTGTCCACATTCTCAGTCTTCAGTCCCTTGCTAAAATGCTGCCTGAGCCTGAAAACCACAGCACCCTGGCCGTGGGGAGCTGAAACATGGATAACTTCAGACTCCTCCCCACAGAGTAGGTGGCAATATGATTGAGATGAAGACAAGCCTGGTTCATCCTACCCCGGGCACAACATGGACCCTTTGTACTACAGCTGTAGGCCAAAGCGTGGACAAAAAGCACATGGTCCTTGAGATTCAGCGGGTAGACATAGTTGCAGACAAGGAAAGGAGATGCCATGACTTCACCACAGTGAGAGAGATGCGGCCAAGACCTTTCTGTGCCTTAAAACCTTGTGGGCAAGATGGAAAGAACTCAAGGCATTTCTCCTTGTTGTGGTATTGATTCAGTTCAAAGTGCAAGAATTCACTGATGTCCATGTTTTCTTTGCACAATTCTTTCATGACGTGGCACGTAGGCAGCACCCTCCAGGCCTGAGAAACCATTTGCTCTCATCTGCCTGTGATCCAGAAGGAAGGTAGAGAAGTGACAAAGGGTGTGTTAAACCCTGCAGGGCTGATCCTCTTGTATAACTTGTTTTGCAATCATTTAGCATTCTATTTGTGAACTAATGGGAAAAGTCCTTATTTTGCACAGAAATTCTCAGCCCCACTCAAGAGTCCTGCTCTGAGATTCTGCTTTCTCCTACGGGTACAAGTTCAGACAAGAGTGCAAACATGCCAACCTGGATCACAGTCACGTTTCCTTCCATTCCTTGTTGTTACATCTCGGTCACAGCGGCCTAGAGTCATAGTTTGAGGGGATAAGAAATTTTCAGTCCATGTTCTCCAGACTTGTTGATGGGATTCACTCAGCCACAAATAGACATCTCAGCTGGATCCAATAAGCTGCTAAAGATTGAACACAAAATGACTGCTCCAGGACTGTGAAGCAGGACATGACACTTTGATGTCTTGATCCTGCACCAGCTGAGCACTGCAAATGCTGCAAGGAGGGAATATGGTCCTCACTCCTGATGCTGATCCCCCTTCCCAGGAGGCCAAGGGAGCAGACGGTCTGTCTGTGCCCACTGCCTCGGGCAGGGTTTGGGCAGTATGACAGTCATTCAGTCCTGGCTCAGCCAAGCGGCAGCAGCCACAGCCACCCTTTACTGGGATTATTTTATCACCTCACAGGCTGGATGAACATACGTATGGCCTGAAACTAAAGCTGGACATCTAGCACACAGGAAGGGGTGTGTCAGATGTCAGACTGAGCAGATGACCATGGAAAGAGGAACAAGTGCCTGCATACTCACAGTAAAATGGGCTGATTGCTAAAAGCAAACTGAATGGGGTACAGCTCCCCACTGAGCCAGGAATCTAGGGGGCAATGAAGGGACAGAGCACACAGAAGAGCACAGATTCTTGGTGGGTTTTCCTCATGCTGGTCACAGTTACTGACCTCAGTATTACCTTGAATTCACCCTTAAGTCTTGAGCACGTAATTCAGCATTGAGAGGGATTACAACCAGGTCTATTTACATTGCAAGCCTGCTGCATCTTTCTTGGCATTGACAGTGTCTGTCAATTTGAGCTCCTCTACAGTCGAGCTTTGGATCTGAGCGGTATCAGAGCTGTGAGATGCTGACTTTGCCTGTGGCAGCAGGTTGCTGCAGCCAGAACAGATGAACAGAAACCTTAAGCACCAGATCTTGAGGGCACAGACACAGCTGGTTGTTAGAGGCCCTCTGGAGACAGTGCCAAAGTAGAGCTGGCAGCACGGCTGTGTGTGTTTGTAAGATCCCACTGGGAGCAGAGAGAAGATATGTAACCCATAAAACCTAATACCTAGGTGGAGAAAAATAGCCATGGTTGGGCCACTGACTTTCTCTGATCCCTTTTCAGAGTATTGCCTGAGAGGAACAGATTATTTTAATTTTATGGAGACAGTGACTATTTTTCTGCAGTGTGTACAGCACCATAGATGCCTGATTCCTGAATGAGCCCCTGGTAACACCGGCATATGCAGCATTACTGTTTGTATTCTTATCATAGCATCAATAACTGCAAAAATGAATTTTAAGTGCTCAGTTGTTAGCACCTCAAGTAGTTCTGATCTAGAGCTTTCCAGCAGAAAACATAGTTAAGGTGCACTTCTGCCTCCTCACCCTGTTTGTACAGGACACAAAAGCTTTGGTAGAAACAGTTTCTCACATCCTAAACTTTAGCCCATAGCAGAGTTAAGCCACAGACAGCATAACAGACACCTGCTCTCACCACCGTGCCAATCTCACAGCTTTGCTGTGCTGAGCAAACCACGAACTTCACCAACAGCACTGGAGAGTAGCTTCATGGATGTGCAGGCTGTTGCCGTCCCACGAAGAGAAGCTGGGACACCCATCGCGCAGTGCCAGGGGACCCTGTTCGACATGCCCAGTAGTTGGTAGAACTACACAGTGTTCCTCCTGACGGACAAGAAGCCCTGACACTGTTTCAAGGCAGGGACAGAGCAGCCAAGCGCCAGGAAGCCAAGCAGCCTGGGGGTCTCCCTGGAGTCAGCCCAAAGGCAAAAGCACAGACCAAGTTGCGCTCAAAGGTAAAAGAAAGTTTCACAGCACTGAGCCTTCTCTGCTGCAAAGTGTGTTTAAAGCATTGGTTATTTGAGGAGGCTGGGATGTGAATGAGAAAAGCAGACGGGGCAAAAAAAGCTCATTTTCCTTCTGTAAGCTGATGCACGGCAGAGACAAAGACACAGTAGTTACACGCCCCATTGCTTGGGTGTCTCCATCCTCACTCAGTGTAGAGCAGAGCCCAGAAGGCACGATACACAGATCACCACAGATCATTCCCCAAGTGCACGATGTTTGCCTTGTCTGGGTTGAAGATAGACTGCAGCCACATGGATGGGCCTGGCAGCTGTCCCGGCAGTGATGGTGCAGTGTTACCCATGGAGAAGGCTGATAAAAAGCTCAGGCCAGTAGCTCCAGAGCCAATGGAGCAGCCTTTATAATCATCATAACCTGCTCTGTGCTTGTCTCTACCAGGGAGGATGTTCCAGGACCAGTAAACAACCTTCTGTGTCTGGGAGTGTTTTAAAGTGCTAAACCTCAAGTTAATACTTAAATGAGTTGTGTCACTCAAAGCCAGAACTATCTCCACCTTCCCATCTGAAGATTAATGGTCTTTGGGGCCAGGAGGCCACAATGGTCTTCTCTACAGATCATCCTGTTAGGTCAACTCTCCTAGCCTTCATGCACCAGGCGCATTCCTGTCCTGTCAGCAGGTAATGAGCAAAATGGATCACAGGCCCCATCCACAGGGGTTAAACCAACAAACATGACTGCAAGCGACTTCACAAAGCATTTTTATGGCAGCGCTTTGACCTGGTTCCCACCCTTCATCCCTCTCGCCCCTGTACCACCTCCCTCCCCCCAAACCACTTTGTTGCAAGCCACCCTTCTGGGTGGAAACCTCTCTCTTCTGAGCAAGTAAGACTGGGCAATGAATAAAAACTTGTTGTTATTGAAGAGAAAAATCAGTTCATCTCTTTTGCTAGGTTTTTCTGAATGTGCCAGTGAGCCTGATGGAGTTTAAGGGAGTTCATTCCCTATGCAGGGTGGCAGCTTTCCAGCTCCCATCTCGCTGCCCTCTGGCTTGCGGGGCTGAGCCCAGGCAGTGTGAAACGCAACAGGGTGTTGTCAGGGCATCCCCAAAGGAGCTCACACACTTCACAACTCCAGCTTTAAATTATACAAAACACCAAGTTGGAGGCCGAGAAAAGAATAGAAAAACAAGCATCACAAAAGTGTTCAAGCAGTGGAATATTTTGCAATTAACTTTTGCACACATCCATGCATGGGCAGGAGAAGGCAAGCAGGCAAGACCTGTCCTCTCGTCTCCTGCTGCCCACTCCTCCCCAGCGAGGATCACCTCTCTCGTGCCTTCAGCATGGTGACACAGTTGGGTCCCCCTCTGGGACTTCCCACTGATGTGTGAGATGTGAGAGGCTGCAATGGCGCTGGGCAGATGGGGTTTGGACGATGCCAGCTCAAACTGTCTGCTCAACCCCCTGCTTTTTCCTCAGATGAAGTCCAGGATATTTGGCCCATGGCCTGCCTCCCTAGATCCCAGGCACGATCCAAAATATGATGCAGTGGAGGGGGAGGTCTCCTGTGCCAAAGCAGGGAGCGCCCATCTGCACCCTTCTAGAGCAATGGAAAGGCATTTGGGGATTTAGGCATAAATGGTCCCCATCTCACCAGCAAATCCCTCTGCACACCTGGACCATCTCCTTGCAACAGCCTGTTGGTGCTGAACAGCTCCAAAAAGGTGTTAGAGAATTAATCCTTGGGCCACTCTGGATGGTGGCTGTGTTGGCTGGACAAGCCTTTCCTTCCAGGGAAGAAACTGACAGAGCCCCAAAGGGACTTGCTGCTTTTTGAGTGAAGCCCAGAAATGGGAAGAGGAGCAGAGACAAGCAGGGGAAAGGCCTTCACTTGGTCCGACAGCTGTCAGGGCTGAGTTCTGAGAATAGCTGGCTATTTGCATTCCAGCAGCTCAGACTCATCCTCATGTGCATCTGCACAGAGATGTGCTTACATGTACAGAGCAGCCAGATGGGTTGAACTCTTCCTGCCCTCCCTGCCGCAGCAGGAGGGTGAAATCTGTGAGATCCTTTTGCCCTCTCCCCTTCCCCAGCCATCCCTCTCCTCTCCGGCCACCCCTGGCTTTCAGTGGGCATCTTTTGGATGTTCACATTTGTAAATGAATTGGGCGTCAACCTCTTTGCAAGTGACTCACCAGGAAAACGCTGGAGCTTGGCTCCCCAAAGCCATGGACTGTATGAGTTGCCCATGGCTCCTTCACCCATGCCATTTGCACGCGGGTGTCTCCTCCTGGCTCATCAGATGCTCCAGACCACAGATCAGCCCTCTGAGCCGGTATACACAGTCTCCCAGTTCATGGGACGAGGCATATTATCCCCATGTAAAGCCTGCATGGTGTCACAGACCAGGGGACCATTTAGGGAAGCATGCATATTGTCATAGCTGGGTCATTTCACTATTTTGCAACACAGCATCTCAGGTGGAAAACGCCACTGGCAGAGGTATGAGCAGTCACATTACCTAGGAGCATTGCAACCCTGCTTCCACATCTGTCCTCCCTTCTCCACACTTTCTGTGAAGCATTGCACCCCTTGCAACAGCAGCAGAGGTGAGAAAATAAGAGCACAGCAACCGCCACCTCCCTGTCCTGTTCCTTCCAGCTGTATTTTTGTATTCCCACACCAAAGAGGGAAGGTGCTGTAATTCTATCAACACAATAAATACACCGGGAAGCAGAAGGTTTCAGAGCATTTAATTTGTAACCACAGTGTATTTTGCATTGTTGTATATAAGGCATAGATAGGTGATATATATGTCTTCCAGCCATTTCAAACCCCCGAATAACAAGGAGCCACAGGGAATACTTTATATAGATCCTACCTCCTGGCTGGCTTTAGTGGAGAGTCAGAACCAAGCTATGGAGGGCACATAGTCAGGCAAACTGTTCAAGCAGTAATGCAAAGGGGACTGAGTTGGTGTTTTCAGATGCTCAGACCTGCTTTTGCCCACCACAGTGTCACAGAGTCTTCTTGGCATGAAAATTGGCCCTGCAGCTTGGGCTGGGAGCACGGAGGATTGCAGGCAGGGATGTAACCCTTTCTTTTTCTTCATGCAGCTGGATCCTGCTGTCCCAACGCTGATGACCCACTCTGGTTTGTCAGGGAAGAGCTGTTGGTAAGTGTTGGGGAATAAAATGTGGTTTATTGCTGGTAAAGGCTCTGGAGAGGTAACGCATGAGTGTGTTTTGGTAAGTTGCTTGTTTCTGCTGGGATAGACAGCGGTTGTTGTGATAGGATGGGTGATGAGCACCCAGATATAAGCAGCGTTTTGCACTCAAGCATGGGTCACCCATCTCTTTGGGGCTCTTGGCACCAAGATTTTGTTTCTGAAACAGGTTGGGGTCACAGAGCAAAATTGTCAAGATGGGAAATTTCACAGTCTCTGCAAACCAAAGCAAGAAAGTGAAATAATGGGCCTGATTTCCCACTGCAGATAGGAGAGCAAGGTGTGCCAGCACTCAGCAAGATATGCAGACACCTCCTACCCTGGCAGAGCTGGGTCATGGTGGGAGAGCTGCAAGGACCAACCACACCAACATTTTCATAAAATATAAAACCCAAAACACATTAAGAAAGGTGCAAACGCAAGCAACTTTTGTCCTCAGCTCATCAGATCCTCAGGGAGAAAGCATTATGGAAAATTTGACCAAGACCTGGTAGTTTGATAGTCGGCTAATAAATGGGAGTGTGGATGCAAATGAGGTTGGGAGACTTCTAGGGAAAAAATGAACAAATGTAAAAATGAAGCATTTAACTGTGTCAGTAAGATGAAATGCCCACCCTGGGGCATGCAAGTCCAGAGTCAACTTCACCACTCAAGCTTTTGGGAATGGGATGCTGGATCAGCCAAACTTCATCAGTAAGGATGGGCTTTTATAGCGGCATGTTCTCCATGTCAAAGACACCGTCTTCACACATGGCAGTGAGCTGCCCTGTGCAATCTGGGTGCTGTTACAGTACTGAGTAACAAGGGATTTAATGTGCAATGCATTACATCCCAATCCAGCAAAGCAATTAGGCACATGCTTTTTTTTCCCTGCCTTCTGCTAAGCACAGTCTTAAGTGCCTTGCTGGAGCAGGGCAGGAGCTTATATTAGCACAGTTTGTCCTGAGAAACTCTGATCCCGCAGGATCACTTTTCACTGCTACTTGCTCTCATGTGTCATGCTGAGAAGCAACAGCTCCAGGGGAAAAATGAAACTGAGGAAGACATGTCTCATCCTGCTGAAGGGCAGCAGGACAAGACCTACTTATTGTCAGAGGCACCGTAGCAAAAGCCATGCAGTGCCAGAGCAGTAGGACAGCTGTCTCTCAAAGGGACATTTGCTTTCATGCGTAATGTCCCTGTGCTGGTAGATGGTTCCTTGCAGGATGAGTGGATGCAAGATGAAAATTTGAGACGAATGCTGTTTTGATTAGCATCATGACATGAAGCAGCACTACAAAACACTAGAAAGCCCCTCACTCCACACCGCTCCATCTGATTGCAGCAGCAGAAAGACAGACAAGAGGAGGGAATAGAAAATAGCAGAAATGTCCCAACATTGCCATCACAGTCCTGTCACAGCTGCCATTTGTTCAGTGGGAGGCTGAGTAAGACCTGGAGGATATGTCTCATCATAATTTGTTTGCAAAGCAGAAAGCAAACGAGCCCACTTCCTAAGGTGCAGGTTATCTGCCTCATCAGCGCCCACCAGCAGTGAGTTTCACAGCTTACATTGCAGTCTGGTTTGTACTGTTTTGCTTAAGCATGCTTGGGAGCACAAGAGAAAAAAGACTAATACATTCACTGAACTGCAGGGGTTGCATATATTAGGAGAGGAGAAAAGCAAAGTCCACATACACCGCTTTGCTCCTGGGATTGCTCTCGGGGCAGGGCTCAGCCCGACTCCTCTCTCTCTGCCACAATGGCACTGGTTTTGAAGGGAGACATGGGACTGTAGAGGTGAAAGAGCAGCTCAGAGGGAAAACGAGCTCCAAAAAACATGGGTCAGACTGTGCAGTTCTTCACGAGAGCAAAATTCAATAGGGTTTTTGAATTAGCAATTACCACCAACTCCTGCCTACTTTTCGCATCTCAGCCTCTTCCCTGGGTGCTGTATCTTGTGGGTTTTGCTCATTTTGGAAAGGCAACATATCAGTAGACATATATAAACCAGGTAATACACATTGCACAGCAAAGGAAAATTGAGGCTCATTCAGAGTGTGTGCTCAGAAAAGTGTGCTCAGAACCTGAGAGATTTTGGCTTGCATGTGCTGCCTGTGCTAGCAGCCCATGACTCCTCTGCTAAAGTCTGCAACATCTTTGTATGCTCAGTCTGTAAATGAAAAGGTCCTTTTCTCCCCCATGTTCTTCAGTTTTGCAATGGTATCCAAGCTTTACAAATCAGAGCAGCTTAATAATAATAATAATTAAAAAAAAAAAAGAGACAACAGACAAAGAAGTAAAATAAGAAATATTTCAGAAAAGGTATTTTTTACGTGCTGCTTCCAAGGTGAGTGCTGTAGGTAGGATTCTGCGCACTGCATCAGGTTAAATTGTATCTTCATTTTGGTAGCAGCCTAGAGCCTGAGAGAGGCTCTATCTGCTGATGTGATCCAGTGCAGAGCCGCAACTTCTTTCCAAAAACCCCCAGCAGGCACTGGACCTTTCTGGCATCTTCCAGCACAGCTTCAGTTGAAAGGTTTCACCAGTTTCATAGCAGCATAGTTCTAGAGGGACAGAAAAACAAGGGAAAGAAAAGCTGATTTGAAGCATGTACAGCAGGGTGGTGGGCGGAGGTTAAAGCATTTTTTTGGGCATGGCACAGAACGGCAGACGGGGCTGCATTCAGGGCAGGCGTGATGGCCAAACTCCCAATCCCATCCTGCAGAGACAAGCAGACAAGCAAAAAGTGCATCCCTACTAGCAAGGATGGTAGAAAGCCATCACGAGAAAATGGGTCTTGTCTTCTACCGGTAGAGGCTACTGGTCACAAGCACCAAGCAGCGAGCACCAGGAGTCACTCCTGGAGTTTGATTGTTCCTTCCACCAAATTTTTAAGATAAATTTCCCCCTCTTCATACCCTTGCAAGAATTTTGGCATCTCCCCACCAGCACAATCCCATTGCCCATATGCCTTTCTTGCAGGTGAGGAGACACGTCCAGCTCTTTGCTGAGTTGCTCCAGCCTCCCCCTCTCCTCTGGATCTTGGTGCCCCTTCCCCTCCGCTGTCCCTTTGTGCTGCTCCCCCACAAACCCAGAGGTTGTATTCACTACCCATGCCCTGACCTTGTATCTTTATGGCCCCTTCTCCCCACTATCCCCCCAAAACTGGTGACCTCATCCGCTCTGCCTATTGGGTTGGACTGTTTGGAAACGGGCCCTGGCCCCAGTCCCTGAGCATCCGCCAAGCTGTGCCTTGACAATTTCTGGAGAGCGCTGCTTTCCACAGGCCAAAATCTGTACCCAGGATCACGCCAGCAATCAGTCACTCTGAAGAGCAAGAAGATGGTTCTCCAGCCCTGCCCCATCCTGATTTAGTCTCTTAGTACAAACCTAGCCTGCAGGTCCATGGACTAGCTCCAAAGAATCTGCCAAAGGCAATCAAGAAAGGCAAACCTATTGTTGAATTTTTTTTCTCTGCCTTGTCTGCATCCCTTAACGCCTCAGCCATCTGTTTCAGCATCAGCCTTTGGTGTGGGTTTTGTCCCTAAAAGCAGACACCCTAGGCAAGACCTTCCTGTGCCTGTTTTCTGGGATCTAGACTGTCCTTGTTATTGCACGGTGAAGTATGGGGCTGCCATGGAAAATGAGGTGTCACAGTATTTCAGCCTATTACACATGCAGTTCCTTCCTTGAAAGAAGATGACAGGGCTGTGAAAAAGAATAAGCTGTGTAAATGCTGCTTATCAAGACCACAATAAAAATACAGACAAAGATACATGGTTAGGTTGTTTGGAAACAGCTATATTTAAAGTAGCTCTGATTCAAACCCTTGCGAGCACATACTAGCGAGTTTGGAAGTCCTTCCCAAGCATATTGAATTTAATTGGTACAGGATGTTCTATCACTCTGTCACTTTAAAAAAACAACTTTGGAAACAAAGTATAATGCTAGTTACCAGCAAGATCTTTGGAGGAACAGAGAAAAAAGAAAAAAAAAAGAAACCCAAAAAAACACAACAGAAGTAAAGTCTGACCAAAGGCATCTTGATAAATTACAACGTGTAGCAAATTATAAGGCAGTTTGCCAACTAAGGATTTCTAATAATGCCATAAATCAAGCAAGCAAAGTTAGGGCAGTTTACCAGAAGTCATTAGAAAAGCCTCCAGTGACATATAACCTTCGAATTAATTATCCATCCATTTGTCTTTCAGAGTCTATCCTCCAAAATACTCCTATTTTTTATGATTTGACTGGTTGCATTCTGGAGGGTAGCAAGCTTTCTGTCCAGCTATGAATTTATATTAACGAAGTGTTGAAAGCCAAGCAGGATTATCAATCAGCACAGAAAGCAAGCTGTAATTAGAATTAATGGCAATGGAAGCAACACTGGGCTTGCAGAACACAAACAGAGCTTTAAAAGGTAGTAAACATTTTCATGGTGCTGCAAAGCAGAGCTGACTCCAGCTGGAAGTACCGTTACATTTTTCTATGGTGGTAGCCACTAAAATCTTTAGAATAATCACTGCTTTGGGGAGATAACTTCACTGCAGTATTCCCTACACATTACGGATGCAGAAGCCCAGGCTGGACTTTCATAACCTTTTCTTCTTCTGACCTTCTGCTAGCCCAAGATTTGCACTCAACCGTTCCCGCAGCAGAAGGCAGAGCTCTTCTCAGCTATGTCAATGTCAGACGAAAAGTCCATCACAGTCACTGGACCTTTCCAAAAAGCCCCACAGCGTGCCATAAATGAGCACTGCTGGACAGGAGCATGGGGTGGAACTAGAGCATATCTTGTAGAAAGACATTCAATCTCGATACGTGGATGCCTTGAGCAATAATGAATTTACCACAACCTTTGGCAAATGGTTCCAATGGTTAATTACCCTTCATCTCAAAAATTAGCATCTTATTTCCACTGGAATAGTTCCTCTAAATTCAAGCTCCAGCTACTGGATCTCATTATACTTCAGTCTGTTGTTTAAGGACTCTTCTGATGTCAAGTTAAATATAAGGACCGCCTGAGGAAATCATATAGGAAATACCCAGGGAACGTTGTTCCCAGAGTCCTAGCTTGTATAGACCATAATGACAACCACTCTGCGAAGAAAGCTAAGGCAAACCAGCAAGTAATCTGAACCCTAAGACTGGGTGGAAGAGCCCAAGAAAAAAAATGAAGAACCTCAGAATATCAGATTTTCAACATTTTTTCCCATTTTTGTAAAACTAGACAACCTTTTTTTATGGAAATTTGCAATACCATGCAGTTTTCCACCCAAAACCAAAGAGCTTTTCAGTTGGAAATGGCCTCTCACCCACTAAAACAAGTTGCTCTGTAAACAGTTACGCTAATGATGACTGATTTCTTATGGACTTGTGCTTGAGTTTCCCGTACTGCAGTACTCCCAGCTCCCCACAGGTCCTGATGAACCTCCTCTTCATCCCAAAGTACTTCTAGACCCTTCCCTACTTCTGCAGGTCTCCCCCTGCTCCTTCCAGGGACCCCAGATCCCACCAGGGCAGTCACAGCACATTCTCTGGCTGGGAAAAAACTGCTGGTTGCACAAAGCTCTCCTGGGAAGGAGGCTTTGAAGAGGACCTGAGAGAAGGAATGGGAAGATCTTTATTCCAGTCCGTGATCAATCACACGTACTCTGTGTCCTGAGGGTGGGGAAAGCACAAAGGCACAACATCTTCAAAGGTTTCTGATCCCCTGAAGTAGCTCTAAAGTTACATATATTTTGCAGAATATTTTGTTTCTCACCTCAATAGGTACAATACTTCCCTGGGGTGTAAAGCATCTCTTGATGGGTATTCTGAACAAGACCAAGATCAGCTTCTTTATTTTCACTGAAAAGCTTGAACCACTGTTATTTGGGCACCACTGTTGAGAACCACAAGACAGCCCTTCACCATTTTGGGTGGAAGTACATGGCTTTTGAATGGGACATTTGCTCTTACTCTCCAGCTACTCTGACCACAAAGCTGGGACTGTGGTTGGAAGCTTTCAGCACTGTACGGGCAATAGGAATAAATCCAAAAAAATCCCGTTTGTATACCAAGAGCCAATGAAAATGCCCTGACTTTGTTTTCAGATGAGATTCCTGTCTGTCTGGGATGGAGGGTGATCTATGCACGGTTAGCTTAGCTCACGAGACCATTAGTTTCCCAGGGTGTATTTTGCATATATATTTCTCAGGTAAAAGATATCTTCCTTCGATATCCTCAGGCAGAGTACAAACAAGACAAGAGTTGGAGCCAGAGCTCAGGCTTCTCTGGGAGCATCTGGTGCATGGTACACAGCACTCCTAGGTGGAGAAGCCGTATGAAGGAGATGGCAGGGCACTCAATCTGCAGGCAGGGACATTCAGGCTGCAGGCAGGTCCCAAGGCTCCTGCTGAGCCCAGGCTGAGATGCAGAAAAGCAATGACTGGATGGACCCGGCAGGTCCCAGCAGAGGTCCCAACAAGCAGAAAGCTCTGGATGAGCTCTTCATGGAAGGCCATAGCAAAAAAGGGCAACAGAAGCAGGAAAACAGTAACTTCACCTCTGTATGCGCCACTTAACATCGCTGTATCCCTGATCCTTACCCTCTTCCTGCTCAGACTGATGGTCCATGTGCCCTAACCAGATTCCTTTCAGGTTTCCCTCCCATCACCCACCCCTTTTCCCGGGATGAGAGGGGCAGGATACACACAAGACTCTCTACCTGCAGCATGGGACCTCAAAACTGCATGTGTAGCGGCAAGATCACATATACAGCACTAAATGCAGCAAAGTCCTTATTTTAAATGGGACCTGATGGAGCTCCTGGCATGTACATCAGAACAGAAGTGAGGAGGGATTGGTTTTCAGTGCATTTAATCAGCGATGTAATGGCGAGCCCTGCCAAAGGTCAGGATGCCAGGGGCATCCTTCATAGCAAACCATCACCAGCACGACTGCCAAATTTAGTGCCTGATGAAATGGGAAAGGAACTAAATCTCCAAGTACATACAGAACCAGTGACCTCAAAAATCTAGGGGAAGCTGGCCAAACACATAAAAACAGAAAAATTCCATGAAACGTGGTCTTATTTTTTCAAAATATGACTAAAAATTGACCCAACCAAAATGAAATTAAATACAACAACATTTAGCTAGGGAACAGGGAAAAATCCCAAGTAATAATGAGTGCAAATCAATATTTATAGTTTGCAAATTTTTTCTTCTCTTAACGTTGTTTTTATATGATACCACTGGAATGAATGCAAAGCCGCTTGCAGCTTCAGGGAAACACTGAGTCCTTCTTGGTCAAAAAGGCATGGTTTCTGCTACTTCACACAAAGGGGAGACTCCACGAAGGGCTCCGAGTACAGGGCAGGGAGGAGGCAATGCAGCAGAAACCTGCACTTGTACAGTTATTTCCTCCTTTATACTACTTAGCACCTCAGGAAATGTTTCTCCAGCAGAAGTATCCCAGCTCTTCCCATGGATATGAGGACAGAGAGACAAGGAGAGCCATGATCTAATCCCACCCCCTTTTTCTAGACAGGAACAACCAAGCACGCACAACTTCAAGTCATCTGAAAGTGATTACGATGGCGAGGAAAAATTCCACACCTCGCTTTTCGGTTGCACATTGCAAGCACAAAAAGCCATCTGCAAAAGGCAGCCACGTTCTCTCACATGAAGTTATAAATTACCCCAATGAGTTCTTTTCTTTAAAAAAAAAATCATACACAAGAAGCAGAATTTGTTAAGTGCTGGAAAGAGAGAGGCGGGTCATTTTTCTTATCAGTCTGAGAGGAGGGGAAATGGCATCCAAGAGCCGGCATGAATTATTCCAGTGCTGTAGAAACAGAAGAGGATACAAAAAGCCATCCCAAGCCAAACTGGAAGGCCATGACTCCATTATTTATTTATTTTGTTTTGCCAGTGGAACTGACAGTAAGGTAAGAAAAGCCACTTTCTTGATTAATGAGGTGAAAACCCTCCCCCTCATTTCAGACATTACATTGGTATAACGTGCTCCAAGGCTTGATAACGAGAGACCGGACTACCCGAATGCCTATAAACTCCCCTGCATCTTTAAACAATTACAGACTGATGTGGTTTTTTGCCACTGCTCAGCCCTGTAAAATGGCTGCATTGCTAATTAGGCTGTGTGTCAGAGATTTTCCCACCAGCCCTGCAACACCTCCGACATTAGCTGCTGGAACCTCTTTGAAAACAATCAACTAAACATGAATTAAAATGCAAAGAGGTAAGCACCTTGTAGTGAGCCTGGAGCAGAGACCAGAAACACAGACTCTCTTTTTGACCCATCATGATCCACCAGGTTGTTCTCCAGGGACCAGCATGGAATTTGTAGCCATGTGCACCAGGACCATCTCTGTCCCCCAGAGACCTGGGGCAACACCTAAGAACTTGGTCAGCCCCCCCGTTCTCTCCTGCACCCATCGTACCGGGAAGGCGTAGATGAAGATTCCCAGGAAGAGCAGCAAAATGAAGAGCACGATGGCCAGGATAACCACCCACTTGTACCGCCGCCACAGGATGTACTTCAGTGTCTTGTATGGGGAGGTGAACCACAGGAAGGAGGTTTCCGGGCGCCTGGAGCCAAATAAAGTTGAGGTCATTTCTGAGTTTCACAGTAGTTTCACCCTCCTGGATCCCCAACCCCATGAGCAAGACCTGCTGTAAGAAGCTGGCTGCTCACCCTGCAAAGCCACATCCCTCTGGGTAGACTATGTCAAATTCCTTCCTTGGCAGCGTCCCAGCCACCATGGATTGTCTCAGCTTGTACAGTCTGAGCATCAGCAGTTCAGAAATGGAGCCTGCATGGGAGCAAGCCCATTGCAGACAGCACACATCAAACTAGGAACCCAGATTTTCAATTTGCTCCTTGAGAACTCTGTGCCCCAGTGATTACTTTTCCATTCAAAATGCTCTTACTTGGGGTCCTCCAGTTTGGGGTTCATATTTGGCTCATCCCGACCTATGCCAGCTGGCCGCTCTTCATGCTCTTGTTCTGCCACAATTTCCAAAGTCATTTCCAATTTGCCCTGTGTGGGTTAAACAAAAACAAACTTAGAAATGAAACAAAACAAAACAAAACAAAAAAAGGAGAAGTGAGAAATGAACATATGATGCAAAATACTGACTGGGGAAAGAAAAAGTCCTTTGAGCATAACCCAACCACTACAAACAAGAACAATGAGGAGCATGGTAAGAGCTCCTCATTTACTATAAATCCCTCACCTGCCCACTACAACATTCTCAGCAGATACCCCAGGACATCTCAAATGTCACTGACACCCAAGTTTAGGCAACTGATTTGAAAGTCTTTTGTTGAATGACTTAATTCATTGCCTGGACTCCCTTGCCTATACTGAACAGTTGCCAAAGACTTGAAGAGGAGCACAGACGCTTACATTTAGACACCAGTCTGAGAGCTGAAATCTTTCCCTGGTACTTGTCACAACACAGTATCATTAAGAATAGATGTGATACAGAGTCAAATTAGGTGGCACATTCAAAAAACCACAGTAAAAATCCCACAGAACAAATCATTTCTTTTGAAGTATTTGCACGGTGCTGGATTAATCCCGGAAAAGATCCCTCTGACAAAAGTCCAGTCTAAAATTTGCAACCCAAGGCTGCATTCCTTGCCCTGACCATGACATCCTGCATGCACTTGGCCCAGCCACATCCCTCCTCAGTGCTCTGAGTAAGTCCCAAAGACAACGCACGAAGAGGCCACCTTACCGCCAGGATCTTCTTTTGATCCTGCTCAGCAACACAAGGCCACCATCCCTTGACAGTTTTCTGCTCAAAGAGTGACACAAAGCGACTTGAAGACAAGGTGTCATCTACTAGCTCTAAGGAGCACTTCTCAGCAGTCTTGGCAGGTTTGGGCATCCTGTTGAGATCCATCTGAATGGAGCCTGCAAGGAGGAACATCACTGGGAAGACATCTCAGTGTAACAGGTCCTAAACACTTGGACTCTTTCCCTGAAGAAATACTCACTGTGGTACCTTCCTGACCTCAGGGAGCTTGGGCAGACACCCACACAGCAAGGTAGAGAGCGAGTTCAAGTGTAGCCCTATTTTCCAAGCACAGTACTAGTTTTAGCCAGTGGCTCTGCCCAGGAATTGAGCACTTGGCATCACCATTATGCTTAGGAAGACCCAAGCCATGAAGTCCTAGAAGAAGCTGAAAAATGTTCACTGACTTACACAGCTATAACGTTGGATGATTTGCATTGAAGTCAACCAGGCAGGCTGAGATTTTTAAAGAAATCTGAGAGATTTAGGTAAAACTGAAATTGTACACACTCACAGCCCAGTCAATATAAGAGCATTGGGCAGAACACTTGCAGAACTCCAAACAGGCTATTTTATTGCCCTACCCAGGTGACTAATTGCAGGAGGCCAAATATGAAGGATATCCCACAAAAATGATAGGCTCCTTCTCAGACAAAGTGATCCAGTAATTAGCACATTTATCTAGTCTTTAGGAAATCTGTGCTCAGTTCTCCAAGTTTTAGTTGAAAGTCCCTGCATTTAATTTACATTGTTACACTAATTTACTTTATGGTTGAGAACACCCAAGAACATACACGGGGTCTGGTCCTGTGGCTCAGCTGAGGGACAGCAGCTTTTCACTCTGCTGTGGAATGACTCACATTCATTACTGTGCTTGTATTTCTAGCTTTTCTGTGCCACAGATTCTTGCAACCAGTGACAATAACATCACACAAAAGATCAGACTTTTTGTGAAACACTTTGGAGGTCCATTGATGAAAAGTCTTTTACAAAAGCCAAAGACTGCTTTTATTTGCTGGAATTTGAAAAGAATTAATGTTGGCAGTCAAGAGCTCGTGATGTGCAGAGCCAGAATTGGAAAACACACCTTGGACAGGTTATTTTGGCACTCAGCCTACATAATTAATCAAAGACAGGATTTAAAAGGATCTTGACCACATACTTCCTTAGTGAAGCTTTTGATGTTTAAATTTTTTTTAATGGCAAAAAGAAAGGTAGAACAAGATCCAATCAGAAAAACCATAATGCTGGAGCCTCCGGCTTCTGCGCAGATAATCTGCTGCGTGGCTCTGCTATCCTTCCTATTAGATGGCTTTGTTTTATTTTTTTCTTGGCCTAAACCTAGATTTCTTAGGATGATTAACGAGGCTAGCACTGAAAAAGGCAAGTGTTGGATTGAGCTGTGTTCATGCCTAAATATCTTGGGTAAGGCAAGTCAAGTCAATGATCCTGCCTGGTGGTCTCAGTTCAAACACACGGTTAGCCCTGACAAGCACATTTCAGCACAGACTCAGCTGAGTCACAGAGAACTGGGGCCTTCCTGTCCTGTTTGGTTTGATGATGCTCTCAACATTATGTCAGCACAGGAACAGGCTGCCGCAGGCTGACTGGAAATCTGCCTAATACAAACCACTTATCATCAGTCCTGAACTTATGGTGACACTGAATCCTGTTCAGTGGCTTAAACTGGTCTTGTTACACTTTCTTCATATCCTGAAATGATTTAATAATTTTTTTTCCTTCCTATCTGCATCAGTAGGAATTGAGCCAAAAAACTCTCCTGACTTACCCAAATAGTCATCAAAAGAAAACTTGTCATTGTCCCAGATCTGGAGGATAAGCTGCGGTGGAATCTTATTTTCTGTCTTGTCCAAGCTCCAGAAGTGCTCCTAAAATCACACCGGAAAAGAAACCAAGGAAAAACAAAAGGCTCATTAGTAGGAGTGGGCAGAGCCTGGCTACTCTCATCTCACAGAAGTGGAAGTCCTGTAAACATAATGCTCTTGGTGTGCCCTGTTCCAGTTCTGCAGGCCCAGAGCCATGGGAGGACAGCACTGGCTCTGGACAGTTCTTGGACAAGGATGCTCAGTGGAAAACCCAAGATGCTTCTGGAAGTTGGGTTGGTATCAACTTGTGCCTTAATTTAGCAACAATATTTTAGCAAGAAGACACCACAAGCTTGCAAATAAGATCTTTTGGAGTGACAGTATCAGAGCCACATGATTTAGATGAGGATGAAGCTCCAAGGTGAAAAGAGAGAGAGTTGAGTGCCAGTGCTGTCAAACTTCACCTTCCTCATAATTAATGGAAACATACAGGAATAAATCTGGATCCACCACTGCTCTGATCTGCTATCTGGTCTCTTGTAAGCAGTTTGTGTGCAGCTGGCCAGCTTGCGACCTGCAAGCACCTCTACCACCTGTAGGTAGCCTGTGGCTTCCAAGTTTACTTACTAAACACAAATATATATAAAAAAGAGACTGTGTGGTGGATTCCTTGCTTCTCTAATGACTGTTCATCTTTTCTGCACATCTTCCAGGTTTTCATTCTCAGGACAGGTGAAGGCTAGAGTTGGATATGGTATCCCAGTCAATCTGCTGCCAAGCTACATAATGTGCTTGCCATATATATTAGTACATCCAAGTTCAAGAAGCGAAAGATTCAGAGCACCAGCAAGCCATGATGACCAGAGCCTGGCTCCTTGTACAACCAACTGAGTGGTGGCACTGCGACACTTGATTTCAGTCCTTATAATGTGAGATCTGTCACTGTCTATATGCCCTTCTCATTTCTATTAGATGGGCAATATTTTGTCTGTTCCCTGCCACTAGAGCTGCTGTGACAACCTTTTGAAAGGTTTTGCAGCAGTCCCAGAAGGTTATTTGCAAAGCACTTGGAATGAAAATTACACGGTGACCATCCCTTGTGATTATCATCATTTACCAAGCCCTTGTGGAGCGCAGGAGCTGTCATCCATCAATTCTGCAACCTGGCCACAGTAATAAGGAATAGCCACTGCCTGGGAGACGGCATCCAAATGAGAGCTCAGCAATAGGATGAGGCAGCAATTTCTGGTTTCTGGAAAGGAGATGATTTACAAAACACTCACCTATGAGAAGTTTGCAACTACAGTGGTCTGGTTACTACAGTAAGTAAGTCAACAGCAAAGAAGATGGACTGCCTTCTGAATAGTCAGACCAACACTGCCCAAAAAGCCAGTGGAGGGAAAAATTTAAAGTAGACTTCTCTAACAAGGAGGGCTTGAAACACATTATTGTGACAATGAGCTTTCAGTCACATATATGGTGGATATGTGCCCATGCCACAAAATTGGTTATTTATGTGGTTGCAACCAGTATCATTTCCCAACAGGGATCTAATACCACTTTTGGAATGCCACAAGATGCCTGAATGTTAGGACTACGAAGTGTTAGGACAGAAGGAGAGAGATGGAGACACACAAAAATCTGAGGTCTTATTATTTCTGGCTCAAACCAACACTTGCAAAGAGGAGGCAGAGTCATGACCGGTGTCTACTGACACAGGCACAGAGGTGTGCCCTATGGGCAAGGCCTCCTGCTGTACACTTGCAACATGGCAGTGTCATAAACGGAACAGATTTAATTAAACCCAGGAAACTTCAGCATTATTCATGACACATACGTAGCACCATAAATTCTCTACTGTGGCTACAAGACTCTGATTCATTATATCGTGCAATATTTTAAAAAAAGGGGGAAAAAAGAATGTGTCACACTCCATAAGAACATAAATATTCAAGCAGGGAGACTGTGGGCACTTAAATCCCATTGAAACTGGTTTCACTTTAAGAGATCACCCTGGACGGTTATATTTCAATTCAGCTCCATTCCCCGCCTTGCTTTGGAAATACTCGCCAGCATTTTTGCAATGGAGCATTTTAGTTACGCATTTTAAATATTTTATAATCTAGAAAAATAAAATAAAGTCAGTGGAAACTTCCATCTCCCCTCCTCTGCTCATTGCAATGTATTAAAATGTATGTTTATCCAAAGGGGGGGGCATGTTTTCCCAGCTAGTAAGTAATTTTAAATTAAAACTGCTAAAAAGGGAAAGAGCTTATGGTGATTCTTCCCTTTCCCCTATATTGGTAGGGTCCTGCAGAAGGGTTATTAGTCATCCAGAAGAGAAAGCCTCCGGGAACCATGTACCCATGCCTAAAGAAGAAGGTGGCCAGATGACCTCACCATGGGTTGGAAACGTTCATCTGGGGTCTGCGAGATAGAGGCAGACCCATTTCCCATGGTGTGCACTACAGTGAGACACCATGGGCTCCTTCCAATTGCCCCTTGCTGAGGGAATTCAGGGAGCCCCACCTATGCTCAGCTTGGGACAGGATGAAACATGTCCTACAGATGCCTTTTCTTCTTCAGTGATAACTAATGTCCTTGGCTCGGAGGCTGATTTCACCACATCTCCATTCATCAAACCTGTCCATGCTCCAAGAGCATTGCTACACTGCTGCCTGGGTTGAAGCACCTCTCCAAGCATGTGTTGGACCTTCTCTTTGCATCACCCTATCCACTTGGAGTCGGACATGAGCAAAACCTAGCACTTGAGCAGCCCCTCTGAAAGGGAGGTGTGGTGATGGCAGCTGTTCTCTCTGGCAAAGGTACCGTCTGCTGGAAGACCCAATCTCATGACTGGCCTGATGGGGAAAGAGGAGGAACCAGGAAAAGGAGCAGGCTGTTGTGAGACCCAAATCACTTCCCTGGTCTCTGAGCTGCTGCAGCAATCCTCCTCCTCTTGGTGGGCTCCTTCTCCATCTGCAGTGCTGGCTGAGTGCTCCCAGGACAAGAGGAGAGCTCCCTGGACCCAGGTCAGGGCGAACGAGTGCTGCAGTGCCTTGTGGTCATCTCCCACACAATAAAACACAACTGGACATGTGTCCCCCAGGACTGACCACGCCAAGTGCTGGCAAATGTTCAGGACTTTGGGTTTCCGCCTTCCCTCCTTCCCACAGCAATGCCCACTGACCTGCCCACGCTCGAAGCAGCCAAACCCATACCCTGGCCAAGTAGATGCTTGCAGCATCCCCCTGCCTCTCCAACACCACTTCTACCCCTGAGAGCAACACCCAGGCTTGCCAGGGACTCCCTGCCTGATGAAGGATGACTCAGGCAGGATTCAACCCTTTCCGGGTGGCAGTGCGGAGCTTGTACGACGCTAGCATGAGCTGTACAGCTTTGGCCTTTCTTGTGGAAAAACTCTGTAAATGTGGTTTGGCCAGTGGTGAAGCTTTCCTCCTCTGAGCCCCGTGAAGCTGGGGACATGGCAGAGCAGAGCTGGAAAGGCAGGCTGGGGAAGGAGGAATTTGATGCTGAGCTAAGTTTATGGGTCCATTTCAAGGCAGTGTGAAATTTGCCTCCATGATTAAATCTAGCTACGAAAGTTCACTATAAAAACAACCCAGGGCAAGAAATTTATTTCCTAGCCTTTTGCAAGACATGGGAAGGAAGGGGGCTTGAATTATTGTTTGGGGGTTTGTTTTGCAGTGTGGGGGGACTGGGGAGGCTGGTGAACATTTTACGGTCGTGAATAATGCAGCAGGGAAGGCAGGAAAAAAAATAAGCTCATATCACTAGGAAAGTGTTGACAGGGCTGCATTTCTTCTGGGTTGCTTATGTGCTATGGAATACAAAGTAAGGAGCAACCCTGCCATTTCAGGGAGGCAGGGAGGCCCCAGTGTGTTTGCACCCAAGCAAGCCTGGCTCATTTCAGCACAAGCTTGTGGGACAGCATCAGGTCCCTCATCCCGAAGCAATTGGGGAACCCCAGCCAAGCAGGAGATCCCCTGGGAGGTTAGCCAAGAAGAGCCTCTTCTCCTGCAGGAGCCAGGACAAGCTGTCCTACAGGGCCATCCTTCAAGGTGTTGAGAAACTGCTTCTCTGAACCTTGTCCCATTGGGACATTGCATCTATTCGTAATAAGCAGGCAGCTGAGAGCACTCATTATTGCAGTTTTACTGGACTAATTCACCTCTTTGATCTCCCTGCCATTGCCAACTCTTACAATTGCATTGCAGGTCTGATGGCACTTGGTTTTCCGCATCCTTCCCTGATCAGCATGGCAACTGAGCAAAATCCCAAGCATACAGCATCTGCTGCACGTTTGGGCACAGTATACCTTGATAATACCTGGAGGAAGACTCTAGGCATCACTGCAACATAAATGTGAAATTGTCACGATATTTCTTTGGGGCACATACTCTTATTCCAGTCCCTGGAATCACTGCAATGCTATTTTTTCAGCCTGCCATGCTTTCCCTCTGGCAGAATTTATCAGGCTTTTTCAGGGGCATGGGGCCATCCCGCTGCCATTTAGGGAGCTCCAAGCCTTGGGGTCCCAGTCCTGGCCATTTTGTGAATGGACCTGTTGGACCTGAAGTTCTTGACACAGCCATGTTTTGCTCATCCCTCTCCATACATCCATTGGAAAACAAAATTCACAACAATAACTCCTGTCTGAATATCACAGAGGCTGCCAGTGCATGTCATGACTGCTGCCCCTCTCCTAATACTGAAGACTGTTGTGTCTTTTGTCTGCCTGTTGCAGTCCCATTAAAATACATAATATGTGACAGCCTTGTCTCACTCTACCTTCCTCTGAAAAAAAAAAAAAAAAAAAAAAGTACTTGGAGCCCATCCAAAATGTTGCATTTTGGCTAAATGTGGAAGGAAAAGGAAGATTTTGTGTTATTCTTTGCTTTCTCATGTCACCAAGAAAAACAGGGAAGAACATGATAAAGGACAGGAAACAGGAGAGGAGAAATTCCAAAATTAAAAGGCAACAGTCTTTTTTTTTTCAGATTTCCGACACCAAAGATGAATGAAAATTTCAATCTAATAAAATGTTAACTGTTTTTAACAATAATCAGTGCTTGATAGTCAAAATTTCAAACTAAAATCAACAAGAGCACAGAGATTACTTTGGACACCCTGGAGATGCAGTGGTGACTGTAACAGAACAAAGGGATGACACAGGGACCCAGCTGCAGAAACTTCGCACCTGGCTTTGTTTTTAATAAAAATTAAACAACGGAGAGGCCACATGCTTACCTCCAGGGTAAACGCTTACCCTGTCTCACTAATACACTGAGCCCAGACTGCCCAAGAGCTGATTTAGAGCATCGCGCTACGAGCCGTCACTGCATGGTGTAATCCTCCTCCACACAAAACCGATTGCAACGGGGACATCCCCGCTCACCCCACCACTGGCACCAGCTCCTTGTTCCCAGCTGGTGTAAGTCTGCTGGGTGCAGAGGAATGCACCAGCTGATCCACCCCAGGTGAGGGTCTGGCCCATTGCAGGTCGGAGCTGTCAGTACCAGGAAGATGTCAGGACACTATAATGAATTTGCAGACAAAGTAAGCAGAATCGATGAAACCAGACGGAGCTGGGAATACCTCAGTGCCAGGGAGGAAGGAATTTATTCTCAGCTCCGCTCAGCAACAGAACAAAACAAGCTGTGAGTTACAGCCCCTTGTTCCCTGCTTTTCCCTCAAATGCCTTTGTACTTTTCTCTCTAGGTGGGTTTAAGACCACAAAACTCCCTCTTCTATCACTCTTGAAGATTTATCTCTAGTATGATTTCTGGGATGCCACTAGCTGATCAGTTATAGAAAAAACGCTGCCAAATGTCAGTTTTGTTGTTATATTCAGTGCTGGAGCCAGCAAACTTAGAGACTTCAGCTGCACCTTGCAGAAACAGGGTCTCGGTTATTCAGAGAGATATCTGCAAGTATCACTGATACCTCACAGCCACAGGGATATTCCTGGGATTATCCTACAGGACCACCTACTTTTAGCCATGCAAGCAACACGCATCCACCACTGCCAGATGTCCAAAGACTTCCAGCTCAAAATCAGTGTGGTTTTGTGCCCAGGTAAGTTGCAATTAATCTGCTTAAAACTTGGATGGGCCCCTTTGGTTGAGAGCACAAAGTGGAAGAAATGAAATGAATGTAAGTGTTCCTTGAAAAAGAGCCTCACCATAACTGCCCCAACCTTCCCACTGAATAAACCACACAGTTGTTTGCAGTTTCTTCTACAGTATTGGGATGAGTCCTCTTCCAATGGCTCTCTTTGTCTTTGCAAAACAGAATATTTTGTGTTCTGGCATCAATACTTCATTTTCTTGTTGACACCTAACACTGAGGTCTAGTAGCAGAACAAGTATGAAGACAACAGATACGTTCCTTGGTCTGGTTTCTGACAATGGCATGGCATGACATGGATTTGAAATTGCCAGCAATGCTCCCATACTTATTATGTATTATCCTGGAATTTCTTTTACGCAACACTTTTCAGATGGTATATGAACAACCCAGCCATGTCTTGGAAGCTTTAGCCTAGTCGTTTCTTTCCACGTCCACTCAAGCACCAATAGTTTTTAACTTGTATATTGAGATGCTCTTGAAATTCTACCCTGAACTTTCATTTATGCAGGTGACATTTCCTCAGACACTCAGTGTCAAGCTTTTTCTGCCCTAGAGGACATCTAGAATTCATATTTGGCAGATATATTCAGCTACTGCTGTAATTGGCACTTGAAGCTGAACATTTCAAAATCAATTTCATGCATTTTCCACCTCCACAGCGCAGGCAAGACGTGGGAGCTGAGCACCTCCCTGACTGGATGCCCAGTGAAACATGATCCACATCCAGCCTGTCTTAGCATTGCTCTCAATAGACTCTGGTCGTACCATGACCATCTGATAATATTGTCAGCAAGAGTCGAGACCTGCCAGGTTTAGACCCGGGGATCTAAAGTTTAAACCCTGCAGACATCTGCACTTCTCTCTGCTGGCTGGCAGCAGAGCATTGTAGTCATCTGGACCTGCCTGTTCCTCCCCTATTTAAGTCAGTATGGAATTCCATGCAAACAAGTCAGGGGCACTGAATCTACCTTGCTACCCCAGTGCCCCCTGTGAAATAACAGCTCTCCAACATGCATTGTGTATTGACCCCTTCACCGAACAACTGCTGTGATTTGCAGTCTAAGAAACTGTCTTTTCCAGGACTCAGCAAGCTGCAAGTGTGCTGTGGCCATGGCAAACGACATGGCTTAACTTGTCCATGGCTGCTAGAGAAAGATGGCACAAAAAGAAGCGAGAACAGAAGAACGAAATTCTGAATAAATACTGAGACACAATGTTAAAGAATGCATTTACATACTTTCCCAAAGATGGACTTGCTCTTTTGTGGGGATTTTTTTGAAATTCAGGATGGGGTAAATGCCTTTCTCAAAAGGAGAAGCAAAATCTTTATAACATTACTGCAGCAGGAGAAGATATGGATGGAAAACCATTCTGAAATGGTTGAAATGTTTAGAAAAGCAGGAATAAGAGCCTACCCTTCCAATCTACAAGTCGAATTGATGCTCACAAGATTTACAGGATTCTGCTTTCCCTTGAGGTGCCCTGCGGGGAGACTGAAGCCTTGAAACCCCAAGCAATCTCAGCACTTTGAAGCTTTGGAGATGAAGTTCTCAAAACTTCCAGTGCTGTGGCAACGATTAAACAATTCCGGCTACTGCTGGCCATCCCAAGGCTTCAGAGTCCAGTTCCACCACACAGCATCTGTGTTTTCCTCAGCTTTGAAGACTCTCAGCTCCCCCTAGCTTCCCCCAGAGCTCCCACCAGACATGCACACCAGAATTAAATATTGTGGAGACCCTGCTGCCCCGGGACATCCTTACTCTTTTGGGAGATTATTTGCAATCTGGGTTGGGGGTGACCCATTCCTGCAGCCCATCCTGCAACACCAAAGGGACGTCCGTCCAGCCTGCAAGGAGGCAAGTGAAGCAAACAAAGGAGAGTAAATTCAAAGCTGCTTTCCTCCCAGCAGTGCTCTCTCCAAGGACCAACACCAGCAAGGCTGGGTGCAGGTGGCTTTTAGCAGCTCAGAATTTGCCATCTGACCATTTTGATTTAAATTCCACTTTCCATTGCCTGCGTTTAAAGTTCAGTGCATGGGCTTTTACAGCAGCAGTAATGAACCTGGAGTTCAAACAGCACATGGCGAGATCAAAAATTGCCAGAGCGGAATGTGTCCCACAAATGCAAAGCATGGCTTTTCATTCATTATTTTTTCCTTTACAGACAGGTTTTACAAGCTGTTTATTTTCTGATACAGTGTTGGCAGACATGTGGTCGGAGGAGAATCAATATCAGCACAGTGGGATGTATTTTCTTAAACGGTTTATAGGGGGGTCTTTGCTTTTTCAAAGGGGGATAATTGAATGTAGTACACACTGTACTTTTGATTTGTTTAACATGAAGCGTGAAATGGGTACAGCTATGATTCTGTCAATCAGTTTAACTATCCAGCGACTCATTTTGAAGCTAGGCCTCCTCGCGGGGATCATCTGGCTCGAGGGACAGGGAATTCACTCAGTATCCTCCCCACCAAAGTGCCAGTTCCAACCCAGGCCATGCTGGGACCTTGCTGGCTCCACAAAACAAACTGGGATTGGGGTCCCAGGTGAGCTTTGTGAATGCAGACGGTCCCACTGCAACAAGGTGTCTTTGGACACCCCATATTCAACAAACACTGAGGTCAAATTCACAGCTGCAAGGCAGGGAGCAGCGACAAAGACTTGGGATTGGGTGGCTGAAGGGGTTTGAGCTTTCAGGGAGGTGTCACAGAACAAGACTGGGTCTCAAAAGCAGGGGTTATCCCTGCTGTCCACACAGACACAGACCCAACAACACTCCTCTTAACCTCCAGGTGATAAGCAGGAAATTAAGTGACTAGATCTCCCTTTCTTGAAGTGTTCTTTGAGAGCTAGTCCAATTTTCACCAGCATTTTTCCATGTACATACCCCAACTCAATCCCTATTCCTTTCCTTCTGCGCAACTCCCAGACCACATCTGATCATAACATTGCACTAACTTACCTAAGGAACACCAGAAGCAATAGCCAGCTACAGATGTCGGAATAAGGGGACCAAAAACTGTTTACTCCCCGGCTGAGTAACCAATTGTCTTATTAGACCAAGGGCATCTACACCCTGAACCCCAAACCAAAGCTTTTCTTCCCATCTCTGCGTCAATGGTACGTCCCTACATGTCCCTCCTGCTTACCCCTTCAGGCACTTGGAGGCAGCTCCTTCCTTTCATCCCTGTTTAGCTCTTCTGAGAAGTTATTGTACAGCATGATGCCCGTTATGCCATGCTAGAGACCAGAGGTGCATACCGAACCATCCCCATGGAAATGCTATCTCCACCTTTGGAGTAACCCCATTGTTGATTAGGTATCTTGGAATTCCCATGCAACCTGGAGAGTACTTTGACACCACAGCACCAATATTCAGCTGCCTCCAGTCCAGAGGAGTCTTTCCTGGGCCACTCAGTCTCTCCAGACTCTTTTTACAAAGCCACCTCTAATTCTGACCCCACCAATGTTGTATTAAAAATGTGAATTTTTTAAACCAATTTCCCCACCTGTGTTTCAAATAACACAACAGTAAGGCTGAGCCTTGCATAGCTCCATTTCTGCTGCAACGGTGCAGGTCTCTGATCATACAGCGCGTTTCACCCCAGAGTTACTACAAGAAGGTAGATACGTCTGTCCGGAGACACTCACCTTTTTTGCAATGTAACACATTTGCTCAGCAGGCAGATAGTCAAAGGGGAAGATGAATCTCCAGTTGAAGTTGCCCTCTCCTCCCATAGACCTGTAGTGCACGTCTGTCTTCTGCTTGTTCTCCTCGTGGCCAACCAGCCAGCTGCAAAATGCACACACGTTGCATGAAAAACTAGAACCACACAGATTTTGGAGTTCATTCAATGTTACAGAGACTGTGAGCAGGTAACAAAATGTCTCTCACCCCTGTGAGTGCCTTGGGCTGCTGTCTATAGGGGTAACCCAGGGCCAGTAGGAGACTTGGGAGGGAATGCAGCAGTCCCTGCGGTGTTGGGAGACGAACCAGTGCTGGTGGCAGCAGACTGAGAAGCTCTGCAATCTCTTCTCCCCCCTCCCCTGAGTTTTATAGATGTTTTAAAGACTCAACACTGCCTTAAGCTCTGACTCGAGGTTGTCACTTACCCATTCATAAGCACAGATCAGCTTCTAACCTGCCTTGGTGAGAGCTTCTTCCCCTTTGCAGATACCCCACAAAATGACCTTTTACTTAGCCCATAAAACCAGTCTTGTTGATGAGGCAACCATACTAAGGGACAGAAGGGCCTTTTTTCCCCTCTATTCTCTGTCAATGTCTTAAAGATTTTTATTTGAAAGTCCTAAATGGCCAAGAAGTTCTTCCCCAGGAAAATCCCAGAGTGGCAAGACCCTGCTGTGGTCAGCATGGTCCCCAGCCTCTCCCATTAAGAGACAGGTCCTTGCAGCACAGTTCCCCTCCCGGTCTAAAAGAGCTTGCTGTTGTCACTCCACAACCAGTCTAGGGGCAAACTGAAAACTTTCCATAACAAATACTTTTTTCCAGCTGTGAGTTTTGCAACTGTCGGGTTTTCATTCTGCCCTCTTTCCCTGTCCAAGATTTTTCAGTCTTCAGCAATCAACGAAACAAAACAAAACAATAAAACACATCCATTTGTGTATTTAGAGACCTTCTGGAGGAAAGCCAGAAGATTCAGAGGGAACCTCTAATGAAAACAATTATCTCGTTTGATTGTTTTCCACTTAAATTGAAAATAAGGATTTTTTGCCCAGCTATACAAATGATCCCCTCTTCTACAGGCCTGAGAGGAGCACATGACCCACCCCAAATATGTTGTGAGAGACAGCAAAGGGAGGTCTACTCAAGTTCATCCTACAGTACACATCACATGCACATGTGCTACACGGACAGCAAGAGCTTGGTGGCAATGCAAATTGTGTGATGAGGTTACACTAATACACCAATAATTGTGGGTAGATTATTTGATTTTATCTGATAGGATGAAAATGGCAACGCTGTGTGTTTATCCACACCCTTCAAAGCTTGGCCGGGTCCATCTTCATAGGATGCAGTGTGAGCGCCCTGTCCTTGTGGGCAAACATAGGACAAATAAAGGGTTTGATTGGATGCCTCTTTGGCACATTTCTTTTTTTTTCTTGCAGTTTTGCTGCACCCTCTCCACTTCTGGAAGGACATGCCAGAAATCAAAAGCATTCAAGTCAGAGTGCCCCAGAATTAAAAACATAACATAGGAATGGCCATGGTGACCAACCAAACGCTTGTCTTGCCCAGCATCCTGTCTCTGACCGGGGCCAATAGCAGATGTTCAGGAAAAAGCCCAGAACTGGTGCAAACACATCCTGATACCTTCCCAACACACCTCTCCAGACTCCAGTAACTTGCAGGTCAGAGATTTCCTGAGCTATAAATAATGGTTTTGTACTTAACAGGACTGCATGGATTTTTTAGCTTGTTAGTTCATCCAGTATTTTTCAAATCCATGTGGCTCAAGGTATCTTCAATATCCAAAGGCAATGCTAAGTTCCTACATCTAAGAGGTGTCCTTGTTCTCAAAACTCGCACACCTCCCCTTTTGCTCAACATGAGTGTAAGATCTTGGAGGACCTAAGCCATCCTTTTATTTAGGAACCCAAAAGGGGATGCAGATGAGTTTTAGAGATGCCACATAATATCACATAAATCTTAGTAGTGGTGGTTGGTTGGAAGGGGACTCTGGAAACTTCTAGTCCAATTGGCTCAAAGTTTTACCTTGAAATATCTTGAAAAACTTGCAAGATGATGAGTGAAGACCTCCCACCTCCCATGTGACCTGGTTCAGTGTTGGTCCATCCTCTTGGTGAAGTAAAACTTTTTATTGGAAATTTCACTATGAAAACAATACAAAAACATCCCCTGTCTATGACAGTGACAGAGAGGGCTGTTAAGCCAAAAAACATCTTCAGTTTCTAATGAATATGATTTCCCTACACTACCACTCTTTCGTCTGGCTATAGCACAAGTCTTTAGGAAGGGAAGGTCTCTCTGCACTTCGCCTTGCACAACCTAAACTTGGTTGAGACCTCTTTATGCTATTGTAAGGTTATCAATAAATAACTGATTGCACAAAATAAAATAAATGGCAACTGAGTTCTGCCTCAGGCATAACAGAATATAATGGAGAATAAACTGGCAATAGCCTCCACAGAGAGGCGCTGTGACATCTTCTGCAGGAAAGCAGGAAAAAGTTTCTTATTCATTGAGTTCACCCTAAAGCAGGCTCCAGCGCCTGCTCAGGAGGTAGCGGTGGATGGAAGAAATGGTCCCCACCAAAGCAGCACCATGCCATGGTGGTGAATGTCATTTTGCCCACAGGATCCCCTGTCCGTAGGGCAGATGCTTAAGCACAAGAAGGTCCGTTGCCTCCCCTCCCAATAGGATTATTCAGGCCTTATCCAGAGATGTTAATAATGCAGCCATTTGAGAGGGAAAGATGAGGAAGTTGAGCAATATTTTTAACTCATTTATAGCACTATGAGATTTGCTTGGTCATTGGGGATGCTAAAAGCCAGGAGAGGGATATCAGCAAGTGCTGGATGCTCTCACTTTCCCAGTAACACCCTGCAAGCACTACTATTTCAGGCCCTCGGAGTACACAGAGCAGCTTAGCTGGAGCTGATAACAATGCACTTGATGTGAATACCAGGTAAGCAGCGCGCATTCTGGATTTACGGGAGGAAAATTGGGATTGTAAAAAAGGGATTTACAGTCTGTTTCAAAATCCTACCTCTTCCTGTCCATAAATCCAAAGAACGCACAAAATAAGTAAGTCCCTTGGCTGGGATTGCACCATTTTACACAAGATAAAACATAAATGGAGTCAGGCAGAGAAGGGAATGTGCCAGAGGAGTTACTGCTGGTTGCCACATTTTTGTGAGTTTCAAGGAAAAAAGGGAATTCCAAAAAAAGCAGCTATGCAAACAAACCAACCTATGTATATGGAACAAGCCCATGAGTGTCCCAGGAGAGGAGCTGGGAAAGGATTGGCAGTGGAAATCCAGACTACATGCCCCTCTCTCCAATGGCTAGGCTGCTTCCCCACACCTTATCTCTCTAAATGTAAATACTGTAATGTAAGCATCCAAGAGATGCAAAGAAAACCTTGACATCGTGAAGCAGTTACGAGCCCAGCAGAGATGTGTCTGCCAAGAAGCAGGATCCATAGCTGCAGAGGTGTGAATGGCCCCTTCATCCCAGCAGGGATTCATGTCTACCACAGTAATGTTGATGCAAGGGCCATGTTAACTCCTTCACTGCTGCTCTTGCACCTTCAGGCTATGGTATCCAGAGGACACAGAAGCAGGGTGGCTTACCCTTTGACATAGATATCACTCATCTTCTCCCCAGTGATGCTGAGGTCATCAAGGATGACATCCCTGGTGTTCCAGATGATACAGCGCAAGAAGAACCTGGACAACCCCGGGAACAAAAGCAACATGAAAGGGTGAAAATCTTGGTCTACAGCTCACCTGGTCATTCTACTAATTAGCTAATTAGCTGAAGGAGCTAAGACACAAGTCATCTTTCTCTGAAGATAAGCCCACATAGACATTTCTCACCTGGGCAGATTAATTCCTCCCCATCTGATGTCTACAGCCCCTCTCCTCTCCCCTCACAAATGAAAGGTGCTGGAACCAGCACCGCACTGAGTAAGAAATGAGAAACAATCACCTCTTGGCTTTACGTGGCGTGATGTTGAAAGGGGGACCAGGTTGACCCAGAGATTTCGGAAACAGGTCCACCCACATCTGTAGCTTTCCCTGCATGGAAAGACAAATGAAGCCTGGTGAGTTTCCTCACTGGGTTACCTTCACCTCCTCAGTAAGATCTAGTAGTGGAGAGAAAAAATAGCAAGTGTTCCAGTGCTCCTGAGTTGAAAAGTAAGGGTTCCTTAATTGGAAAAGTGTCATTAACTATTATATTAAAGTTATTTTCATGTTAGTTAGGTATATGTTAATGGCCTGTGATGTATAAGAGTTTGGTTTGCATAAGCGGAAGGTGCACTCTGGCTTTACTCTCCATGGCTGACTATCTTTACATAGGGACAGACTAAAGACTAGGTCCACAGGAGGTGTTGGAGAAGCAAGAAGCTCACTTGTTTTCCATGGTGTCCCCATTTGTCACCAGGTGGACAGCTGGTTTATGGGCTTCTGACCATGGGAGTGGAAGATAGAATGAGGATAGGGGAATCTAATTCCACTTTCACAAAATCCTTCCAGGGAGAGAGCGGCAGAAATTCAGCTGAAATCTCAGGGGGTTGTTTTTTAGGTGGTCTCTTTTACTGTAAAACATGAATGGGTGCCAATAAAATATTTTATTGTGCAGTCTCCAGAGTTGAAAGAGGAAAAAAAAAAGCCATCCTTTGACAATCAGCCCATCACAGAGGGGTTTGTGGTTTGCTTGCTTTTTGGCAAGAAAATCTTCCATTTCAGCAGAAAACTTTAAAAGCCCAACCTGGCTTTTAGCTCACTACAAACAACCTGATAGAGCCAGCCTGTTCTGTGGCTTTGCAGCAGGTCAGAGCCATGCTTTTGGGAACTGCCCTGAATGCAACGTATACTGAGTCACACAAGTTAATCCCCTGGACACGTCTGTGGATGCTCTTGGTTAGAAGCTTCAGTGCAGGGCAGACCCTGATCGCTTTGCCCATATGCAATCCCATGTCACGGAGGAAGCACTCTTGCTAGTCTCCATGGCTGGTTCAACAAGACCATGACACCTGTACCTGTAAGAACAGCACAGATCCACTGGTCACCCCATAGCAGCCACGTCCTGCCTCTAATCATCATTTTCACTGGGTCAATTAATACAAAAAGATGTTAGAGTAGTTGTCAGTGCATTTACTTCTGCCAACAATTCTCCTCTCCCACCACCGGAGAGGTGGTCTGGTTAAAAATGAACCACAGAAGGGAAACAGCTGAAACAGAGCAGATCAGCGGCTGTGCACATTTACACCAGCTGCAGAGCTGGTCTCATGAAACTGCCTTTGCAATGCAACTGGAACGTGTATGACAGATGATAATTAATCATTTTGTTCTCTGGGAAGCAGCATTTTTTGGTCCAAATGCGTAAACTACAGATATGTGTTAATCAAAGAAAAGGGGTTAGGCTAAATACAGATACCTGGATTTTGATTGGTTTTGGATGGAAGCCCATTTAGTTTTCCTTTGGCTTAAAAACAAGCAGTCTGCAACAGTACTAACGCTTTACACCTCCAGGAGTGGATTCATGCTGCAGAAATCATGCTGTTGTATTGCCAAAGGAGACTGCAGTGTCATTACCATTATAGAATAAATCTATATTAAGACTTTCAGATCAGAATTGGCTTTCCCGCCAGAAAAAAAAACAAAACCACAAACAAACACAAACCACCACAAAAACTGTGAGCAAATGCTGATGTAAATGAAGACAGGAGGCTGGAATTGATCTCCCCAAGCACTCTGAGCAAGTCAGACACAGATCTGAGCTCCAGTCTGCATTTGATAACCAGCGCTCTGCTCATAAGGTAACCCCCTTCCCAGGGAACAGCCCACCTCCTGGGGCAGGTGTCCCCAGCACAGTTCTGCAGTGAGCAAGACACCTGGTTAGCACTGGATCAAAAGGAAATGATGTTCTTTGTCTTGTCCTGGACATGTCACACCACCCACCTGCTCAATTTCTGGTTGGAGTGGGCTGTAAAGAGGTCTTGTCTCCACGTGCTCTGGCACCAGTCCTTGCTTCCGCAGAGCGTAAAGGGCGAGACGCTCCTCCACTGGCCCCAGGTGGGGGTTGAGGGGTTTGCCATCCTCTGCCACAGAGCAGACAAAGAGCAGCATTAGACCACACCGCGGCCACAGCTGTGCAGGGTCAGATTCTGACTGCCCCATGGGAGCTCCCCAGGGGATCAAGCACAAGCCCACCAGCTTCGCTGCAGCCAGGAGCGAGCAGGAGGAACACAGACACCGTTGCACATTTACCATCGTCACAAACCCTCCAGAGCACAGGGCAACCCATTTCCAATGGGACACGTGGACAAACCACCGTGCAATGGGTCAGGGACCTACTGAAAGTCTCGTGCAAGTCCTCCCCCAGATCGCAGCAAGTGGAACATTGCAAGGACAAAGTTGAAGCACATGGAAAGGAGAGCCCAGTCTTTGATGCTGCTCAAGGGTTCAGGCCCCCTAAAATCGTAACAGTTGGGGCTGCAGGGTCCCCCGCAGACCTTCAGCCCATGCTGATGTTCTGCTGCCGTTCCCACCTCCAGCAGAGGCTTATCTAACATGTAATCAAAGCTCTCCAGGGAGGGGACATGAAAGCGTTTACTCTGGTACAGTTTGCAAGCACTCATGTGATGGATATTGTTTAAATCTCATCATTTAAAACCATCCAGGGTCTTCAGCTGGGCAGAGAGGAGTGCAGTGGGAATGAGCTCCCTATAGAGTCCTGCTTCTTCTATGCTGGTTTCAGGGTGAAAGACAGAAATGATGGGAAAAAGGTGGTCCTGCAGACACCACCAGCACAGCTTGATGTCCCTGCTCTGGTCCTCACTGCTCCCATTGGGGTCTTTCATCGAAACAACCCAGTGCACAACAGCCACAGCAAACACCAAGCTTTCCATGAGCAGACTGAAACCTTCTCAGCCTCTTCAACCCACTCCATGTCAGACCCTAATCCCTCTGCAAATAAGTCAGACAAGACCTATTAATAATGGACATTTTTTACTTTTCTGCTCCACTGCTCGGGATCCCTTCAGGTATGGAGGATGGCCATCTTGGTCTCAGCTGAGCCTGCTCCTGTCTCCCCATCTCCACATGCCATGCTGGTGCTGGTGGAGGACATCACCCCCAAGACACTGCCTTTCAGCCACAGCGTTTCAAGGCCGTGCACCTTCAAGGACCTTTGAAATGAAATGCGCTCCATAAACATTATTATAGCTCTGCAACTTTCAGGTGATATATCCCAGCTCCTTTCTTGGCAATATCTTGAAGTGGTTAACTTCAGACATATGGGCTATTTCCCAAGCAGTGGAAACCTGGCATGTGTGTGTGTGTGTGTGTGCGCGCGCGCGTGTGTGCGTGTGTGTGTATGCACAGGAAAAAGAAAAAGCCCTTCTCAGAAAACAACAAATGTGGAGGTTATGGAATAATGGTCTGGGTGCAGTGCTTGTAAAACCCATGCTCTCGTGTTTAATAGCTTCACTTTATACCGCCAGGTTCAGATCTGACATTGCTTTGCGAACACAGCTGGTTTCCAGATCTCCTTGAGGTCAAGCATCAGACTTTGTTCTGTTTTTTGAACTGATTGCCATTAAAGCAGAGGAAGGTGAAAGGCAGGGGCTGGGAGAGGGGGGAAGACCCCGCTCAGTTTAACACCTTTCCAGCCCTTGCTGAAAACCTTTCACATAAGAGGAGGCTGCAAAGGAGCTGTTGCTCCCCCACTCCTCCTCCTCCTAAGAGGAGAACCATGAATTTGTGCCTTGATTCCCAAGAGCAGTTAGAAGGATCAGCCTTGGGCTGCACCGTCTTGTGCCTCTTCAGGACAAGTCCTCCTTGATGGCTCTGCAATACTGTAGTGGCCTTAAAGTCAAACTGCAGCTCCTGGGCCATACAGTGGGGGTTCACCTCCTCCCTGCGCCAAAATACCCTTTCCATGCTTTAAAGCAGAGTTTTGTCTAAAAGGCATTCTTCTGCCCCCAGGGATGCCAGTCAGACGAGCATGAGTTAATAACCGGGATTACAGGTGCTGGTGTTGGTGGTTTTTCTGTGCAAGCAAGAAGATGCCTCCCCAACATTCGGTGGTATTTTCTCCTTGCGGGTTGATTTTGCGCTTCCAGCTAGAGCACACCTCGCCCCGAGGCGGGAGCCGCGGTGTGATACGCCGGGCACGGTGTGTATGATATTGTCTCCCTCTAGTGACTCCAGCCCTGAAACGCAGAGACACGAGCGGCACAACTGCTCCTCCAGCCCACGCAGCAGTGGGAAGACCAGGCTGGAGCCTCTCTGGCTGTGATGGACTTTGCTGCTCCCGGCCTGAGCGTATCCCGTTTGCTGCAAGCAGCAAAAGGCAGCCACTCAAGGCCAAGGTTAACGTGGGTGGACTGCAGGTCTGGGGTCAGCCCCGGGGTTTGGTGCAGATCCAACTGCAACCTGCAGCCTTTGGGGCAGAGCCAACCTTGGGAAAGGGGCAGAGCCAACCTGGGCAGCAAGGTGAGGAGGACTGGAACATGCCCATCACCAACTCCTGGCCTCCACAATAATCCCCCACTGTGATATGTCCATGACCTCCAGCTCCATCCCTTCTCCTGGATAAAGAAAAGATATTTGCAACCCCAAAGCAGCCCCTTCACCTTACCCAGTTCAGAGAGGATGTACTCTTGCTCCCTGAAGATGACCCGGTCAGACTTGTAGGTGGGAGCCTTGTAGTTGTGCTGCAGGGAGAAGAGGTGAAGCAGCTGGGAAGGACGGAGTTGGTCTCGCCACTGGTTGGGTCCAGAGCTGAAACCAAACAGGAGGGAAAAAAGCAGCTCGACAAGTGATAAAACATCTTCTGGCCTCAACAAGGGGCAACAGCAGCATTACACCAAAGAGGACTGGTCTGTGGAAGGTGCAGCTCACTCTGAGTCTACATTCACTGGTGAATGGGGCTGTGTGTCCCACAGCTGGCTCAGCCACAGTTTGCATGGCTGGAGTGCTCTGGTAGCCCCACCCCACACCCACCATGTCACCCTTCAGCTGTCCCTATGCACGGGGGATATCCTCACCATGGTGTGCCCAAGAGGCACCAGGGACGTAACAGGACCTTCCCAAGGAGACTTCTGTTATTTGAAGCATTTCATGCCTCTGGAGGAGAGCCAGGGCTCAGGGAAGTTACTCAAATGTGGGGCTTCTCTGCCGTGGATCTGTCTCTCTAGACAAATCTCTACAGTGAAATACAGCACTGGTCAGGTCCCCTTGGGACAACCCTGGGCCAGCAGACTCCTGGGTTGAGACATCACCCTGGTACCCATGGCCGGTTTGGCACCGCACAGCCCTGGCAGGTATAGAGAGCCACTGCCCGAGCCCACAGAGGTACCTACATGCAGTAGGTTTGGGGGAGGCCACAGCGTGCCCCATATTTTGACAGGAACCGGTTCTCCAGGTCTATGATAGTCTCCCCAATCTTCTCATCCTTCGACAGGAGGTCATAGTCATAGAGGGTGATCTTCAAGTCTTTCTCCAGGGGCAGAGTGCAGTTCATCTCAAACATCCTGTGCAACAGGAGCCAAGAAATACCCAAGGATTATGCTGCTGAGTGCCCCACGGGAAATGGACCCACACACCGCCCTAACCCACCAGTGCCAGGAAGGACAGTACACCCACTGCACATCTTTACTACATTGGTCCTGGGTTGTACTGGCTTAGCTTGTGGATATGCACTAAGGAAGCATGCTTTGGGTTTGGTTCTGCCTGGTTGAATTACTCTCAAGCAAACTTTGCCCCTGCTTAGTTTCTCCATCTGCTAATTGGACATGATGGTGGTCCCTGCAATATCCAGGGAAAAGAGCAGCAGGTGAGAGTCAGGAATCATCTTTGCCATGGAATTTGAAAGGAGGAGAAATTACAGCTTTAGAAAACCATTTGCTCTTTGAGCCCAAAGAGGAAATGTCCAAAACAGGAGTCAAGTCTGCCTGGGTCATGCTCATGGTCAGTGCAAGGCTGATCCCTCGAAGCCTCCTTGCCCTCTCCTCCCAGTTGTAAGCACCTTTTTTCTGTTCTGTCTCTTCTGCCATCATTACCCACAGTTCACATACTGACATAACATAAAGCAAAAGCAAACCTTCCTCTCAGTCTTCAAATAAAGTTCAGCAAGAGAAAAAGCACCCCACCAAAACATGACAATCCAATCCAGACCGAGCCAGTGTTTGTGGATGTCAGTGATGTGGAAGGTGGCAGGAGCAGGACAGTCCAGGTCTGACCCAGAGCTACCAGGAATCCCTTCACCTGCTGCTGAAAGGCAGGCAATGCTGGGGAGAAACAGGATGCCCATTCCCACTGCCAGCACCCACCCTGGAGCAGCTTTTAAGGAGGGGAAGTGAGTGATTATGCCACCAATTAAGAGTGCAGGAGGAACTGGGGTCAGCAGAAAGTAATTAGCTAAAGCTGGACGGCAGCCAGCCGCCCAGGGAAAAGCTCGTGAAATGAGAGGTTTAATAGCCGCCAGCAGCCAGGACCTCAGTTTTACATCTTGCTTTAAAGACCAGGTGGGAGGTGCAGCATGCCGTCTAGACGGACTCTGGCCGGGAGCCAGGCTTGGCGAAGGAGGACTTGCTCTGCCAGGGTCTGGCTGTGGGCTCTGTAACAGGGCAGTAGGTCCTGGCCCACCAGGGATCAGTGCTCCCTCGTGCTAGATGGGGAGCAACCACTTTGCATTCACTGTAGGAAAGGCCAAACTGCCATCTCAATTCGGCAGAAGAGGAGGAAATACCATGTCTAATGTACACCGTCCTCTGAGGTCTCACCAGTATCACCTCACCATCCCTCTCCCTCCATCCTTGCAGATCATGTACCTCCCTCTCCATCTTGTTTTGTTGGGAAGGTGTTGTGACATTGACAGCCTGAGCTGGTAAGAATGACCTAAAAAAACTAGCTGGATGTCATGTGGAGTAGGGCTTGATCCCTGTTTTTGCTGAAGCATAACCCCTACATCTAATCCCAGCTTTTCTGGGAGACCAAAGTCCTATCAGCACATAAAGGTTGAACACCAGGTTTCCCTCTGCCTCCCTCTGCTTTGCCTAGTGTCTATGGTGCTTTCTGGCTCTGATGAACACTCTTTTCTGAAAACATTATCTTTTGACTTTCGTCGCAAGTTTGTGGCCCTAATGCAAGGCAAACAACCCACCCAGCCCATATCATGTTAATAGATAATTCTTTTTCAGAGCATCTGATTCTGAGGTGTACCACACTACAGCCTAAATCAAACAGGCCTCCACTCATCGTGTCTTTTCTTCAGACTTTAAATCAAAGTGCCTAACTGACAAGCAGAGTTTCATAGACTCTCTACCACCAGTGGGATGAGGCAGATGCCTCCACAGGGGAATCTCAGGTCTGAAAACCCCTCCTGATGTCTCTGTTGATGACAGAGCAGACCCAGGCCATGCTCTACAGCACAAAAGTCCCAGGGAAAAGATGAAGACAAGTCACGGTGGGTAGGACAAGCCAAGCCAGTGGTCAAGCCAAGGCCAGACTCACTTCAGCAAGGTTAACACGAGCCAAGAGCACACCAATGGAATTATAGAAGGGTTTGGGTTGGAAGGGACCATTAAAGATCATGCAGTCCAGCCCTCCCGCAATAAGCAGGGACATCTTCAACTAGATCAGGTTGCTCAGAGCCCCACCAACCTGATCTTGATTGCAGGCTGGAATGGGAAGCTGGCCTGGCCCTATTCCCACAATATGACATAAAAAATCGCATGGACTTCAAACTGAATCATAACTTACTTTCCAAAGACAGGCTCCAGCGTACAGGGGAGGTAATTTTCTTGGTCATTTATGGATTTCTTTCCCACTGAAATCTTCACATAGGGATCGCACTAAAAATGGGCATGAAAATAAATGCAAGAAACAGTCATTGCACAGCAATATTGATGGCAAAGGAAAAACTTTGCCTCCCCTTATCCCAGCAAGCAGGATCTTCCCCCACCCTTGACATACACCTGTTTTCAAGGATAGGACAGTCTGACCACTAACACACAACAAATATGTAACCATCAGCAAGAGCTACCTGCACTGCAGGTATGACTGAAGGACCAGTTAGGAATGTGGGACAAGAGTCCAAGCCCTGCCAAGGTCCATGGGATGGAAAAGCAATAAAAGAGCATGGAAAAAACTACTTATGGCTTCTTCAATGGACTGGGCTTGCTTTGAAGTCCTCAGGATGCCACTGTTCTCATCTGAGTCACCTATTTTGAGGTTCCACCGAGGTCATAATTTTTTAAGTTTGAGGTCTACTCAAAAATAGATTCACAAATGTAGGGGACTAAAATGTCAAAGGAAAAACATTTTGTTTCAAAATATGTGGTTCAAAAGCATGTATCTCCAAGATGCTGCAACAAATTTAAAAAAGAATAAAATGGAAGCATACTTTAACATAAAGCCTTATTGTGCACCTAAAAATTGTATCAGGTATTTTTGCACATTTAGCAAGTTTTTAAGCTTCTCTCTCACAACTAAAACTATTCCTGGAAACCAGTATAAAATTGAAAAGTGGTGAAATGAACTTGAATCAGCATTTTTTACCAGAGGAGGGAAAAAAAAATCCAACCACTACTTCACCTAAAACATGGTACCCAGCTTGAGTCCAGTACTAGAGGGACCCACCATCCAGCTCACATTAAAAAAAAAAGCAAAGATATTGGCTAGCTATACACCCAGGACAAGTTCCTCATCACTTTTCCTTAACTTTTAGATTTTTTTAAGAAGCTAAGGATGAAAAAGCAGTGCTTGGAGAAGGTCTGCATTGTGAGTATGGACTGGGCATCCAGGGCTCTCCTTTTGTCTTCGCTTGACTGTGATGAGCTTTAGGATGACATCACAGCATAGTGGGGAAGATTGCGGGTCAAACGTGGATTAGTTTTGGTTTTCAGTGTAAAAAAAGCATTTTTTTCTACTCCTTCTTTTTGATCTGCAGGACTCTCCTATGAGAGATTTCTAAGAAACTGAAAACTTTCGTTCCAAGTCCATTTTCTAAAACTGGGCAGATTAAAAAGCAGAGATTTTTTGTTCATGTCAAAATATTTCCCATACATTTTTTTAAATTTTATCCCTGTTTTACAGTGGAACAAAGAGAGTTAAGAAGGAGGTTTTTTGCAAAGTGAAACAAAATTAACATTTACTTTTTGCACCAACACAATTTTCTTTTTGCATTGATTTTTTCTTCCAGACTGGCAAAGCTTTGCAAAAAGTAGTCATGTGAAAGACACGATTTTGTTTCCTTTGGCACCAATGTTAAAAAAAAAAAAACCAACTCATTTAGCTATTTTAAATAGCCCTACTGAAAAATCCCTCAGGATGGAGAAAGAGTTGGCTCCTGGGATTCCCAGATGTTGCAATGGAGACAGAAAGAAGGGGTAGATTCTCTCCTTTTTGCTGTCACTGTTGTTTCTAAATTTTAAGCCATATATACAAATTTTGATCAATTAGGGCTGACCTGTTGAAAGAGCCCACCCCATGAGCAAACACTGAGATCCACCACAGGTTTCCCCAGCAGGATACCTTTCCGTTGGTGTCCTTGGGCTGGAGGTCAAAGGCCCGGATGATGTAGACTCTGACAATACACTCCTGAGGTCCTCTTGCTGGCAGCTGGTGGAACTGCCGAGGTGGCACTGGGACTCGCGGGTCATCTGGGAGACGGTAAATTTTGAATGAACCCTGTGAAGGACAGACATGTTCAGCTGCGCTTGCACACCCACACGTGCAGATGGGTCTCATGTGAGCAGGCTTGCAGCAGAAGTCTGGATGGTTGCATAGAATCTCAGAATCATAGGATATTTTGGGTTGAAAGGGACCTTTAAAGGTTATCTATAGTCCATCTTTCCTGCAGTGAGCAGGGACATCTTCAACATCTTCAACCTGACAACTTCAGGTTGCTCAGTACCCTATCCAACCTGACCTTGAATGTTTCCAGGGATGGGGCACCTAGAACTACTACAATGCTCAGGAGAGAGCACAGATCCTGACCTTCTTCTGTATCCTGGACCAGGCCATGTCCTGTCAGGCTCTTCATGGTCGAGGGAGCCAGGACAAGGGTGGTGAGCTGCCTGTATCATTCATCCCTTGCCTGAACATTGATGCAAACTCTGTTGTAAGTCTGCACAGGGCAATTCCAGCCTGTTTGTCCGTTACCTCTTCTACGTCATTGTCCTTTGAGCTTTCATGCTATTAAAGAGACGTGAAGGAGCCTTGCTAAGAAGCAGCTCCCTGAAGGCTGAGGCTGATACTTTCTCTGCAGGGGCAGTTTTAAGTGTTCCTGAACAAGGCAACTGGTTCCTGAGAGCAGGACGGGACGAGAGAGAAAATGCAAAAATTTACAAGTGTTTTATTCACCAGAGGTGACTTCCTTCCAGTGAAGTGACAGTAATCAGTCTCTGGGTATTGTTTGGGGGAGGAGAGTGCTGGGTAATAGCAGGAATTAAATAAATTTTAAAAGCTAGAAAAATTTAATCATTTGTCTCTTGCAAACAGGCTAACAGTTAAAAAGAGTAAAGGATGCATCATTCCTCTCTACTGGACAGATACCTCCAAAGGAAGAGCTCTGAGTACCAGCATGGTGAAATCATCAGTGCTCACACATGCACCCACCACCAGCCCGGAGGAAGAAGATGCTCCTTTACTTACATCCAGCATTGTTTTCAGATGGTTTTTTTGCTCCAGAATGAGGGCACAACCTAGACTGGGTTTGAATCATGCGATGCACTTGCTGCTGGGAATACAGCAGCCAGACCTGCACAGGCAGGTTGTTCAAACTGGGCCCAGTGGTCTGATTTTATGACCCATTTCTCACTGAAGTCATACCCAAAAATAGTCAATTGACATCATCCTACTCAGCAGCAAGACCTTCCACCCAGCAGCGTGTGGAGGTACGGGTACGGCCATGGGTAGAAGGAGATACCATCGCACCTTGAACTCCCCCACGACTGAGGGGTCATCATTCGAGTCCTGTGACCGGCCACGATACAGCTTGAAGGTGTGGCAGAAGTCGGAGAGATGCTCAAAGTCCTCCACATTCTCCAGCTCTGTCTCATAGACCTGGGGAGGGAAAGACAGAGGCAAGGGCCGGGATTGCTCCTGGGCAGAGAGGGACCAGCAGCACCCAGTCCCACCAATATGGGACAAGCCTTGACCAAAGCTCTACCACCCACTGGGACAGAGTCCTGGGACCTGTCACCCTTGTTTCTCCCCAGGGCAGCGATGAAGAACAGACCTTTGACAACCCTACAATAAATAACAACACACCGCAGAAGACCCAGACTAAGCCAAGAGTGTTTTTCACAGAGTGTTTTTCATCAGCCAAAGAGACCTTCCTGCTGGGAACATTTTCCTTAAGACCAGGCAAGTTTTCCCCCACTTCAGTCCTATTTTGGCTGCTGTGTTAATTTTAGCCCTTCTTGTAACGGGGCATCTAAAACTCCCCTTCCCTTAGCAATCTCTGGTTTTCCTTGTGGTTCCCAAACACTTTTCAGGCTGGCAGTTCCTCATCTCCTTTACCACTTAGAAAAGTGATGATTTCTTGAAGGCTGCAAAGTGGAAAGTTACCAGAAAGGATCTTGCAAGGAAAATTGAATTTTAAAAATAGTTATTTTTTAAAATAAAAGTACCTGCTCTCTGGGGAAAATTATCTATTTTTTTCCCTGGAAGAAAAAAAAAACCTAGACCCACAAAAAAAATCAAAGCTTGTGTAAAAACATCATAGAGAGTGCAGGTCCAATGAATCAGAACCAGCCAAAGCCACTTACCTTCAGTGTGTCAAAGCCCTTCTCTAAATAGCAGCCACATTTTTCCCTCTCTCCTGTGGAAGCATAGAATTTGCTCCACCAGTCAATGAATTCTTCTTCCTGTGGCAAGGGATACCAAAGTTATATATCTCCAAGAGTAAACCCCTGCAATCAACAACAGCAGCACCTCCCGTAATTGCTGGAGGTGAATTTCTGCCCTGTGCACCGTCCCCATGGCACAGCCCGGGTTTGGTGGGTCTCTGTCCTGCAGAGTGATGAAGCTATGGTGAACTCAACCTGCAGCTCCTCACTCACTGATTTCAAGGTGCTTTTGGGATGCTTCCAGACCAAATCCAGCTGTTGCCGCCACAGCAGCACCATGGACCTAGACCTGTCAGCAGAGAGGACGATTGTCCATGGGAGGATGAAGTAGAGCTCACAAGAAGAAATTTGCAGCAATTTTAGGCCAAGGCCAGATTTCGGTCAGTTTGAGTGGTAGTCTTCCCAGGACCTCAGTGTAGGACCACACAGTGGATGAGACTAATTTAACTCTTGTGCTAACATGGTCCTGACAGCCTGAAAGTCAGGGAGGACATAAGGACTGCTCTTAAACTCAGCCCTTGGTTTAGGCTTTGCCTGGAAAGTTTTGGGATTTCTGGGATGTTGACTTCCCTTCTGGTTTATGACCAAGCACCACCCAACCTTCCCATCCAAACAAAGTACACAAACAAATAAATGCACAAAATGCATATACTGCCTCTAAAAAAAAATGGTGCCCAGATGGTGCATCTCTCTCAGGAATAACGTAAGTGGGTTCTCGTGGATATTATACAAAGGAATGGGCAAATTTCATATAACCTCAGCCTCACAACCTCACAGCCCACAGCCACAATACCATTAAGGAGCATTTCCCTCATCTGCTATGCAAACCGGATTTCAGCTCCAAGGATGCTGTTCCAAGAAGAAAGCCGGCTGCCGGCTTCAGCAAATGTATGTATTTTATAAGAGCACCATTTTTGAAATTTATACAAGCAAAGATGAAGGGGCTTTGACTGTGATTCATGAAACATTCCTGAAAAATAATGATGTCTTATTTTAGAAGTCCACAAAATTCCATCACACTGACCTAATGGAGGAATCATAATAGAGGTTTATTGGATTTATATTTTAAGCCAACGGTGAAGGCTTTAAATTGCTGTCTTGAATAGACATTGTTTTTAATAGAAATATTACATAAATTAACTCTGAGGCCTCTGCTGCCTCCCTTTTTTGGGGAAAAAAAAAATTGCCTTTCATCGCTTCCCCTGTTTTATTGTTTAAAAACCTACACTGACCATCATGGCTTTATTACTACATTCCACAGGTACTGAATTACAAAGAAAGCACTTAAACTAATCTGACGACTTACCCATGGTATCTTCTGCAGCCCCAAGACAAAGAATTTGGTTAGATATTTTTGCTAATTTCTACTGATGCTACAAAAAAAAAGAGGGAAGAAAAAAAAAGGGGGGGAGGGCAAGGAGAGCAGCTGGAATGTTAATAGCAAAGGACATTAATCCATTTGCCTGCAAATGGGAAAGCCAGGGAAAGCAATGGCTCCACCACGAGTGACTGAATTCAGGATTTCATTTAGCAACGAGGCCATAGCCAAAATCACCTCCAGTGTTTTATCTTGGACATTGTACAGACAGCTGAGGGACCTCAAGCATCCTGCACACCCTCTCCAAGATTTGCATGGACCCCCTTGGGGATGCAATGGGGCACACACCCATGGGTGAGCATTGCTTGTGGATAAATTTCAAACCAAGTGACCAAAGCCTAAAATTTTGGCTTAGAGAGAAGCTTACTCAGATGCAGCGAGCTGCTTTGATGGTTATCAGCTTGCTGTCTCGCCATCCCCATTCACTCCCTCTTCCCTCACAGCCACCCCTCCCATAGAGCAGGGACCACCATGACCATAGAATCATAGAATGGTTTAGGTTGGAAGGGACTGGTGGGCTGGCACCTGCATCCCAAATATCCTGAGACTGGTGTCAGGATTACAAACACTTTCCCATTCAGTACTGAAATAAAGTCAAGATCTTTCAGTCTCCAGGGTGCCCAGCTTTAAGATTTTCTGCTACAATGGGGAGGTCAGTGTTTAACTCAGGAACTGCAGAAGAGAGTCTAGGACCATTTCACCAGGCAAGAGTCTGAATGGGACCATTTCATCAGTTTTCCAGCAGCTCCGTGAACATCCAGGAAAGGGGCAGCAGGAGACCCCTTTCCAGTGAAAATCCCGGAAGGGATGTTTGGTCTTATGGCCAAAAGCATGGCATTTCCAAAAATAAAGAAATTCACTTTTTCTTTTTTTTTTAAATGCCTTTAAAACCAGAATTTCTCCAGCAGGCTGGAACTTCCCACTTGAAACATTTCTGGGATTATGGCTTGGACACAGCAAAAGCAACCAGACACATGCTTAACTTCAATTGAGTGTGCAAATCCCTCTGAAGTCAATGAGGTTCTTCAGACGCAGCCTTAAGGGCATTCTGGATCAGGCCTTCAGTTCAGCAGAGCCGGCAGCCGCCATTTACTTACCATCTTCAGATAACAGAGAAGGAGGTTTAAGCTGTGCCTGATCTCCACATAGGACTTTTACCCAGGGCTATGCACTTTGCCGTTGAGGATATTGAAATTCTTCCCTCCCCTGGACCCCAAAATGAAGACCTATGTTATCCCAGCAGCTCTTGAGATATTTTCAACCTCATTTTGTTTCACCTGGCAGGGAATGCACCGGTTTTAACCTAATTTGTCAGGGAGGCTGAGCCAAAGTTATTTTTTTCCCCAACGCCCAGGATTTCCTGTGAATCCAAGCCTGTCCCTTTGGATGTGTTCCCAGATGGGGATAGCAGGAGTATGAGCTTCTCCAGCACAACCAATTTTCACAAAATATGTTGAAATGGCTAATTCAGTCTGGAGCAAAAGGAGGTGTAGAAACCTGAGAAGTTGCCATGCAATGAACATATTGGCTTCTGGTGAAATTTAGTCCTTATCATCACCCTACAGGTGGGAGAAACTGAGGCACAGACAGTTTAATGTCCAGACAGAAAAGCCAGGAGAGCAGAGCATGCATGAGAGAACTGAAGTCTTAATACTTATGCTTGCTATCATAGTGATTGCCCACTCTTCCCTGTGGGAATATAGATAATTATAGCAATAATAACTATTGCATCTAAAGAAGCTAAGCCACTGCCTCAGTCTCAAATGTACTCACACCTCACATCTGGGAGGCAGATTTCCTGCTATGGGAAAGCTCTGCAGCTGGGATGAGAAGATCCCTCTAGAAACAGCTTGGACATTAATAGATGCGGCTCCCCAGCTGCTTGTTACCACGCTTTTGCAGGAGATGACACCCTGCACCTCAGCCTTGGAGAGGGTGGTATTAGCATCCTCATCTGCTCCAGCACAAAGGCAGCCTGGTCAGCTCAGCTCATTACCCGACTAAACTAACCCAGCCCAGCCCTGTCCTCCTGCAGGCGCAGAAAACTCCAGCAGAGAGGCCATGGCAAACAGCTGGGGAACACAAAAATGTCTTTAAACACCGCAGCTGTGCTCCTTGGGGTTTTCCAACCACATCCTAAATCCCTCTGCTGCTCTGTCTAGCGTTGCTCCAGAGGTCAGCACGCCCAGGCAGGAAACCAAGTGGCTTGCTGCTGCGAGAGGCATCCTCGGGGCGGTTCTGCAATGAAACAGCTGCAGTGAAGCCCACCCACTGCCCACCACCCAAGCAAGGTGCCAGCTATCCCCACACCGGGGAGGCATGTCAGCCTCTGCTGCCCAACAGGCTCCATCACCCACAAATGCAGACTGGGAACAGTTGCAGATGTGTCTGGGAGGCAGGAAAAAACAGATTTTTCCTGCTAGAAGGCCGTGCCCTGCCCAAGACACGGGTGGAGGATCACAAACTGGGCTTAGGACCTCATACCTGCCAGACTTTGGGAGCTGGAAGAAAACTTTTTCACGTTAACAACCTCCCCATCTCCTTGTACTCCTACCTCTTCCCAAGAGGGACCTGTCTTTGGATTATCTTTAGGTTAACCTGGTCCTTTCTCCTGGTTCCTTCAACCTATCCCAGGGACATGCAGCAGCTCAGAGCAGCACCATGTAGAAAGCAGTGCTGGAAGGAGTAGGAGAAAACCACATGCATCCACACAGGGAGGCTGTAAGAGAATTTGGCTTATCCCTCCATTAACCCTCAAGATGTGAAGTGTCATAAAGAGAAATTATCCATTTATTTATATCCATATAAAGAGAAATTATCCATTTCTGGCTGTTTCACCTTTTTTTTTCAACATGCTGTTAATTTTCCTCAAAAGTAGAGAAAACTCTTTGCTTTCCATGATTTTTTTTCCCATCCTGTTCAGTCAGTCTACGTTTAGACATGTCCACCCAAAGGCAGCCTCCCGTGCACCTTCTTGCCATCATTTTTTCTCTATCCCATGGTTTATATTTAGGGATGCTTTCCCCCACAGCCCCAGCCAGTGGAAAGCCAGCTTGCCATGCAGATTGGTCTGGGAGGGCCTTCACCCATGGCAGTGCCATGGGCCATCCCTCGAGTGTGCACCAAACCCTGGCAGAAAAAATGATGGCAGGAATGCGCCGGGGGGCAACGCTGGGGTGCAGAGCGGGTTGCTGACCGTTTTCAGCAGAAGATATCCAACACCAAGAGCTCTTCCAACTAACAGTAACAGGATAAGCCATAAAATATGTGCTCTGATTTGGAACTAGCAAACACAGCAAATAACCAATTATTCCAAATAGTTTACAGATTTTTACATTGGTTGTTTCTTTTTGGCTTGAGTTAGCTTTGCTAACTTGTCATTTGATGGGTTATTTGTATTTCTTACAACAAAAGCATCACAAGCGAAAATAACGGTACAAACAACTGTGTAGAAGGCACCTTATAGTGCTTCTCAAGGGAGAATGGAGGCTCCTCATTGCAGTTTCATAGCTTAGAGGTGTCTGAAGGCTTTTCATGAGCTCCTCTCCTCTGGGAGATGCTCATGAACCACCTGACTCCTGCTACTGCTCCAGCAGGCTATGGGTGGTGGAGAAATCTTGCCAGACCATTCAACAGCTGTGAACGTAGGAGTTGTGTGGACATTAACCATATGGGAGGTCCTCTGCAAAGGGTGCTCCATGGCTCTCCTGCAAACCTAGGTCTCTCCACTCCCACCGCCTGCCACCCATGTTGGGGCCTCCACAGTAACCCCATGTTTTCATTTAACAGGACTTGAAAGCTCATTTGTACTTCTCAGGATTAGGAGCCTGTCCCTGAGCCTGAGCACGTTAGAGGAGACAAGGGCAAGGACACCCTGCCGAAGAGGATTAGGGCACTCAAAGCCCCTTGGTGGCCAACAGGTGCTTTGCAAAATGCAACATATCCTCCCCAAATATACCATGCTTATTCTTTGCTGCGCAAGCAGCTTTCTGGTAATACCTAGCTGTATTTGTTGATACTTTAAAGTGATTCTTCAGAAGCATTTCTGTATTTTCCTCTTGCCCTTAACAATCAATAACACTCTTATTTATTATTAGTACTGCCCTGGCACACAGAGACCCCACATGGGATTCGGCTCCCATTGTGCTATGCTCTGCAGAAAAGGAGATGAATGGGAAACTGCCCCAAACAGTTTCCATTTAAGTATTGCTCTTAAGGCAGATATCAAAAACACAGGAGAGGTATAGAGTTTCACAGCCTCTTGTTTATAAAGAGATCCCTGTGTGACTGGCTCTGGTGGTGGCATCTATACTACATCCACTTGAGCTTTAGTCATGATTCAGCTGACTAAATACAGGCTTTGATCTTAGCAAGAGGTATATTGCACCTTCTGTTGATGACGTCTACAGGCTCTCCTCTGCCCTGCTGTTCCCTGGGCTTTCCCAAATTAAGGGAAGTTAGGTCACCCCTAAGGTCACCAGGATCTCATCCTGAACGCCCTCAGGTTGGCTTCGCTGGGCATTGTGGCAGAGGCGTGGAGGGATGCTGGCCAAGCCCAGGTGGGGACAGGGTACCACAGGAGCTGAGACAAAAGCTGCCCTAGCCTGATTTCTTGGGATGGCTTAACAGTTGGAAAAAGAGATTTACAGGACAAAAAAAGATGGGATCTTGTGGATAATTGCAGAGTGCTCCTCCCAGGCAGAGAGGGGGAAATGGCTCATGAAAGAGCTTATTTTGACATTTCAAGAAGTCATGAGTGTCTTTTTCACCCTTTGAACATGATTGAATCACTTGAACTCCAGAGGGATGAGCCAGGATTTTAATGCTGAGGGAAGGGGACAGATCTGGAGCAGAGAGGTGGGTCTATAAGACATGAGTGTTGCAAAATTGTCTCATTTTGCTTACACCAAAGATTCTCAGGAGAGACAAGAGAGGGACAAAGGGCTGACTCTTGCATTTTTCTAGGAGGACTTTGGCAATAGCTACACCAGAGGAGTGTGAAGAGAGGCCAGATTAGAAAGGGTTTATGAACTAGGTTATAAACAATTGCAGATTAAGTGCTTGGATTTGTGCAGACTCCAGGCAGAGCCTGAAGCATCAGCTCTGGCAGCCCTGACCCCACCATCACTTCTCCCCAGTCTTTGCTCTCTAGGCGGGTGTAGGGGATTGCTGCCACAGGGAACAGAGGCGAGGACCATCGCCCTCCTTGGTGGCTGTCTGGATCCCCCTGGCAATGCCTGCCCCATTTTACAGAGCTGTTTGTCGGTCTGGGGTTTTTCGAGGTTTTCTCAGCACACTGAGGCCACACTGCTGGGGAGAGGCAGATGACCCACATGCTCAGGATGAAGGGAGAAAATGACTCTTGTGGACTCCACTAAGGAGATGGGCATATTGATCTGCAAGCTCAGCTTTCCATGAGGGGTAAGACCACAATCTCCCATCACACTCCCCCTCCTCTGGGTCATTAACACCATGGTTGGAGGCAGAACCTGGCGAAGTTCAGAAGCTCCGTCACACACTCCACACCAGGCTGGATTTTTTTGGCTGTAAATTTTTTTTTCCTAATATTTAACCAGCTGCAGCCCCTATGTCTCATTCCACAGCTCCTGCTTTCATGCAAAGTTTCCCAGCTATATAGGAGAAAGAGACAGGAAGGAAGACATGCATGGGCCATCTTGGTGACATGCTTTCCAAAACAGCACAGTTTTCCCCAGGAGGCATCAGCAGCTCTCCACGATGTGAGGTTTATTATATTTAACCACATTCTTGTAGGGTCCTGGTGAAGGCCAGGAGAATGCGTTTATTACTGCCTAATATTCCGTTACATTTATTTTCAATTAATGGCCTGCAGCTTTTTTCTTTTCTTTTTTCTGTAAAATTTTGTTTGAACTAAGGCAAAAACATAGTCACATAAGTTAAAGATGGTGATGAACAGAGGGAGGGAGAAGGCTATTTATGGAGCTTTTGTTTCTATAGTCTACATCCCAGCACAGCCACCCATCTGTCTTCTCTGTGTGATGAAGGGAGCTGCATCAAGTGAACAATGTTTTGTGGGTGCAAAGGATAAACAAGGTACTGGAGAGATGTGCATAGGGCCAACAAGGCATCTATCTGTATTACAGAGAGACAGGCTGGACATTAAACATGCCTCCAACCCTATGCCAAGACCTACAAAGATGCCTGTCAGGGGCTTCTGCGTGCAAAAGTTACAGCTGCCACCAAGCTGCAACCTATTTCTTACTCCATGTGCTCTGCTTGCTCGATTTTTTCTCTATCTTTAGCGAGTGAAAGCCCACTTTATCTTTCCTTCCATCCCTCATAGTCAGACCTCAAAGGGAGACTTTTCCTCCCAAAAGCCCAGTATAAATAACACCTTTGAGCTGACCTTCTTCCAAAGGTCTGGGCTGACTCACCAGCATTTTACACCCTGGGGCTGAAGCATGCGGGCACGACTCCGGGCTTGGCTGGTAGGAAGGAGTTTGGTGTTTATTGCTGCAAAGTGGAAAGCAATGCAACTAATTCTGGCCTGAAACACATGGGAGGAACATACACGGCTTTTGGCAGGAACAGCCCATGTCCTGTAACTCATGAGCTGTAACTCAGATCAAGAGGGATCTAAGAGGGATGAAGAGCCCCAGGGTCATAACCCTGCTTGGGCTGAATTTGGGGCATGGAGAACTGCTCCTCTGGACTGTCAGCCCTGAGAAAGCAAAGCATTGTCCTTCTTACAAAACCCAGAACATCTGATTTTCATATGAAAAATGCATGAAAAGAGAAGGAGACACTATGCAAGGGGAGACCTGTCACTGTTCAGACACTGCCTGGCATCTCCCCTATCCCCATGCTTTGAGGGCACCAGGCTGTATACCTGCAAGAACCAGACTGTCCAAAGCCCTGCTGAGGTGGCTTGGGGTGAAACCCTCTTACTCGTGGAAGACCAACACCGTCTTAGTTCAACTTATAGTAATGTGATGCCTAGGACTTGTCATGGTCCCTGAGCTAGGAAATGAAGGAGCACAGAAGTCCCCTCAAGTCCTCAATTATGCCACTGCAGCCACCCAGGACATACCGTCTCCACTGAGCTACCAGGCTCTGCTGGCAGGCACACAGGTGCCAGAGGCTGTTGGGAAGACATCTGACCTTGAGCACATACGGAATTCTGCCAGCTCCACAAGGCCAAGAGGGAGGAAGCTTCCTCATCCCTCATCCCAAAACTGACCTTGTTTTCTTTGGCATGAAGGAAAACAGTTGCTGAAATGCACACACACCTGTAGCAAGATGAACTTTCCATTTTCCTAGGACAGCAAGGAGATCTTTCACACAAAGAAATGCTTCAATTTTTGCAGATCTTTAAATATATATATATATGCACATACATCATTCATAAAAACCATTAATCAAGCAAGTAAGTTAGAAATTAAGCAATACATACATGAGGCTGGGCCCAAGAAGCTGGTATGTTAATTAATGCTGAGCTGGTCATACCCTCCGCAAGCTACAAATTAAAATGATTGGTTATCAATGGGGGTTAGAGAAACAATGTTTAACATACATCAGCAAAAGCACAATTTAGGAGAAATAAAGTGAATGATCCCAAACAGTGCCATCTGCCCCCTCCCCTGGGTTATAAGGTTAGGTCTCCCTGGAGAAGGCATCCTTGGCATAAGAGCGGGGTTTGGATATCCACTGACGTTCATCAAATGGGACTGGCTTTGAATGGTCGCAGAGAATAAATGGGGTACTGAAGAGAAACTGCAGTAAAAACCCACCTTACAGAAAAGCTGTTAAGAGCTCTCAGCGCAGGACAGCATCTCCTCCTGCGGACACCAAGGGCTTGCAAACGCAGCGAGCCAAATTCATTGTAGGAAACAGGGAGGGATCTCACCCAGGGGTTTTTTTTTTAACATAAAGGGGTTAGGAGAGCTCAAGACCAAGGTTTGGTACAAAGAAAACACCAAGCATGAGCGCAGCTTGTCCTTGGCAAACCGAGAGCTGCTGTCATCTACCCCTGCCCTGGGCAGCAAGCAGTAGCTCTGCTTCTTTCTTACAAGGTGTGTTTATTTTGAGATGAAGAGGAGGGAGAAATGAGACGTTCTCACCAGAAAATAGCTGGTTTTAAGCATTAGGCCAAGCCCAACAGTGGTCCCCTTGCTCACCAGCTCAGGCTGGTCCCTCAACACGCTGCTTTTGAGCCCGTTGAACCAGACCTGCATCAGACTTTGGGTCAAGCTGAAAACATTGAATTTACAGCTGCTTCATGGATGAAAGATTATCCCAGGCTCAGTTCCCACTAGGACACCCATGGAACTCTTGGAGGTTATTGGGAGACAGCTCCTCCATGAGTATTTTATCAGAAGAATTTGCTCATCCCTTGGGGCTGGAGAGGGACCTCATGGTTGTTCTTCCTGCTCTGATTCCCATGGAGATGAGGACACAGGAAGGAGCACAGAGAGCAAGGGGAGGCTGCAGGTGCAGAGCAGGCAGGGATACAGGCAGATCCACATCTGGCTCGCCCAAGAAATCCTGCAGACGTTTGTGCATGCTCAGACCTTGCAAAACCCTACTCAGTGTGCATCTCCCAGAGAAGCAAAGTAGAAAGGCTTAGCACAGGAGACCTTGCTACAGAAAAATCACCTTTCTGTGAGTTTTAGGAGTTTCTTTTCTTTGCATTTGGTAACCATGATGTTTGCAGTTCACGTACACACAGAGTTGTTTTAAACAGACCTCAGGCTGAACTTCTCACCCCACTTGGATGCAATGGACAACACACAGCAACCTCAGAGCAGAGGGGTTTTGCGTCTGTTTGTTTTCTCTGTTTCAGATGAGGACAACAAAGTGATCCTTTGTTCCAGTCGTCCATCAGAGGAGGGACCAAAGCCAGGCTTGGCAAGGAGGGAGAAAGGCTTTGGAGCCACACAATGAAACACATGCACGGGCAGGAACAATCCTGACTCCTGCTTCCAAGGTCACCACTGGAAGAGCAAATGGTATGGAGAGTGCGGCCCCGGGCATGGGCTCCTGGCCTGGGACCCATCCCCTTTCCCGGGGAGAAGGGGTAGGATGGCCTCTGCAGAATGGAACTCCTCCCTCACCCTCCAAACCTGGCCCCGAAGAGGAGCAGAGCTGGGTGGAGGGACCTTGATGGTTGCAGAGTGTCAGACCACCTAAGGAAAAGTCACCCCAACCCATGTCTGACACCAGAAGAGGGTGGGTATGGGAGGAACAGCATCCAGGGCCAAAATTTAGACCTCAGGGAGGGAGATGGTGGGAATTTTGGTTTGGCTTTCCAGGAACACGCACCCTCCTCCTCAACTCCCCAAACAAAGGGCAAAAGTGAAAGACAAACAAACAAACAGAAAAAAATTAATCTGGGGTCAAACTGGATAATTCAATTCATTGCAGGGTGTTTCATTTGTGAAATGTTTGTTTCAACAAAGAAATGTCAAAGTCTTCCACTTTGAAACCACTGCAGCAGAGCGTTTTGGCTTTGCAACATCCCTCTCCCCCTCTCATCCTTTCACCTCTTGTTTAAACTGTTCCCCGAGTTTGCAGATGCTTTCGATAGGCTTCAAACTGCCCCAGGGAACAACATATTTATTGCAGACCTGGGATCCCTCCAGCTTCCAACCACTGTCTCACTCCGTCCTCTGACACAGCTTGGGGCAGCTGCAGGGACTTCTGCAGTCCCCGTGCTGTTCCACCACTGCTGGGGAGCAGCCCCCGAGCAGCAAATACTGTCTACACCTGTATGAAAGCATGTATCCCCATCCGTAGCTTTTGTCCCCAAAAGCCAATTTGAGCAGATTTCCTATCATCATGATGATGTCCCTACAAGGTCTGGGAGAGCCGCAGCCCTGCAGAGCCCCATCAACCTCAGTGTTTCTCTGGAGGGAAAAGCTGAGTCGCTCCACCCGTACCAGCCTCAGGAGCACCGCAGGAAGCCCAGCTCATTACTTCTGTTGCCCAAAACTGTTTTTGGGGAAGGAGGCCCTGCCTTCAGGTCTGGGGACATTGCTAGGGAAATATTTTTCTGACCTTTGCTGGATATTTAAAAAAACAAAAATTACATAATGCAATACATGGTATCATTTATTTTGGCTAAAGGAAAGTCAACTTTGAGCAAGAGCTCACCTCACTCCACTTTGCAACCTAAAGCTGAGGGACCTCATTTCAGTGAGGCCAGAGGTGCCCCCCTTTACCTGTGCATCCCTCACTCATTGCCAAAGCCCTCTTCTTCCTCACAGGCACCCTCAGAGGCCAGAAGATCACTAACCTCTGTCCTCAGCACCCACTGCCCATAATGCCCTCCTGGAAGTTTTGCCAATTGTTGGACCAAGCCTGAGTCCCCTAATGATGAGGTCTGCACACAGGAATGTGGAGGTGGGCTGGCTTTTCTTACGGACAGAATTATTTCAGCACATCCCAGCCAAAAGCTGCCTGGGAGAACAAGTATCAAGAAGCAAAAAGTAACCAGGATCACCTGCAGACAATACCGAGTAAGACCTTTTGAACAGCCAGCCCATGGGCTAAGCCTTGGAGATCCCACAGAGGATCAGCTGTCATGAACTTCTCCATCTCAACACCAACCAGGAACACAGCTTCCTCCCCAATGGGACTCACACTGGGATGTTCTCTGTCCATGGCTCCGGCAGTATGAAGAGAGGGACTGATGCTGCAGGAAGAGGCATCTTCCCCCACCTGCAGCCCTAAACCCAGTAAATGCTCTCCTCACTCTGCAACATCTCCAGGGCGGTGACAGGTCTTCACCTCCATGGAGAAGCAAACAGTTTCAGAGAAACGCTGAGGATCTGACTGCCAAAAACCCTTTGTTCCCTGACAGGAAGGTTGTCACCTTCCAAAAATGTCTCTTTTGCCTCCATGTCAGTAGAAAACCTCATTTTCTCCTGCCAGACAAGAGCCTCGTCAGAGCCACAAAGGGCCATCTCCATGTTGCAGACCTCTAGCTCTAGCAGAGCTGCATCCCTGCTGCTGGGAGCACACCAGGTCCCTGTGCCGCATCCCTATCTGCTGCAGACATGACGATGGTCCTGATTTTCAAAGCAAGTAGTGGATGGAGAGCCAGTTTTATCAAGGATGAAACATTGATCACTCCTCCATGGTGCATGGGTCTCCATCAGGACAGGGAGCACCCCAAAGTCTCAGGGAAGAACTTCAGAGCCAGGGAAAGAGCATATTTCCATGAACTTGTACAGAAAACGTAAATTTCCTAAGAGGGATAAGTGACAGGCTACAATTAAAAAGACGGGGGACGCACCAGCCCAGCCCTGAGTGAGTGCAGGCATCTGAAACAGGTCCCCTTGGCCCTTGGCGCAGGTTTCCCCCACCCCGCTCCTGCCTGGAGCTGTTTGTGCCAGGGTGGGAGGAGATGGGGGGAGCAGGGCCAGATCCTGTGGCGCCTGTGGTGATGGGGTGCAGCTCACAGAGCAACGGCTTCCCCACGATGCACCACCACATCTGAGGAGGGGATTAATTCTTGTTTGCAATTTAAACAGTCATGCCATGCCAGGGCACTGTGTAGACACAATAGCAGAGCCTCTGGCCTCACTCCAAATTAGCCTAATGAGGAGCAGGTTTCAGGATGGGCTCAGAGGAGAAGTGGGCTGCCCCTCTTCTCCCACCTCTCCTGTCACCTTTTGCCACCTTTGACTGCTCTGTGGACGTGATCAACACCTAGCGTGGTGCTGAGCTGCAGGTGCGAGAGGTCCCTGCAACACCACAATCCTACTCTGCCCCCCAAAATACCCCAAAATACCCTGCTCAGCTGCATTCACCTCTGGGTCAGCATCTCCAAGAGGTCCCCCAGCAACGGATGGGACCAAAGCACCAGCTTAGTAGTGACAGAGGTTTGCCTCTTTGGTTCCTCAAATACAGGTGTAAATGGGATGATCCAGCATGGGGAATCAGTAGGAAAGTTCCCACTGGCAGCCTCAGGGATAGATTTGTACTTCCAGGGCCATGCCAGTGCCCGCTGATAGCTGTGGTCCAAGCACAGTGACCTGATAAAAGTCAATCCAGACATCTACATCTTGGTTCGTGCAGGGCGCAGGTATCTACACATCACCTATGATCTCTGGCTTGCACACCGCATGCCACCAACAGGCATGTTCACAGTTAATGCTGGTCAAAAGATGGGGAAAAAAAGCTTTGAAGGACAATTTTTCATTTTCTTTTCCAAACTAACTGCAATAAAAAAGGTGGAAGCCAAAAGAAATTTGAAATTCTGCCATTTCTGGAGCACAAACATAAGAGCGTGAGCCCTGAGTTTCTCTTTTTTTCCTTGCCCTCACCTCCAGTTGCAACAAAACCTGGGGAAAACAGGGAAACAGTGAATGGGTCTCAGGGGTAAGCACCGAAAGAGAATGAAGTGCTGCAAAATTAACATGAAAAACATTCTTGATTTTTCACCACTAGAAAGTGCCACCAAAAAAAAAAAAGAAAAACCTGTAGAAAAGACACATTTTCATTAAAAAGCCATGGCAATCTGACCAGAGCATTTCAAGTAACAGCGCGCAGGGCAGAGACGGGCAGGGAGTCCCAGCAGCCTGCACCGCTCCCTCCATCCTGCCCACACAGCAAAGTCAGAGGAAATGGTGCAAACTGGGAGTCCCACCTGCCCTGCAGAGCATGAAGGTCCAGCGCAACCTTGCCCAAGCACCTTCAGCATCAGTTCATAGAGGACCTCGGCTCCACATCGAGCCCCAAGCCAGGGTCCCACGGTGGCCGCAGCTCCCTCTCTGTGCCCAGCAGAGCCTTCGCCTGTGGCTCTTGTAAAGGATATTTATGGGAGGAAATTTTCCTCCCCTCACCTCCCTCAAAAAAGCAGCCATCGGGTTAATAAACTGCTGGCAAAACAGAGCAGGGGAATTTCCATTAAGCAGATTAAAAGGGTAATTAGCGACTGGGCTGAAAGTGCCTGCCTTGTCCAGTGTCGCGGCAGCCAGCCCAAGCCCCAGCCATGAAAGCAAAGAAAGCCCCGCAAGAAAGCAAATTTGGGTCAAAACCCTGGTTTCCCAGAGGGAATTGCATTTCCCTCTTATTACCTCCACCAAAGTCACAGGAGAAATAACAGGAACAACTGCAGGTCTGGAGTGACCCTGGCAAAGGCACAGAAAAATCAGGGCTGGGAAACAGGCCTGGCAGATGAAGGTCAGAGGAAAGGAGATTTTTTTTTAAAATCAGTTGCATTTAACAAATAGTTTTGCTGCCAGAAAAAGGCAGCAGAGTACTGGCATGCAGTCATTCTGATGCTCTCAAAGAGCAGTATTGCACGTCAGAAGTGCTGCAGGTTGTTATTTTGCTGCACAACAAAACTTTTTACCAAAAAAAAAAGGAGGAGAATCTAAACTGTGGACTTCAAAATATGCCCCAAAAACAATTTACTCAAACCAAACTGAAAGTTGAGTAGGTGTTTCTATTAAAAAATAAGAAAAGATGCCTTCACAGCTTGCTGGAATTGCAGATGCAAAACCAGTCCACCCATCTCTGCCCCAGCTGTGGCTGTGGGCCAGAAGAAGGACAGAAAAACCCTCTGTTGGGGTTGAAGCAAACTCACTTGGTCTCTATGACCAGGCAGCACCTTCCCGTCCTTCATGCACGCTCCCAGCCCTCAAAATAGAATCACAGAATCATAGAATGGCTTGAGTTGGAAGGGGCCTTTAAAGGTCACCTAGTCCAACCTTCCTGCAATGAGCAGGGACATCTTCATCTACGTCAGATTGCTCCCATCCAACCTGCCCTGGAATGTTCCCAGGGACGAGGCATCTACCACCTCTCTGGGCAACCCGTTCCAGTGTTTCACCACCCTCATTGTAAAAAATTTCTTCCTTATATTTAGTCTGAGTCTACCCTCTTTTAGTTTACAAACATTACCCCTTATCCTATTGCTACAGGCCCTGCTAAAAAGTTTGTCCTCATCTTTCTTACAAGTCTTATAAGTTCAAGTATTGAAAGACCGCAAGAAGGTCTCACCAGAGCCTTCTCTCCTCCAGGCTAAAAACCCCAACTATCTCAGCGTTTCCTCAAAGGAGAGGTGTTCTATCCCTCAGATCATTTTTGTGGCCTCTTATGGATCCTCTCCCACAGGTCCATGTCTCTCTTGTGCTGGTGACTCCAGAACTGGATGCAGTGCTCCAGGTGGGGTTTCATCAGAACAGACTAGGTCTGTGCCCACCACTGCAGAAGCAGCAAACCCGTCCTTGGGTGTTTTGGCCCCTTCCTGGGGATCAATCTTACCAACAGCTGTCTCTGCAGAGGTTCTCACCCCTTGGCAGAGGTGCTGGGTGCCACCAGGTTCCTTCGTGCAGCAAAAGGACATCACTTGCCCAGCATCAGACAGCTAATCAGAGGTAAAGTCAGGACCCGCACCCCAGCCTTCCTACCCATGTTATTCCTTGACCCCCTCACTTTTCTCCCAAATGATTTCTATGCTAGGCTAGAAAATGGGGTTTTTTTATTTGCGAAGGTTCCTGTTCCAAGACTCGTTTTGGTGTGGTTTTTGCAGACATGCTCCAGTTACTTTACTGATACAAGATGAAGCACAATTGTAAATTATTAAGATAAATCTGCAAATGGCAAGCAAACAGAAAGCCAATTAGGTTGTCAGTAGTATTTTCTGTCTTGAGTTACTTTTTCCTTTCAACGACACTTGATCACTTGAGCCAATGTTTTCCAACTCCAGTGTCCAGTTTCTAATCGATAATGAAGCATCTCAGGACAAGATGCCAGCAGCCCAGGGAGTTGAGCACATGAACATCCCACCTCTTGGCTGGTGGGGAACCCAAAAAGCCAGCTCGTTTGACGTGCCTCACTGCAAGTACTGTGGGATGGCCTTGCCTGAGTGCACCAACCTGGAACTCATCAGTGCTTGGGATAGGTAGGTATGAGCAGGGCCAGCTGCAACAGGCTGGAGTACCACACCCACAGCTTTTGCTGAGCACTGGCCAAAATCTTGACTTTTTCTTAGCCCGAAGCCTGAAAGCCTTGAACCGGGCAGAGGTTGCAGCATGCGATGCACGCTCCTGCTTAAGCAATGCCTGCATGGCACAAAGCTGAAGCAGACAACTTAGCACAAGGGATGCAGCAAGGAGAGAGGTGCAGCTCCAGCTCTGAATCTCCAGGTGCACCTCCAAGGAGAGAGGTGCATCTCCCAGCCTGATGCTGGGACCTCGGTCTGAGCCCACTTTGGGACATGACTGCAAGTATCTGATGACATGGATCAGTGGATTGTAAAGTCCTCATGAATAGAAACACTGAGGTACCACCAAGAAGATGAATAAAGAGCAGAAGCATTGATGTCCAAATTATACATCTTGCTTTTATGGGCAGCTAAAAACAAGGTGAGAGGCATACCTGAGAGGCAGATCTCTTACAGAAAGCTCAGGCTTTTCTAGCCTGAGGTACCATGCAGCACCCACAGCCTTTAGCACAGGGAGGAAGGAAACACCAGCGCACGTTAAATACCAAATGCCTCTGAAAACATCTTCAGCTGCTCCTGAGAGATCAGGGTCACCTACAGATTTGTGCATCACACATGCACACAACAGCACTGACAGGTCTCTGCCTCAAAGAGGACACATCTGCTGTCAAAGAAACCCAAAGGCCACAGAAATGCAGAGCACCAACAGGGTGACTGCCACCAGTGTGGCCAGACACCTTCCAGCTGTGCTTCAGGAAGGAGGAACAGCAACCTCAGTGGCATGCTTAGCCTGGTCCATCTACAAGGGACAGCCGAGACCCCTCAAACTCACAGCACAGAAAAACTTGCTTCCTGCAACAGCAGCAAGACAGTCCTTCTTCCCTGCTAAAGCGTGTCCAGTTCCCACCACCATGAGATATTCTGCAATCACAGTCCCCACTGTGACCCTCTACAGAGTCACTGGAGCTGCTGAAAGCAGCAAGTGGGTTTGGAAGCAGCAAAGCATCCTGCAAACAAAAAGCAAAACTGGGGAAAGGAGACCTGGCCATGTGGTTTCGATAAGGATGACTGACTCTCAGGAAACCTTTGCTTCCATTGTGACCTTTGGCAAACTGTCCCATCTGCCAGCATTGGTTCACCCTCTCCAGTGCTGGAGTAAGTCCCCTCAAGGCTACCAGCTCTTTGGGGCAGTGACTGTCATTTCCAAGAGACCATTCCACGGAGCAGAGCCCTAAGGGGGTGAGTGAAAACCTTTTTCAGCCTGAAACCAAACCAGACATTTGATGAAGAGATGCTGGAGCGAAGAGCCTGGCATCGAGACAGTCTGTTGTCTCTCCCCCAGAAAAGCAAATCTGACGCCTCATATTAAATGTAGGGGAGATGGATGAGTTTGTAGTTGTTCATTATGGCATGGTGGAGGGGAAGGGGTGAAAACAGAGGTGGAAACTGCAAAAGGAAGGTTACAGCCAGACATTACCTCGCATCAGAGATGTGCATCAGTCTCCACCCCAGCCCTGTACCTGCACAAGTTTCCCCATATCACACAAAGTAAGGCACCAGTAAGACACCTCCTTAGCAATTTTTTCCATACCTGGACAGGAATAAGAGGCTCTTTGTCATCAATGTCAATTAGGACATCATCCCTGGGCGTGAGGCTCACGTCATCTGTAATCAGAGCAAGCATGATTATGACAAGGATATCCAGTTATTAGAAACTCCAAAGCCAAGATCAAGCCCCAGGAGCAATCTCAGCCTTGCCCAAAGCCTTCACACCAGACCAAAGTTCACATTCATGAGGGCTGAACAGCTTGGCCAAGGGACAGCCCATCTCACCAACAACCCCAAGAGCTAAATTCCTCCTTGGCAACTCCTGGGATTTTTGTATCAGACTTAGAGCTGGACTAAGCTGGAAGCAATGCATACAGTACCCCACAACTACTCCTGGAGAAGGGCATGGCCATGCAGCTGACATGGTCATTGTGGCAGCACGTACCTGAGTGCTCCTGGGGACCGTCTGTCTCCTCTCGGTAGGGGTCACAGTAGAAGTCCTCCAGCGAGTGGATGGTGCACTGCCCCACCACGGGCCTTCGTCCAAATGGCCTGTTGTCGATGATTTTAACAATGATGGGGGGGCTGTACAGGCTCTCCTTGGGTAAACGCTGTGGGCAGAGGGGAGGGAACACATAACTACACAGGGCAGGGAGGGCACCTGCTCTGCACCTCCCCAAAGGGAACCGAGGCTGAGCAGGACAGAATTATATTCATCATAGAATGCATTTTTTATGGGATCTCCAGAGGTCCTTCCCAACCAGCTCTGCTATGACCCAGTTACTGCAGGGTGGGGACCAGGTCCTCACCACTTCCATGAAGAGCACACAGACGTCAAAGTTGGGATTCTTCTTGACGTTCTTGATAACACAGGACTGCACGAGCTGGCCTCCGCACTCCACCAGTAGGCTGGGTGAAGTGACACTGGCCAGCTGGTAGCTCTTGAGGTTCCTCAGGCCCCAGGCCAGGATCTGAAGCATGAAGGCAACAGACAGCAAAGACTGAGCCAAAGGTCTGCCTCTGGGTTTCTCATTGAGCTTCTCAGCAGTGGATGTAAACCTAACAGTTGGCCCATCATGAGGGAGAAATTAATCAACCATGTAAGACAGGCAGTGATGAGAGAAGCCAGGTTGTACAGCAAAAGTTTCTCTGTATGCACCAGTACACCAACTCCACAATTGCTTATCTACTAATGGAGCATCTGTTCTGGGCAAATATCATCCTGGTGTGAAGCAGACTGCCCTAAAAATCAAGCGTGGTCCAGGGCTGTGCTCTGACCTGGAACTTGACTGCTTGGTGAGACATGTTTTCTCAGCAAGATAATATTTTTTGACAGATAACCCAGCTCCCAGCACTGGTGGGACTCTGTATCCACAGAGTCTGGCTTGGATCCTGTTTCTGGGTCTCATCCTCCCTTTTATGGACACACATTTTGAGTGTGATTCTGCAAGGGGTTGAGCTGCCTCATGCGCTCCCCATCACTCACCTCGATGGCTGTGCGCTGCAGGACTGGTTTGATTCCTTGGGGGACCATGTAAATGTTGGGCTCTCGCTGAGGCGGGGGGTACGGCAGGTCAGAGTCTGCAGACTGCAGGGAGCAGAGATGCCAGGGGCACATCAGGTCATGCCACAATCGGATAACAACCCCATCACCTCCCCCTCCCCATGCTGCATCCCCCCAGTGTCTCCTCTCTGCAAAACTCATCTTCTCCCAGAAGTCCAGGACAACTAGACGGGGGCTGAGGGGATGAATGTGCTTGCAAACTGTTTCTCTCCCTTTAATCTGACCCTGGAAAAGATCAAACATCTACTGCTGAGAGTGATCCTTCGGCCTTTCCTAGCGAACTACGAGAGATCTATCCTTCACCAAAGTTCAGCCACCTTTAGGGGAGGAGGGGATGAAAGAGCATCTATCCCACGCCAGGACCTCAGTGAGAAGTTAATCAGAGGGATGAGAAGAGATGAAGCAGCAGCAGAGTGTTAATTAGTGAAATACAGCTCCTTGAGTCGGACAGAATAAGGTGCTGTGAGCAGCTGCGGAAGAGCAGCAGTTTAGTGTTGGCAGCACGATGGGATGGAGGGTCAGCATCACCTCCCAGGGCAGGAAGGGGTTGTTGTTCATTCATAGCATAAAACAGCTCAGCTGTAAACCTCATCTGGCAGCCACCAAGCTGCAGGCCACAGGAAAGAGCTCAGATAAAGCTGTCTATGCACAATGTATGCAGAAGGAGATTTCCTTCTGAGTGAGACCAAATCTAGATGGCAAGTGAGGGAGTCAAAATTTGCCTTCACAGAGAAGGAAAGCATGGAGCCAGACTTCCCCGGCTGCTTGCAGAGGACAGACTTTGAGCCCTCACAGCATTTAGGTTCTTCCGACCTGCATCTCTGAGTTCAGAGTCACCAAAAAGGCAGGAATTAAAGCAAAACCTCTAAAAATGCAACCCTCAACCAAGGGCAGTTGGAACCAATTTAGGAGACTGGCATTCTTTTCAGGCTGAAGTATTATTGCATTAAATTAAGTGCATATATGTATTTCAATTATAGGATTGGTTCAGGTTTATGTATGTATGTATATAAACGTTATACAAAGGAATTTTTCACAGTGGCATGTTAGATATACTAGACGCTAAGCTTTAATTTTCATTGTCAATTCCCAGTGGCTGCTGAATCAAACTGCTTGTTAGCTGAAGACTTTCGGTAACTCCACTTTGGGGGGGATGCCTGGGTAATCTGGGGCAGGCAGTCCTCTCTCCCATGGTCCACATGCTTGCAGAAATGGTTAGTTCTAGCAGGGAAGAGGAAGGTTATCTGGGAGGTGAATACCTAACGAGAAGGGAGAGATGCAGACCATCCCCAGCATTGCTCGGGTGCTCTGCACTTTTGGTAACCAAGCTACTTACCCAGAGCCTTAATTTAAGGCTGCTCAGACATTGCACCATCAACAGGAGCTGATCCTTCCTTGGGGTAGAGGAACAGACCAAACAGCCCCTGCAGAGCTGTCCCCAGCTTTTGTTTGTGACCCACAGCCCTTAGAGCACATCAAGGTGCCCAAGCATGGACTGAACCGAGAAGAGCCTTGAGCCAGAAAAGACTGAGCCAGAGCTCAGTCTGTCCTTGTAGAGTGACATATGTTCATTTCCAGCTTTAAATGTGCTTAAATTGCATTTAAGTTGCATAATAGAAATGCAGAGCCGGAGAGTCACCTAGCCCATCTCCAAACCCCAAGGTAGGCTTAAACTCCACACCACCCCTGTGAGACGGCTGCACAGCCTGTTCTCAAAAAGGGATGAGTTTGCCCCTAAGAGAGCACCCAAATCTTTGCTGATGCAAATACCATGTGCTGCCTTTCCTTATTGTCACTGGACTCAAGATCATTTCTGGTAAATCTGTATGGGAAAAGGGGAAAGCCTTGGGGAACAAACTCCTGCCCACCTGCCGTCTTCCCCAGGTTCAACATCAGCTTTGAAAGCCAACAGTGCACGCTTGGCTCCTAACATTGCAACGTCTTCAGCTAGCACTAGCCATTTCTAAGCCCTTCTCAATCCCTGCTGCTCTCCTGGCTGTTTTGCAGTTGTTGTTCTGGGTCTCTGCTGAATGAACGAGCACTAAATGTTTCACCAGATGGAGCAGTGAGTCCCAGGGACAAGGCAGGAGCAAGAAGGGTTCAGGGTGATAGTAGGGAACAAGCAATTCCCAGACACAACTCTCAACCTAGACACAGCCAGCTGGATGGAGGAGACATCCATGAAATGGCCTGTGGGGTCTGCTGGCAGGTGGGATGGTTTGAATGAGACTAGTCAGAGGGAATCAGGGTGGAAGGGAGCTCTGGAGATCATCTGGTCCAACCCTGACTTTGATACAGGGTTGGAAGAGAGATGAATGAAAGTCAACACAGATCAGACCAGTTAAAACAGTGGCTGGAAACGCCTCTCAGTTTGAGCGCGCAGCTGGGCCATGTTGTTTCAAGGGGGCTTAAATCCCAGTGCCAAAGGCTACTCCCATTTGCACCAAACAGAAATGCAGTAGAAGGAAGTCTGGTGCCAGCTTGGTTGTTCAGTTACATCAGGGGCCTGAATGATGCATGTATGAGCCTAATTCTCCACAACGTTCATTATTTACTTCTAAGGGCACTGGAGACCTCAGGCTGGCATCACTCTTTTGGATGCAGCCTCAGTGGCTTGCTCTGGATGGCGTTCCTACAGGGTAGGTGGGTCAGGCCAGGCCATGTCTGAAGGAGCTGGTCTCTCTGAGAGTCTCTGTTGGGAATTTGCTTGGTTTCTGGTCAAAAGCAGAGGAACAGAGGAGAGTCAAGTGTTGGAACATAAAAGGTACCCTTTGGAGGAGCCCCTCGTAGAACAAGGCAGGGGTGCAGAGCTGTGGAGTGCCCCATCCAGAAATGGCAGTGGCAAGAAATGGAGAAGAAAGAGCAGAGAGATGGTTATGTTTACACGAGCTCATGCATCTCAGCCCAAATGGAGCACAAAGATGAGCCACACGCCATGAGGAAAGGCTGCTTGGGTGGAAGAAAGCCATCTTGCAAAAATGTGTTTCTCCCATCCAACCTTTCATGGGAACATGTCCAGGCTCTTTACATGTCCCAGGTCCCTCCTAGCTCACATCCCAGACTTTGGGATTAACTGGCTCCTAGGGCAACCACAACACTCAAAAAGACTTGCCCCTTGTTCAGCTCCCTACCTTGGGATTTACAAGATGCCAGTCTACCCCTGGCAGGGCTTGGTGCACCTGGTGATCTACTCAGTAGGATGCACAAGGTCTGGGCAGCTTGGGATGCCAGGAGACTATTTCACTCAGAGCAACTGGAACAGTCCAGCACATGCCCCAATTCATGGCAAATTCCCCATGAAAATTAGCAAACTTTTCAACTGGGATTTCAGCTGAGGTCCAGCCAAAGGTCAGCCCAGCATTTTGGCTTTTACATGCTTTGTTTGGAAGGGTTGAACGCCAGTAGACCTCATGCACACACATCCCACAAAGGTTAAATATAACCCAACATGCCCTGCCATCAGGAACACTTCTTGGGTTAAGCACCGAGCCCATCTACCGTGTTCTGCTGGCGATCACTCACGTTACTAAAATCCTGATGCTATTGACTTGCCTCATCTGAAGAAAAGTGGCTACACTGTGGAGACACAATTCTAACAATCTCCAAGATGAAGAGACAACTTAATCTTACAGACTCACCTCATCCAGGCTGGAGGACAGTTCACTCTGGAGAAGAGAAGGAAAGTAAAGAGTTAGAGCAATTCACAGCCCATCCTAGGGCTTGTAATTGTAGCTGATAACGGAATAGCAAAAGGACGCTTTCCAAGTTCCTGCACACCACCATCCCCAGGTTTGAGAAGAAATCAGTGTAGGTAACTTAAAACTATTTAAAATGAAGCATCAGTTAATGCCCTTGCTTAGACAGGCTGCAGGGTACAAAACACACTGGAGCTGTTGGGAAGCACAGCCCTTCGGAATGGGAATGCTGAAATTATCAGAGGGCAGGAAGGTAACAGTGTGCTTGACACCTGAGGAATTATATCTGGGATGGGGTACATTTGCCCTTGTTTAGGGGTCAAAAGTAAGCTGCCCAACTTCAGCTCTCTTTGCCAACAGCTGAAGGGAACAGGCATCTCTACACGAGGATTCCTTCATCCTAAAACAGGACGGCCAATTTGCCCACAGAAGCAGGGCTGCAAAGAGCCCACTGCAAACCTCTGCAGGAGCAACCGATGGTGTTGGGAAGCAGAAGCTCTGTAGGGGCAGGGGAGGGGACAGTTTGAGGGGTTTAGAGCCTAGGGGCTGCAAACAGGAGAAAGGCATTACCTCGAAGCCAGGGATGTGATGGACAGCCGGCTGTGGAGAAAAAACATATACTTTCCATTTGCAGTCCTGCTTCTAACTCAGCTTTATCTGGCAGAGAAAGATCAGTCATCCCACACCCAGACACTGCCCCCCTCCAAGCCCAGTGCTGGGCTCCAAAAAGCCTGGGCACGAGGGCAGGGCTGTCCCTCTGACAAGGAGGCAGGAGTAGAGCCTCAAATCCACCCCACTGCTTTTTGCTGGGATGAAATAAGGTCCTTAGAGGAGACTCCCCTTTCCAAGGTCTTCCCTACCCAGTTCAGTAACTTCTGAGGGGCATGAGGAGGAAGAAGAGGCTGCATGCAGACGATTCGGTGCCCTGTCCTGGCAGCAGAGACAGCCCCTGGCAGCCACCCAGCAGCCCCTCACTGGTGCAGCAAGGCTTGTGCCCAGCGCACCCACCCCCAGCAGCTGCAGCATCATCGTGCACAGAGCGCACCATCCCTCCAGGAGCAGAGCTGGGACCTACATTGGAGAGAGGGAGGAGGGAGCTGCGGGATCCTCATTCCCATTTTGATCCTCCCTCCCATTTTGAACCTGGGAGGGAGAAACAGGACAGGGAGACGTAGCCTTCCAGTCCATCCACTTTCCCTGGCATAGAGGCACAACTAGGCTGCAGCCAGGCGCCACAACCAGTGGAAAAGCCAGAGGCGACAGAGGCAAGGGGGTGGTGCGTGCAGGGGGATGGGGAGGGTGGGAAAGCGCATGAGAGCACACTGGGGCATGACGAGGGGTCTCTCCTGCCTGGGCTGGCTCCGAAGCAAAGCCTCCTTCCCCCGTGGCTCATTACATGAAAGGCAAGCACTGAGTGCGGCAGCTTGCTGCAGGAGTAACCGCCCACTCCAGCTCTCATAAACCTCCTCCGGAAATTAACTCTGAGCAAAGGGCAGCGATCTGGGGCCAAATGCACCAGGCTCCTCCTGTGGTGTGAAGGTGGCGAGGCTCTGAGCTCAGCACCGCAGCCAACCGGGCTGGCAGGGCACAAGCAGTGCCTCCCAAACCAGTACCCGCCAGCCCAGGCTTCGGTCCAGCACCGAGCCTCTTCCCGTTTGCTCTGCTAAACGCCTCCCACCACGCCGCTGCGGTGCAGCCAGCACTGAGCATCACGGCTGGGTCTGCTTGGAGCAGCCATCCTGGTGAAACTGAGGACAGGCAGCTGCACAGCCATAACTCAGCGCTGAGCAAAAGGCTGGATCCTGCTGGGTGTGGAAAGATTCCAAGGGAAGAAGCTAGCATTCTGATTAGAGACAGGATCAGGTCCGGATGAGGAGCTCACCTTCTCCCTCTGAATCAGCTCGAAAGCAGCCAGCAGCTCCCCAACATTTCTGTTCGCCTTGATGACCGGGTGCCAGGAGAGCCGCGGCGAACGCGCCAGGCTGGGCTTGCAAATGCAGCGCCCCATGAACTCATCTGCACCCTGAAAGGCAATCACAGGCATGGGGAGCTTTCTTCCCACCCCACTTCCTGGTGGAGTCCATCACCATGCACCCACATCTCAGCCGAGACTCTGTCACTCAAAAATCAGGCTCAATGTCTAAACCATTATGGGACCAGTTCAGAAAAAAAGATGGGTTTGATGCCCATGTAGACTCAAGTTTTCAAACTCCTCCCTTCAATTACTAGAGCTAGAAATACACTCTTTCTTATGCATTTTGGCTTAAACAGGAGGTGAAATTCCTAGGGCATCACACGATTTCCAGAGCAGGAGCTCTGGGTATAGCATTAAGTGTCAGCAGCTCTTAAAAAGCCCATTCGCTGGTCTGCAATGGGATCTTCAGTTACCTTTTCTGCTTTCTGATGGTGTCTTTTGGAGGAGGGAGGGCAGAAGGGTTCCTGAGAGGTTTCTGAGACATTCATGAGATGTATTCTAAGTGCTTTTCACTTATGCGCTGCTCTTACACGCAGTCAACTCTTGTGACAGGCTACAGCCTGGTTTTTCTAGGAAGGAGTCAAGGTTATCTCACCAGGCTCCCAAATGCCATCACTACAAGGCAATTTGGATAGCTTTGGGCAGCTGAGCAAACAACAGTGTATGGTCCCCTACTTGCATGAATGCTTTAAAGCTTGTCCTAAGCTTTTCCCACAAGGAAATATGGTTAATTTGGCCACTCCGCAAAACATGACATAGACGCAGCTTTGGTAACTAGAGCAGGGCCACCAAGGACATCACTAGCAGAGCTCCTTGCTGAATTTTTGTCTTCTGAGTGTCCAGCTCAACATCTAAACCACCCAGAGATGTCACAGCATTGCATTCCAGAGGGCAGGAACAGTGCCATGCATTTGTCCAATCCACCCCAGCACACTCACACCATGAGGGTCGAGCTCATGCTGACACACTTACATAGGTGTCGTGGTCATATATTTCCACCACGATATTGGGAGGGGAGTCAGACACGTTCTGAGGGTCCCCAAAGATCTCTATCTCATAGAAGATGAGTGTCTGGTCCCAGGTGGGGTTCAACGTGTTCTTGATCACCACCGTCTTCTGGCTTTGGTGGAGGAAGGAGACAATGGCATAAGGATCTGCAAGGGATTTTAGATAAGAGGCAAAGGATGAATTACAGCTACTGGTCAAGGAAGGAGAAAGAAATCCATAGTCATTCAAAGGCCAGCAGGCTGGGCAGGGAACACTGTAAACAGGCTGAATGAGCTGTGGGTATTTTAGAAACAGCAATGACATTCCCATCACGTCCGAGGAAACTCCAACTGAGAAGACAATGAGGCCAAGGTCTCCGACACTTATCCCTACACATCAGTTATTCACAGCTCCCAAGCTAGATGTGATATCTGTATGTTTAGCAGACCTGCAAAGGGGGTTTCCTCCACAGCCTTGCCCTGTCTCTCTTGAACCCACCATATCCACCGATGAGAACTCAGAAGTGCATGAAGAACCACCCTCTCATGGTTTTTTGCAGTACCCAGCTCCATCTGTCTCCGAGGCTCACCAGTTCTTGCATTAGGAGAGAAGGAGCAGTCCACCCCTGCACACCTGCACTGACACTTGGGGTTCTCCAGGTTTCTATCATGCTAACCCTAAAACACCTCTTTTTGAAGCTGAAGAGTCTTAGCCTAGGGAGTAATTCCTCATAAAGTGCCAATCCCGACCCCTGCTCATTCCAGCTCTTTTTGGGACACGAGAACCACAACAGTCCACGCAGCTGTCTGTCTATGCAAAGACCTTCCTTCTTATCCCACAGTAGCCTGCTTTACTTAAAAAGCTTTGACAAAGGATTTTTTTTGCCAAAAACCTTTTGGGCATCCCATGAGACCACGTCAACCAGAGCAATCTTATCCTCTGGCTTGTGATAACTCAGCTGGTGGAGTCACAGCGACCTTCCTTGGCCACATTTCCCAGCACTCCACTGCTGTAGCATTACAAATTACCTCACTGTCTGACCTGATCTGTCCTGGTCCAGGTTATCCTCATGACTCCTCACCCTGTCCACCAGCAATGAGGTAGCGCAAATGGTTCACCTATTGCCCTAAGGTGGGGGGTTTTCTCCTGAAAAACGACACTGCAACACATGTTTCAATGGTGGTAACACAGCTGCCTTCCAGCACAGCAGAGAGCACGATGCAAGCCATCTTTCCCAGGGAGATGCAGGAGGATGCAGGAGGATACCATACTCACATGTGGGTGAGCAGTGCCTCCAGTTCACCCCCTGCTGTGAAGACCAGACCATGAAGAAGGTGACTGGGACATTACTGACTCCTTTCTGGGGTCTTTAATATCTCCAGAAGGGTCAGGAGCTGAGGATGCAGCCAGCAACTGTCCAGAGTCATCCTCGCAGCCCCTTTGCATGAGCTTTGATAACCTTCATGTTTTGAGCAGGGTTTTGGGATCCCAGCACTCCACATTATCCCACCTGGCTTCCAGCTGCCATACCAGATGGCTCTGGGTCTCCCTTAGGGCTGCTGCATCACATCTGCCAGCCCCATGCAGACCTCTCAGGTTCTCCAGGGTCTCATCAAATCCCTGTATGCAGGCATTGAGCGGGGAACAAAGCATCTCACCCCTAACTTGGGACAAAGCCAGAGGCTCCTCACTGTGAGGCAGCACCAAATAGTGAGGAGTAGCCTCCCTTAACAACCAAAGCAATTAACACAGGAAGTCTGAGATCAATTAACAACAGAAAAGCAAAACCTGAATCCTTTCTAACACCTCCCCTTCCAGACAGCTTCAAAAAGCATGTGGCCCAAACCTGCTATGGACACACAGCCTGCACCAGCGGTGGCACTGGGCATGGGGACAGGACAGGCAGTGGCAGAACCAGGATCAAGGGCTGGGTGAGAGGCTTGAAACATGCTGTGGGATCACATCATGAGACCCTGTGGAGACTGAACACCCTTCATAACCTGATAGCACCTACTGGTCCTTGTCAAAGATGAGACGTCCATGATTGCTTTATCCCACCTGATCAGTCCCAGGTGGAACCCTGAGTTCCGGTTACCAGCAAAGCCCAACCTCCACAGTGGCAGGAGACATCATGGGCCTTTTTGGAAGTACACAGCCCACCTCCTCTGCCTGGCACCCAGCATGACTTGCCACCACAAGGCACAGATGCACTGGACTGTGTATGGGGGTCCACCAGCATGCAGTGGGGTACCACCTACATCACCCCAAAGCCAGTCCCAAGAGACCTACCAGTGGCCGGCAACACGGCAGACCCTACAAATGCAACCCTTAGTGCTTCGCACTGTGCAAACCCCCACAGTCCCAGGAGGAGCCCCCTGACCCTGCAAAACCATGTGCACACCCCAACACCAGCACTGTTAGGAGACTATGAGCTTATGCAGGGAGAAAAACATGTCCCACCTGCCCTGGAGATGGAGGACCATCCCCCAGACACTTGAACAGGAGGCTGTCTGAGCAGGGCGGCATCCCCCACCCTCCCTCCCCTCTTCCAGGGATGGGGGGGACAAGGGGGGTGTATTTTCTTTCTTGGCGCCCGGAACGCAGCAGACGTGTTTAATGAGCCGGGGCTGTTTGCGAGGTGGCCGGCTGGAGAGAGCACTATTCACGCTGGGAAGAACCTTTTCCACTTACGCGCTTTTTTCCAGTAAGAGGAAAGCAGAATGCATTACAATAAACAAAAAACCATGGATTTGGATTTGCCTTTTTGCTCTTTTTTTTCCCCCCCTCTTCTTCTTTTTAAAGGAGGCCTCCATAAAGCCCCTTTGTTTAGACCCTTGTGTGCACAGAAGGTTTATTTTTATAACTGTGTAAAGCCCCCTTAATGAACTCCTTTATGCTTTGTTAAGGCAGCAGAGATCACAATTCCACATTGTGGCATGTTGTTACTCATGTTGTCCTTGGCCGGGTTTTTCCGAAGGAAGGGACTCCCCTCCCCGCTCCGCTGATCGGGGCCATGAGATCACCTCAGTCCCCACCACTTTGAACAACAAACCCTTTGTGGCGGCAGAGGGGAGACGGGACCTTGGTGGGCGCAGACACTGCGTGATTGTTTGGGTGCTCTGCACCTCTCCAGGGCATTTCTGTCCACCCCTGCAAGCCCCTCTGCTTCAAAATACTGAGGGAAGCAGGACCCCCTTGGGACTGTGGTCCTGCTGCCTGGCATGATGACGCCCGGCTGTCCCCGCAGGCTGCTCCCCGCTGTGGGTCCCCACGCTGCACCACTTTTGGGAGCTGTCCCTGTATCCCATCTGAGATCCGTCACTCTCATGTCAACACTGGTGGACAAACCCACGCCCAGCCCCTCTGCAAATCCCTGTGGCAGACAGCCAGTGACAGTCTTGGAGGGATTCTGAATGCATCCTGCCTGCAGACATCAACGCAGAGGGATTTGCGTGCTCAGGGGATACCTGTCCCAGGACCTGCTCACATCTCAGATGTGGCCTCTGCCACAGGACACTGAACTGATGGGGCCCTTTTTGCATTGCCTCCAGCTCTGAGTCAGAGGTAAACAACAATGTCCTCGCTGTCCTGCTCTCCCACCTCAAAATAACACTCGAAAGCCTTAACAGGTGTGGGCAAAGGCAGCTTTGGTCGCAAGCACCAAAGAGCTGCAGGGCCACCTGGCTGGGGTGGCCCAGCCCATGGGGAAGCAGATGTGGGACCCTCCAGCTGGTGAGGGGCTGGTCCTTGCTCAGGTCAAACATGAAGGACCATTCCTGGCACGCCTTCCCACCCCCACAGCCACGCTTCAGCCTCTGTTGCAAACAAAACACTCCTAAAACCAAACCACCTACGCTCAAGCACCCTTAAGCACCAAATGCCAACACAGCTGCCCAAAGGATAAAGCAACATACCTTATTCTAGCTTCATTTCCCAACACACAAAACATTATCTCCCAACTACATCAGCTCAAGTCTGGCAAGTTCAGAAGTGCCTGAAGCTTTGCTGGGGATGTGTTGAGCAGCAGGATGTGGAAAGCTCCTCACTCAAAGCCCAGGACACCCTTTTCTCCACCTAGGACCACACTTTTTTTCCATGAAGGGGCATTTTTTACAGTCTAGTATGAAGAATGCCTGATTTAGGCATCAGGTCCATCAAGGAATACCCCCAGTCATTGCCTACAAGCCCCCTTGAAAAGTTTCCAGGATGGAGAGCAGTGGAGCAGCAGCTCAATTTAATGTTCAGTCATGAAAACAAATACGAACAGTTTTACATATTCGCCACTGTTGGGTATTTTCCTTTCCAACCATATTTTCAATCAATTCTTTCATTCCTAATAAATGGAGTCTCCCTTATTCAGTCTTGATCCCTTCCCCAAACCACAGGACAAATCCCCTCCACAAACCCCAAACCCAGGAGACTGCTGCCCCCCTGCCCTGCAAGGGCGGGCAAGAAGCTGGCCAGGATTCAACCAGCTGTGAGCAAGCTGGATGCTGAGGGCACATAAATCCAAGCAGAAACTTCATGAGGACTCAGAAGAAGGTGCCTGTCTGCTCCAAGGTCCTAATTACATCCTGCACCCTTTCTAATTTTTCTGAGCACATCTGACGGAGGTTTATGCCCCGTGCTCCATCATCTTGACACCAGCACAGAGAACCCATCCTGCCTGCAACCCCAGAGCTCTCACGCTGCACAGGGGGGATGGCTCGAGGCTGTGTGCCATGGTAAACATCCCTGCCCTCCACTCTGTTTTTATTTGTCATGCCCCTGACCCGTCGGCTACCCAGCCTTGCCACTGGCTTTCAGCATCACCTCAAGTTGGGGAGAAGGAGCTATTAGCAAAGGAAACAGTTCTGACTCATGGCTGACCTGGGTAAGTTGTGGTTTCTGGTTGGTTTCTCACATAAGAGTTCTTGAAACTTGGATTTTTTTGCTGATGGGAAATTAAGCTACCAGGCTGGTTGACTTGGGAAAGCCTTGTGTTGTGGTCTTTTTTTGTATGGCTGCTGAACGCCCCCCATGTCACATCAATAAAAAACCCAAAAATTGCTTTACAGACCCCACTACTACCCAGTATTCACTACAGCACTAATTACAAGCACAAACACATGGACGTGGGCTTCTGGGCTTACCTGAAAAGCTGTCTTTATCCATGGCGATCAGATCCCGAGCTTGGTACATGTAGCAGCGGAGATGGTATCTGTTCCCATCTGTACAGAGGAATGAGAAACAATTAAGAGACGAGCCCAGGGAAAAGCGGAGGGCACCAGGGGAATAGCTGGGTTTTAATCAGCCCCAGGCTTGTGTCTGAGGGCAGCATGGCTTAATCCTTCCCATGGCTTCCCAAGAGAGCACCAAACCCTGAGCATGTCAATGTTCCCAGGGGATGAGCCATACCCCATCCTTGCCCACCCACCCCTTTCCATCCACCTGCACTCAAGGTGGGTAGGAGGAACAGAATGGGAAATGCTCAGCTATGGGGTCCCTACAGCAGAGACCCCATGCCAGAACTCACTGCAGGGGAATTTCACCCTCCCTTCCAACCCTCAGGGCCTTACAGTCAAATATGCATGAAATGGTGGGTCTGTTGACACCAAAACTGAGGGTGGAGACGGATTTGCCATCATCACTCTTGTCATCTGTCACTCCCCCCTGCAAGAGAAAGCAAGGCAAGGTCGGTCACACTAAGACACCCTCTGTGGCTGGGGTTCCCTGTGGGATGGGGTCCTCCAGGGTATTATCTACATGGGTGTGTCCAAGAGGACTTTTGGACTCCCCATGGAGAGATCCTCAGGCTCTTCTACTCTCTGAGGGTGGAGAGGACCCAGCTCTTGATCCCTGCCATGCTGGGAGGGAACAAGACACAACAATAAAAGCAGCCTGAAGCTCACCAATTCACATCCCACCTCCCAGCATCTCACCAGCATGGAAAAGCCTCTCCATAAAATTCATCATTCTCAGAGCAGTAGTTAGTAATTAAAGCAATTTCACCAAATCCCCTTATAAGCAAAATTAACGGAGTATAAACATTGTGAACGGTGATACACTCAGTGTCAAATACAGGCAAATACCCCATTCACTGACTGGGGGGGTGGGGGAGGCTCCGCCGACCCTACCCATCGCCCTTCTTTCTTCTTGTGTTCACCCGCACCTGTGAGACCCTGCCTTTTATCACCTCCTAATTGCCGCATTTGGTTTGAAATATTTAGTTGCAGCAAAAGGAGCCTAAAGGTAACTTCCTGGAGAGTGTAAATCTGATCTTTAAATATTTTTCAATTATCTAATGCTAGGCAGAGACAGGAGGGGTGTTTAATGAAAAAAGGAAAAGAAAGAAAATAAAAATAAAAATAAAAAATGGATCTGGGATGGAATTTCCGTAGCCCGGAGCTGCCAAATCCCAAAAACGCATCAGGAGTTTAGGTGATCTGCACAGCCCTCCTTGCCTTTCCAGGCAGGAATTGCAATTACCATGACATTGTCTGAGAGGAAGCCCTGGGGTTTGCGCTGCATTTACAGCAGTGAGGTCCTGCCGAGGGTTTGCAAGGCAACATCCAGAGCTGCCTTCCCTTCCTCGCGCCCCCCTCCCCAGGGAAGCTGAATAGCTCCTCAGTTATTTTTATGACCACCAGTCCCTCCAGTCCCCCTGCCCTGACCTGCTCCCACTGCCAGCCTGGGGAAGGGCAAGTGTAAGAGATCAGGGGCCAAGACAGGCAGGGATTGCTCTTTGAAGCTCACAGCAAGGACCTGGGGACCCCCCAAGTCTGTCCATAATGGAGAAGAGAGGCTCCTCACACCCCAAAACACTGTGGAAAGCATACCACGGAGAGGGAAAGTCAGAAAATGCTCAACGCTCCTGCTCAAGACTATGATTTTCCCTTTGGAGTCTCCACCAGGATGAAGTACCCTCATGATCTCCTGCCCTCACCCTCTCCCCATGGGGTTCCCAGGTGCCAGGTGCTGCAGCAGGAGCTCTGTGCCCGGTGCAATGGAGCAGCCATTGGGCTTTTCCATCAGGATCCCCATGCTTGGTGCAGCCAACTGGTAGTTTGGGCATAAAGTTACAGCACCAGTACCCTCCACCCTGGCCAAAACCCAGCAGCACCATGTGCCCAACCTGGCTGTCATCCCCCTGCTTTAACTCATGTCCCTGCTCTTCTCCTGCCTGGGGAGTGGTGGTTCAATAACGCTTGGTGCAGGGCCAAAGCTGGGGCGTAAGCACTGGCAGAAACAGGCAAGACTTTTCCAGCCTGGCATGGAAAACCCAAGGGTCTCCATTGGCCAAAGGCTTCCCTCAGCTGATTTTTGGAGGAGGATTGGAGGAAATGGGGCTTACAGGGTGGGAGGCCTGCTCATGGCTCCAGAGCAGACACACTGGGCTTTCCATCAGAAACTGGAGACAGCCACGAGCTGCAGAGCTTGGCTCTAGACTTTGCAGAAATTGGACCAAGGGCAGAGAGGTGCCTGAGGGCCATACAATGTCCTGCAGTCCTTCTCTTTTAATGACTGTCAGTGACAAGCGAGCTGCCAAATGGCAGGTCCCAAAAAAGCTGAGACACACAGACACAGATAGGGAAACTGAGGAACAAGTTGATATGATGGAGGTGATGGCCAAGCCAGCAAGCCCAAGGGAAAGGAAGGCTGCCCAGTTTTTAAGGAGGGGATGCACAGGTGAAAGAACAGGCAAAAACAGAGGAAATGACAGCACAGTGTTGCAAGCAGTGGTGTTACACTGGCTCAGCATTTCAGTTATGGGTGAGAGTGCTGAAAGCTTTCTGCATCACCAACTTCTTGATCTCAAGCTCCCCATTATTCAGCTGGGACCCACTGTGAGAAGCAATAAAGGCCAGGCGCCTTGTGGGTGTCCCCAGGGGTAGAGGGGGATGCAAAGTCACAGGCAACGGAGAGGGCAGGGTGGTCATGGCAAGGGTGAAGGTGTGGCCTGGTACACGTTGTCTGAGGTCAGAGGAAGGATGGAGCATGTGTGAGCAGTGAAATAAAAGTCTGAGCAAAAGCAGGAGTGAGCATGCGCTTGGGGAGAGCGAGCATGCAGAAGAAATCATGCACGCGTGTGCATGCAAGTATGCATGGGTCTGGGGGGTGGTCATGATACAGAAGGTCTGGGCAAGGGGCAAGAGCTTGCGTGACCTGGCCGCACAGCAGCCCTCCTCGGCTCTTCCCGCTGCAGGGATCTGGGCTGGCTGGGAGCGGACCCTCACACCCCATGGGGTCCATCCGAACAGACGCTGAGCTCGCCCTGCAAAGTTGCTGAGCCCCATGCACGGCCCCAGGGCTGCAGCTGCTCAGGTCCGCAAGGACAGCACGGCTGGGGTGGGATTTTTTGGGAAAGCCTCCTCCAAGGAGTCCCCCGCTCCTACAAAACCCCCCTCAGGAGCTGAGCAACCCACTGGAGCTCTGCTTTCCAGCTGCTCGTGGCTCTGGGTCACCCTGACCCCGAGGTGTTGGGGTTCAGCATTTCCTAAGGGCAACGATTGCTCGGTTTGGTAAGACCGGAGCGATGCACGCTGAGCATCCCCAGGAAGAGGGAGGCCCAGAAACCCCAAGCACCGTCTACACGTTCCTGCATCCAAGACACATTCCTTCTGGTCATGTTTGGTATTACCTTCCTGTTGGAAACCAACCCTTTCAAATAGCTTGGGGAATTAGCACTTGGGGTGTTGGCTTGTTCTGTCTGAGTTTGCACTTTAATCCTCCCTCCAGTTCAGTTTCCCTGCACCGCTGTACGGCTCCTTTGCTGGACGAGCTCCGGGCAACCCATGCCACAACCACAAAATCGCACAAAAGCCTTTCGCGGAGAAGGCAGCAGATAACAGGAATGGGACAGAGTAGACAGGAGGGGCTTCGGGAGGCTCTGGCAGCCCCGGCCCCAGGCCTGGGTAAAATCTGAGCTGGGGGATGCTCCAGGCTCCCTCTCCTGACAGCATCTTTATTCTGCTTCAGTGTGATCAGAGCTCAGAGCAGCAGCTCAAACTCCAGCTGCTGCCCCATCCGGGTGCCCTTCTTGGACACTGCTTCCCTGATGCCTCAGATCTTCAAAAGCTACCTCCCTCTGCCTGCATTAAAAAAGCATTGGAAATAGATACAGCAGAAAATCAGTGCCCACCCTTCCCAGCCCTCAGCACCCGCTTGTATTTTCCCATCCTCAGCACCACTTCACCCCACCACCCTGATTCCAGCTCTGCGGCATCACGCCAAGTCCTTCCTCCCACTTGTGGCTCCAGTGGATGGAGTGGTCGACCCTGTGCAGGTCTGGGACTGCTGGATGGGAGACACTATGTAAATTTAGGTGCTATTTTGGGATGGAGCATCCTGGAAAAAGACGCAAGTCATTCAAGCTAGAGAGGAGAGCTGGAAAGGCACGAAGCTGCAAAACCAGAAAGTATGGCAAGATCATTTATAAAGCAATCCACAGAAAACCAAGCAACCACAGAAAATGTGGCCAGTAACCCCAAAATATGAGGGCACGCAGGCAAGCCAGAGTGACCTACTGCAGAAAGGAATTCAGCAAGCAGAGCCCGAAGGGCAGGAAGGCTGGTCCTGCACCCACCAGGCTGCCGGGAGCCAGAGCCAGGGCTGGGGAGGGATTCACCTGCCGCTCTCCTGGGCTACTCTCTCCCGAGCTGTCACCCTGTGGGCACAGCAACCTCCAAAATCTCCATAACTTAAGTAAATACTACTCCTTGCCAGACAGCATCGCCCTACCCGGGAGCAGCACAGTCCTACAGCAATGGGACCTGGAGCTCCGCCGGGACCCTGCTGTCACTGAGGGTTTTTCTTGTGTTTTGCTGACATTGAAGCAGAGAAAATTTATGGTTCAGACATTTGTTTGGCATAAAGGAACTGGATCTCTGCATCGGGGTCGTATAGGAGCAATAGTGACACTTCGGGCAGTGTTTGCTGGGGAAGCGGGGTGAGGGAAAAGCCAGGCAAGGCATGGCAAGGCAGAACATATGATTTTTTTGCTAGAATTGTTTTCACTTAGAAAATAAGCAAAATAATAATAAATTGGATTTGTTACATATGAACATAATAAAAGTTACAGACATAACCTTGGCATAAAGACAAATTTACGAGAGATTTGGGAGGCCACCAAGAACTGGGCACTCCAACGCTAACTGACATGGCTAAGAAATGCTTGGAAAATAAATATGCAAAGTCAGTAACCTCAGGTCTAACATGCTTAAGGGGTGGATGACTGGAAGGGGCAGCCCCAGCAGCCTGGGGCAGGTGGGGGTTCAGCAACACATCAGCAATACTGGGGGATGCTTAAATCAACCAGGGACCCCCTGCCACCACACCAGCATCACCAGGAGTGAAGCAAGTGGTGGCTCCCCAGCACGTTGCCACATTGCCATTTTAATGGGGCTTTTTTTCTCTTCTGCCCCTTTGCTTCAGCCCCTGCCCCACATGCATGGGGAGGGAGTTTCCTGCCTGGATCTACCCCTCGTCCCCCGGTACCACCAGCAGAAAGGTCCATCAGCCCCGCCTTACCCAGCACAGCAGCCAAACTCACAAACCCACTTCATTTGCAGGCTAGCGAAGGCGAAACAAGAACATGGCTGCGCCCTGGAAAATCTGCATGACCAAGCCGAGACCCAAGGCAGCCCCATCAGACCCCCGTCACCCACCCAATTCCCCTCACCCTTAGCGCTAAAGAAAGGATATGGGGGGTTCCTGCACAGCCCCACGGGCGTACACACACAAACACACACACACACAAGTGCATGGACACACACCCCATGTCACAGGGTTTTCCAGCTGTGGAATCCAGCTGGTTTTCCAATCCTCCTCGATTGCCTCTGCTGAGATGCAGAGGCATGAAGTGTCTGGTTCAAAAATCACATCGACAAGCCCCAGGGTGAAGGGGGAGAAGCCAGGGTCCCACCAGCAGCCCTGGGGGTGGGCGGCAGCCGGGATCTTCCCGGATGGGCCAGCCTGAGCTCAAGGCTGATGCATACGAATGCCACAGAGCTGCTCGTGTCCCGAAGGGGCTGCTGGGTTCAAACGCTGGACAGAGGGGAGGACAGAGCAGAGAAGGAGGGGGGAAAAAAGAGCCAAACGGGGAAAAAAAAATAAAAAGCCCTATAATAGGGGCTTTGTGCTGCTGCGGTTGGTTCTCATTTAGTTATTGGAAAAGCCAAAGGATTATGAAATCCAGTGTATTAAGAAAGCCAGAATATTGGCTAAACACGCAGCGGCGGGTGCGGGTGGCAGATAACAAGTGGCAGATAACGAGCTTTGCTCCATGTCTGCTCCCCGGGATGGGAAGGAAGGGTGGGAGCAGACCCGACCAGGCTCCCCTGCCCCAGCAATTTTTGGGGAAAAAGTGGGTACCTACCAGGGCCCCCTCCAAGGCAAAGACAGCAGCAGCTCCGGTGCGCTCCAGGGGCTCCATCCTGCGCCTCCAACGGCGGCGGCGGAAGGTGTCAGTCCGGCGATACTTCAGGTGGAAGCGCCAGCCAAAGAGCGAGGCGTACTCCCAGCCCTCCCCATCCAGCTCCTCCTGCCTGTGCTGCAGGGCAGGGACACATCAGGGCTCATGGGAGGCTCGGTCCCACCACTCCACAGCCTCTCTGCAGGCAACAATGGCAGGACCCCAGCACAGCCAAGGGGCCAAGCTGCTTGTATGTGGGGGTCTCCAAGGGCAGGGTGGTGCTCACCCACACCTGCATCCAGCCTCTTTGAGTTGTTGCTTGCTACAGGTGTCCCACCCTGTGTCCTCCCCATATCTCTCCAGCTTAGCTGGGGATTCAGCCCTTCGTCCACTCCCTGGGATGAACCTCACTTGGAGAAGCGTCTCGCTGGGCTGGGGATTGCCTGTGCTGAGCAAGGAGGGAGGCACCTCCTGCCCAGGCCTGTGTAGCACCAGCACTTCCATCTTCCCAGCCTGCCCTCCACTTTGCCACGACCTCTGATCTCTCCCGAGGCCACCACAGCTCTGCCACCATGGGACATCAGTCACAAGCCCATGAAGACTTTTTCTTCTCAGAGCTGTCACCTCTCTGTGACACTTGCATCCCTTTGGCAAATGGGGTGACAGTGGCTCCCCATGCTTTCCAGCCACAGTTATCTAGAAAAAGTGCTGGAAAGGGAGGAAAGTATTTTAGGGAACTTGCTGGGGGGAGGGAGAAGCAGCAGCGTTGTGGTGGAATTTGCAGTCCAATTGCACCACCTAGAGGGAAGCGGGACTGGGACAGGGGACAGACTAGGGACTTCTGCCAGCCCTGGCTCCCCCGAGCTGCTTTGTGGCGCTGGTGGAGGTCCCTGTCCCACCCAGCCCAACCAAGCACCCCTGGAGTGGTCTCCACCACTGGGCGACGTTGACCCCCACGGTTGAAAACACAAAGGCTGCTGCCTGTTCCAGCATGGATACCAGGGCCACCGGGCTCCAAAGCACAGCAGGTCTCTGCAGAAGGCCAAGCACCTCCACCTCCACATGGGAAGACAGTGACATGGTTCTGACTGACCCTCACCCTCTTCTCCTCAGCCCCTCTCCTACCTTCCTCGTGGACTCCATCTGCGCAAGGTCCCTCCGGCGGAGCCGCACCCAGCGCCGTCGCCGGTTGGTGTGGTACATCTTCTCAGCTGGCACCCAGGCCTTGGGTTTGCGGTCCGGTGGGATGGTGATGCCATACTCCCAACCTTGAAGAGAAGGGGACACGTGGGTGAAGGAGGGAGAAGAGCCCCCACCTTGCATCCCAGCAGGGACCTCTCTTCACATACATCCAGGTTTTAAAAACTTTAATAGCAAATGTTTGTCCAGACATAGTGTGCTTTCCCAGTTTGCTGGTCCACACAGATAAGATATTCATGCTGTTACCAAATGGAGGTGTCCCAGTGGGAATGCCTAGGTGGTGGACTCATGGACATCATGATGAGCAGAGTGAAGGGTATGATACCTTTCTCATCCACAGCTCTGTTGAGGTCCGTGTCCCACTCCACGTCTTCCCATTTCCAGCCCAGAGGACACTCAATCTCATCCTTATGCAGGACTTTCTCCCCATTCTGTGGGACACAGGGGTGTTTTCAATCAAACAGTGCCCAGCAGATGCCTAAATCTCCCCTGAGCACCCGGAAGCTTCCTGCCACTGCCGCCTCGGGTAGTGGCTCAGCCCCCAGCTGCCCACTTTGTCCTTACCACATCAGTGTAGGCATCAGTCATGTGGATCCACTGGCCTCCAGGCAGCCGGACCTGGTTCTCAAACACCTCCTCCACAAAGCTCAGGTGCCCGGCATCCACATCATGCAGCAACCTGCACCCCGGGGTGATGTAAGGCATCAGAACCTTCCCCTCCTGCCTTCCCAGCCCTTCACGGGCAGCGGCATGGCCTTGTGTCTTCCCTCCTCTCCCAGCTGGCCACACCACCCCAGCACATGCTTTGGTTCCTGAGCCTCTTCCACCCCAGAAGCACCAAGCAAAGCTCCCATGAGACCTCAGCAATCCAGTTTAGGTGAAGCTCAAAACACAGGCTGTAAATCCAATGCAAGAAGATGGCAGAGCTGTGCTGAGCATCCACCTTCTCCTCCCATCCCCTCAGTGCCCCACTGGGATCCCACCTCCAAAGCTCCTCAGCGTGGGGCTTGCACAGGCATCCCGATGAGCTGGGTGCTGGGGCCACCATGTCCATGATTGCCTGTGCAGCACCCACCACGTCAGGGACATCACCCATTGCAGAGATGATGCATTTTGCATTAATGCTGTTGTCTACCAAAGACAGGGCAGGCAGAGAAGGAACCCTCACAGCACCTCAGACCTCCATCCAGCTTTCTGGGGGACCTTGCCACCAGGTTAGAATCTGCTCAGGTTTTTGGGGTGCCCGTGACAGCCCACCCAGGCTCTGCTCTTTGCAGAAAACCATCACTCACGTCTTCTCTGGGCAGATGAACCAGTCCCCGGCCCAGGTCCAGCCTGTGGAGGGGCGGAAGCTGTCCTTAGGTAGCTTGATCTTGCCAGTGACATCTGAGTATTTGGGGTAGGTCAGGCCGGTAGTGCCCCAGTTCCCCACTAGCGCCAGCTTCGTCTGGTTCTCATACTGGGGGAGCAAGAGCAGAGAGAGTTTTACATTGGAGGCACAAAATCCCATGAAAAGTCCTTTTGAAATCCCATGAATAATCCCTTCCTTCCTGGAGAGCCCCAAACTGAAGACAGACCTCCTGGGAACAACCTCACCCACCCCACACCATCTGCTGCCCCATGGACAACCCCAGTTTTTTCCCCCACCAGGCAGAAGGAGATGTGAAACCACAATGTGGCTTAAGGGCTCCTTACCAACGTTGTCCCCAGCCTTTCAGGCTGGATGCTGGTGGAAAGGGGTCTTTAGTCTCATGGTTGGTAGGGGCTGATGTGCCTCCCACCTGGAATTGGCCTCACCCACAGTCCAGTCCACCCCCTCCACTCCAGGGTGGAGCTACTGCCCATGCTGGAGAGAAGAAAACCCTTTAGGGTGGTCCCTATGAGATGCTCACGGTTTCGGCAAAGACAGAGAGCTTCCCCTCGGCATACTGGTTGAACTCCTTCTCGTCGACCGACAGCCCGAACCAGAGCTGGACGCGGATCTGGGCTGGGATCTTCGGACCTATTGCCTCCTCCTGGGGGTACTGCCAAAGGCAGAGCCCCATCAATATCCCCGAGAAGGATATTAATGGGGGATGCTCAGGATGCAAGGCTGGGGGTGGTGGGTATGAAGCCCCCATAGCGCCGGCCAGGGAGGCAGGGGGTTAGGTGGGACACAAAGCATCCCTGGGAACTGGGACAACATCAACAGCATGTGAAGCGATTTTGGGGATGACCTTGAGGAGCTTCAAAGCCCCAGTGGTCAGGGCTTCTGCGTCTTGGTGAGACACCCTTCAGTGTTAGGATACCAAATCCAGCCAACATACTTCAGCAAAAATAGAAAGAATAAACAGGGAGATGTCTCACTGCCCTTTTTTCTCTCTCTCAGTCACTTTTTTTCCCTTCAAGTGATGCTAGTTTTCCATCCAGAGCTAAAGTGCAGAAAAAAACAATATATTTTGGTTCATCTTTTGCTGCCAGCTGGGCTTGGGGTTTGGGGGTTTATTTTATTTCACTTTATTTTTTTAGAGCTTGTTCAGCACTGATTGTCTGCTCCCAAGCTGGCACGCAGTGAAAGGCCAAAGAAATATCATTTGAGATGTGAGAAGCCCAGTAAGTGCCTGGCAGAGGAGGCCACAGCTTAAATTTCCTGGGGTGGCAGAGCGTCAGGAATTTTGAAAAACGTAAAAAAACATTAAAAAAATTTTTGAAATATATGTATTTTTTAAAAAGCACCATCTGGGCCAAACTGTGCCCATCTTCAGTGCCCTGGAACTTGCAGAAAATATTGAGATATTCACAGGGATCTGCTGCAGATCCATGAAAGTGGAGCTGAACTCTACCAGAAGCACGACCAGTCTCCCGTCTTGCAGGAACCAGCTTCAACAGGGTCAAAACTAAGACTGGGGGTCCTCAGAGCCCCGGGCACTCACAGGTTAAAGCAGCCCGTTGCATTGCGATTTCAGGTTTCCCTGCACGATTTTCTCTCTACATACTTTTTTAAGGGGAAAGTATTTTAAAAATTAATATCATGGATGCACATACATCAAAAGCCAAGGTACCTTCAGGAAGATGGTCTGCAGCTTCCCACAGTTCTTGCCACAGCAGCTAGAGATGTTCCTGGAGAAGAGGACCTCATGGGCTGGCACGCGGGTATATGCTACACGCTTGTCTCCCTGCAGCATCCAGATCACTATATCGGGCAGGCTGTTTTGGGGCTGGAAAACACAGAAGCTGTAGTATCCGATGGGGGGACTCTGAACTAGCACATCAGCTGCAGAGGGATGTGAGAGGCTGGAGACCAGCCATGCCCCAAGTCCTGCCACTAACCCAAGCCATGGAGTCAGACCAGTTGACCCAAAACACATCTCAGCAGCTCCGGATCCCATCAGGGTCTGGCCAGGGCAGGGCAGCCCCATGTTTCCCCAAGCTCTGCCCACCGCAGCCAGCCCAGGTAGCTGCAGCAGCTTTGGTTGAGGGTTTACTGGACGTGCTGTAAAGCTCTGCCATGAACAAGGCTAAATCTCAATGGCCGGGTGCCAAACCTGTCTCATTCCTAACTCGCTTCACATCACAGTGGTGGGATGCAGGTGCAACCTTTGACAGGGTGCCAGGACTCTGCCTGTGAGGGCAGCATCCTTTCTGCTTCCCACTGCACCGCTGGGCGATTGCTCACAACCATCACACCAAAACAGCACCATGATGGTAAGCTCGGGAAGAACGAAATCCCTCCGTGGTGAAAAGCAGCTCCTGCCACCATCACAGCAGCGTTACCTCCTCTGCCATGGCCTTCAGCCTGGAGAGCCAGTCCTCTGCCTGTTCCAGGGCTGCCGACAGGCTCGAGTCCTCATGCTTGAGCTTCAGGGCTGCCTTCACTATCTGCTCCAGGTTGGTGCTGCGAAACCGGTACATGTTCTGGTCCAGGTGGGTGCTGGCCGGCTTCCCCAGGACATCGGGCAGGGTCACGCTGTGGAGGTGGGCAGAGACACGGCATTAGTAGCTCGCTCGCCCTCTCATGGGGGTTTTGGTGTCTCTTTTGTTTTATTTTATTCCCTCCTTTTCAGCAAGTTTCCAAAGAATTAACAAGCCACTGAAGATACGTGGAACACAGCAACGCCAAGAGCAAAGGAGCTTCAAACCGCACTTGCAGCCCCCACGCATCCCCCACAGCAGCCAGGACGGGGCCCTGGCTGAGCTGTGTGCGCGTGCACACACTCGCACACACACACACACATTTGAATATAAATTGATTCAAGCTGCTGGATAAATGTTTCAGGAGCTGGGGAGGATCTTCGCTGCACTGAGCCATTTAGAGGTTTTCCTGTAAAATGCAGTGATTTATGGTGCTGCCGTTATTAATGCTCCTCTTGCTCCCAGCTCCCAACCCACAGCCCCCTACCAGTCACAGCGTTCCCCCTTTGGACTGGGACCAGGTTCCATAAACCCCATTTTCATTGAGTGATAAATAAGAGACAACATCTCTTGCCCAGCTATGCTCATTGAGACGTGCCATGGACAGACGCACACTGTGGTACCTGTCTGGGATGGTTGTCAGTGCAGGTTGTCACAGGTTAATAACATGGATTCCTTTAACAAGAAACTTAGGGAGAAATTTAATTCTTTCATTTCTCTTAAAGAGAATTAGTTTTGCTGCTTTGCTGCTCCAAAGGGAGCCAGAGCGTTGTGGATGTTGTTCATTAGCCTGATCACTCACTAGCATCCTGTGCGAGGAGGTAAATTAAAAGACCGTGTTGGGGTTGCAGCCCCAAACCTTCCATGGTTAGATCGATCACACTCCATTAACTCAGTTTTGTGTGTCCACGCTTCATTTGTGTATTTATTACAGGGGAGCTGCTAATGAGCTGACCTCCCACTCATTGTCTGTGGCTAGCTATGTCACTGGTGCATGGGAAGGACACTGCTCACTCACCAAGCAAACACCACTTTGGGGCAGAAACTAGGGTGTACTTCAATATCCTTGCAGGAACAGGGGAAGAAAAAGAAAAAAAAAAAACCTAAATATACCCACTGCAGTTGAATTTAATTTCAGAAAGATAAACTATAAAACTACATAAAAAAGGAGCAAATGTGTTAAAGAGCTGTGGAAAGAAGCAGCAGAAAGGGTTAAATCCTACAGGCAGCATGGAAATGATTTGAAGACATCTTGTTCCTGGAGATATATGCCACATGTTGGAGACCTGTAACAACTGCAACGGTCAAATGACATTAAATTGTGCTCAAACAGGTAAATAGAAAAGACCATGGACCCCAACAAAGATGGTGGAGCACCCATCAAAAGCCTAAAACCTAAAGAACTATCCCTGTTCAGGTGGATAAACGACACAAGGAACGCGTGCTGCTGAGACAAAGCTGGAAGCAGTGTTTTTCACAGCAAAAAAACTGGGAGCCGGCAGTACGTTAGGGCAGAGCCCCTTGTTGGGGTCTGTCCTGCCTCAGCGGCTGGGAGGAGAGGACTGGGAGGTAATCAGTCGAGCAGCAAATCGTTTGCAATTCAGGTAGGAAAGGGCTGGACAGTTGGGTGGGATCTGTAATTTTGCGCTTAATATTGCTTCATATTAATATGATTAGAAGACTGGAAGGAGAAGACTGTGGCAACCTCAAAGAGACCAGGGAGGATCTGGGGGAACCAGAGATCAGCAAGTCTAACTCTTGCATCCAACAAGCTAGCAGAAACCACAACTAAGAAGGGAAGAGCTGAGAGGTGGACAACCTGGACCCAAGAGGTCCCCTATGGAGGGATGCTGGGGTACTGGCACAGCCTGCCTGGGCTCCCCAGGGGCTCTGACACCCTGGATCAAGAGGATGGTCATCTCCTGAGCAAACAGCTGGCTATAAGGCAGGTAGCAAAAGAAGGGAGCATGGAGTTCGTCCATAGTGATGCGTCCTGTGCTGATTGTTACCACTCCAGGCATGGATTATTAGGAAGAAGCAAAAGGGCTATAGCGAGAACATCACTGTGCCAGCACATAAATGCGTGGTGTGTTCTCACGTGAATGTCGTGCATCCAGCTGGGGAAAGATGTGCTGGAATTGAACAAAGTACAAGGAAGCCCAAAAGTATGATTAAAAACATGCACTAATTTCTGCATCAGGGCTCTCTTGCCACACCTTGCGTATTTTGCTGAGCACCCAGCTCTGGCAGGGAGAGGCAGAGGGGTCAATTCACAGGCAGCTCTCTTCCAAGCTCCAGCACAGAGCAATCCTCACACCACAGGAGATGGGGTAAGGAGCACAGGAACGAAACCCACCCTCCAGGTCAGCGCTGCTGCCCATCAGCACAAAGGAGCTGCAGGAGCTGCCTGAATCCAGCTGGAAGCCAATGTTTTAGGTACTTGGTTTTGCCACGACTCATCTTTCCCTAACCGTCCATTTGCATGCTACTTCCAATTCTTTTCTTTTCCAGAGCACAGTGGTCTGCCATCTCTTCACGCAAAAGTCTGGAAAACAGACATGGACAAGGCAATGCCAGCAGCACATCGCTGTTTTCCAACTGGGAACAGGAGGTGGGGAGACCTCTCTCTTTGACCAGAGAGGTTTGGACCAGAAGAGGATAAGAAAACACTGGAGAGCAGCATGGGATTGTCCCATCCCTCTGAAATCCCGAAGGAAAGCAGGTCTACCCTGGCTGAGTGCAGAGACCAGGCTTTGGCAGCTTCACGGGGGGCATCACGGAGAGGTCTAGCTGCACAGCTCAGCATGTCCCCCCCCAGGACAGAGAGCATATTGGTGTGTGGAATCCCCCAAAAAGCCATCAGGGCGGTTCCAGATGCCCCCACCATGGGTGCCACTCTCGCCAGCCAGCCCCAGTTCCCACACCAAGCCCTCACAGAGACAGAGGAGCAGCATCCACAGGAGCCAAGCACAGAGCAGGGCCAGGAGCCAGTGGGAACCACGGGCTTGGCACGTCCCGCAGCCACATTTTTTCTCTCCGGGTTAATTGAATTTGTTTTGGAGGGCACAGCATCTCTGGAAAATCCAAAGCCGCGGCTCATCCCTCAGGTCCCATCCCATGTGCCCAGGAGCTAGGAGGTATCAACAGCCCGTCAGATGGTTCTGACCTTTCCAGCACAGCCAGCGTGCACAGGGAGCAAAACACATCTCCTTTATGAGGCTCAAAAGCAAATAAACAAGGAGGTTGTAAGTATGTGTGTGTGGTTTTTTAAGTATGTCCTCCAGGAGGTCTGCAAAGCAGGGTCAGCTTGTTCAAGGTCTCCTTGCCCAAGGAAAGGAGGTGTCTGGTCCCACACGGGTGTCACAAGAGGGTCCAGAGGGGCTGCACCCCTGTGCCCGCTGCCCCTCCACAGCCTCTCCTGGGCTCTTTAAAAGAGCAGGGGGGTGGAAAGGGGGACCTACGGCTCAGCACCATCTCCCCAACCTTAGATGACTGGCACAAGCCCAGGTGGACAGTGCACATGGTCTTGCAGGCTGGTGACTGTCATGGAAGGGGTGGAGGACGACTGGTCCCAGCAGGTTTGGTGGACTCAAGGACAGCCAAAAAGGCCAAATTCTTCCTCTCTGCTGAGGTAAAGTGTCAAAATCCACCACACAAGCTTGGTGGCAACAGAGGTCCGCCTGCCACAGCCACTGGTTGCCACCAATGGGTTGTCCCAGCCCAGTGTGGGGCTGTCTCCACAGCTTGGCTGCTCTCCACCTACCTCCCAAGGCAAGAAAGCTCTGAGAGGCACAGCAGCTCTATTAATTCCCCTTGGCAAGGGCTTGCCAGGGCTAAAAACACATCTACAATCCTACTACTGCCCTTCCCCAAACTGATGGCATGGAACTGCTGCATGTGGCCAGGCATGGGCATGGGATGGGACTTAGATCACTTTCATAGGCATACTTGAAGGGGAATCATGGTCCAAAGACCCTGGTGAGGTCAGTCCCTGAAGCACCTTCCTAAGGGCTGAGCTCTTCTTGGGATAAAACACCATGGCTGCAGCAATGCTCCCTGGAGCAGCTCCTCACCCCCAGAAAGCACAATCCAGTCCAAAAAAAAACAGGCTACACAGAGGGAAAGCCCATGACACCTTGCCAGCTTCCCTTGAGTGAATGTTCACATGCTTCATAAGTGCTCAGAAAGGCAAAGGAGCAGCAGATGCTGGTGGTGCTACCCACAGGGATGGAGGGATGGCTGTGCTGGCCATCCCAGCAACATCCCTTTCCAGGTCCAGCTGTCAGACACACAACACCCATGCACAGTTGAACCACCCCTCCGGGTGCTCTGCATGGGTGTCTCCTACACAGCAGACTGGACCGGGAAGCCCCACTGGTGGCTCCTTACTTCACGCGCCCCACCGTCCCTCTGGCTGGGCTGGGCTGGGCTGGGCTGGCTCCGGCTCCGGCTCCTGCCCCGACACAATGCCGCTCATTCAGGTGAGCCATGCTGCAGTCTTTGCATGAAGGCTGGAAATTTATGACTTGCCTTAACTGTCACCTTTTCAACTCCGTGCCTTGGCTCAGCAACCTTTGAAGCAAACATTAGCAAATGACCGGCGTTTTTCAGAGAAAAAAAAAAAAAAAGAAGTCGTCCCTTCCAAGATAAATAAGTGCTCTCGCAATAAACGGCATGAAAAGCCTCACAGTCAAAACTGGCAGAAAATACCTGCAGTCAGCGATGATGTCATCCATCAGCTGGGCACCCAGGATGTCCAGTTCACTCGGTGAGCGGTTGGCCTTGAGAGCAAGGTGGACCTTCTCCAGGTTTGCTTCCTGCACAATAGGCAGGGAAGAGGAGCTGCACTGCGGGGACACTCTCAGTGCCCCACTCCACCCCACATCCAGTACCCTCCCAGCAAGTGCCTGGGGCTGCTCCCTATAATCAGAAACTCCAGCCCGGGTCCCCCTAGGGCTCTGTACCTCTGGTTTTGCTCCTGTTGGAGCTCTGGGGGAAATTATAGTGAAATACAGCAAGAAATCCCATAAATAGCTCAGGAGATGAAGGAAGGTCCTTGTCTCCTGCATCGGTACCCGCTTAGTATCAGGAGTGATGGAGGAGCCACCCTCATCCCCACTGGAGTGACAGTGGGGTGTGAACACAGTGATTTGCCATGCCACTCAGGACACCAACAGATTTCCCCTCCACAGAACAAAAGTCATCAAACCCCAAACCTGACCCAACCTGGCCTCTGTCCCCTCCCTGTCCCCTCAGGCGCAACGCAGAAAGGAAGTGGATGATGCTCCTTGCCACTGTGGCACTCACCAGCCTGTCTGCTGCATAGTGGAGAAGGTTTTGGGCATCAGTCCGATAGCTGATATCTTCCCAGTAGGATGACAACACTACCACTGGCTTCACATTGCCCCAGGGCAAGTAGTAATACTGACAACCTGGAGGGCACAGCACACTGGTGAGCTCATGATATTGGGGTGATGGGGGAACCCACTCCTCGGGAACAGAGCAGAGATGAAGGAGGGCAGTGCAGCATTTGGCCTGGGGCAGAAGCCCATCTCTGGGACTCTTTTGGAGCAAGAGTATGGGAATTATGTTCCCCAAATCCACATAAAACAGCAATGCACACCAAGGTCCAAAGGGATGTGTGTCAACCTCCATGGCTGCAGCAGCTCCTGCAGTGCAATAAGGCCAGAAACCAGCAGAACAACCCCAGTGGGGTGAGGACATCTCATGCCAGAGCAAGAAGCCCAGAGGACCCAGGGAAGGGCCACTACAAAGCACTGCCTCTTCCTTGAAGAGAAACGGGCACTGTTAGTGCTGAGGTACCGCCCAAAACCCACTTCAAGCCAACACAGAGCTGAGAGAAGTAGTTCTGGCTTGTCCGTACCTCCCCAGACACATATTCCCCCTTCATAGCATGGTTGAGGGCAAGGTTCTCTGGAGGTTATCTGATCTAACCTCTGCTCAAGCAGTCACCTTGAGCAGGTTGTCCAGGACCATGTCCGGCTGGGTTTTTAATTTCTCCAAGGATGGAGACTCCACAGCCTCCCTGGGCAGCCCACCCCAGTGCTCGGTTACCCCCACATTGCTCACCATCAAAGACGGCCCGGCTGTACTGCGTGGTAGAAGCCAAAGGCAGGCAGGTGTTGTCAAATTTGTTGCCATAGTTGCCAATGCTGACCTCAAACTGGATGGCATCGTCCACGTCTTGGAGCATGGTGGCCGAGTAGAAGGCAGCAAAGAGGGAGTACTTCCGACGGCGCAGGTACTTCTGCAACAGGCACAGAACCGTGTCTGTAGAGGAGATACGACCACCACTCTCCTACACACAGACCCTCCACTACCCCGGCACACACCAGCTCAGCAAGGCCTCCGAGATGGAAAAGTTTATTGCAGGGAAGAAAAGCATACATGGCAGCAAGGGAATTTTGGGTGAGTTGTTTAGGAAAAACCTGACAAAGGAGAAGGCTAGAATTTTCCATAAAAAATGCAGTTTAAACCTGAAGAAACAAGCAAAAAGAGCACATCTGCCATAGCGCTCCAGTTGGGATTGGGGTCCTGTTAAAGCAAATCTCCCAACCCTCCATGTTACTACGGTCTGCTCTCTTCCACGCAGAAGCTCAGATGGAGAAAGCTGGACCCCTTGGGATAGAAACACAGCAGGAGACACCCTCCAGGAGCTTACCTACCACTCCATAGTTTACAGGACATCAGCCACCCAGGCCCAACACCCACACCCTTTCCCTGGTGCCTCACACGCTGTGCTACCAGAGGGCTGACACCAGAGTCCACGGGGTTGGGTACCCCATGGAGACTCCGTTACCTCCACCCGCAGAATGTCGTCCGCGGAAATGTCCTCCACCTTCTGCTCCACGTGCTCCACCAGTTTGGTTTCCAGCTCCACCAGCATCCTGCCACGATACGCAACTCCCTCGCCCTTGGGGTAGACCAGGGACAGGTGTCAAGACCCTGGTGCCCCCTCCCCACAGCGGAGCTCTGCCTTTGCTTTCAATGGGCTTCATTGCAGAGGAGCGAGATCAGGCAAAGTATTTCTGCAAGCACTTCCAAGGTAGAGAGAGCTTGGGCAGGAGAGCAATATTGAGAGATGTTTAGCCAGCAGGAATAGCCAGAAAACGCAGTGCAGGCTCCTAATAACAAAGCCAGTTTGGGTTAATAGCAGCTTTCTTTTGGCAAGGAGTGATAGTTTAGTTTAGGTTGGGCTGGAAAGAAGCCAACGTCACCTTTCCTAAATTGAGCGTCTCGTAAGGGTCGGGGAAGCCGGTGAACTCCCGGGGGCTGCCGTAGAGGTTGATATAGCAGGGACCAAAGGTCGGCAGGAACCCGAGCCCATCATCCACTGGGAACCATGGGGGAAAAGAGCAGTTAGAGAGTCCCGAAGGCACCTCGGGGATGTGTCCCCCAGGGCTTTCCTGCAGGACCATGGGGACCACACACATGCAGCGTGAGGTCACGAAAATGCTGCGGTTTTTCACCCCCTTTGAGTCCTATGACCACTTACCTTTTTGCAGAAGAAAGACAAGGTGGGTATGGGGCTGTGCAGGGGGCACAAAGCTTCCTGGTCCCAGGAAGGGTCCCCAGAGAAGGGGAGCATTGCTTTGCTGGTGTGAGCCAGCATAGGGGATTTACGCCAGCCAAAGAGCTGGCCCTGTGCTCCCCTTAAGGCAGTAAGAGAGTGCTCAGAAGACAACGGCTCATTTTTATGAAACCTCGAGCAGAAGGAGCAGCAAAGGAGCAGAAATTGTTTGCAGGGTCCTGCTGTGAGTCCCCAAGCTGGCTGTTCCCTGTGCACAGCTGGCTCAGCACATAACACACACTAGACCATGAAGGCATCACTGCCCAACACGGACACACCAAACCTGCAGTGAGGAAGGGCAGTGGAGCCCTTTCCCTGTTCCTGCAGGGCAGGGGGAGGCCATGCTGGAGGTGTCCCCTCCTCCCACCAAGGTGCCCAGGCATGACGCAGCTGATGCCCCCCAAGATTCAGCCCTGCTGGCAGCTGAGCCAGCAAAACAATTACCAAGCGGCGATTGCAAACCGAGAAGCTTAAGGGACGTACAGTCTGCAGGTTTCAAAGGCTTCGTGAGAGCAGGAAACTCATCTGAGGCACAAAGAAATGGAGTGAGGTTAGGAAAGGCTGGCAGAGGAGCATGGTGGAAGAATGGAGGGTTATGGGAAAGGAGGGTGGATGCTCTCATGGGCTTTTTGTGCTGGAAGACACTAGAGAGACAGAGAGAGAAAGGGGGAGGTTGTTACATAGCCCTGTTGCCCTTCCAGAGGCTGTAGGATTGGCAAGAAACAGGAGGATTTGAACATCCCTGAAGAATGCTCTGCATGTTGCAAAAGCCGGATGGACTCGGAGCTCGCCAGCACCTCCTCAGGATCAAGCAGGTCTCAGTGGTGGGCTGGGGTGTGCCGGTCCCAGGCAGACCCCTCGCAGCCTCCTCCTCCCTCCCTGGCCTCTCTCTCTGTCTCCAGATCGTCCCAGGAGCTGCACTTTAACTGGGGAAGAGGGGGACTGGGCACAAGCACCACGGTGGAGAACAGTGCTGGACCCCAACTCCACTCCTGCATGCACGGCCGGGCAGCGCTGGGGGGGTGCGGGCTGTGGGACACACAGCTGCACTTAGCAGTGGGCTTAAGCCCTGGCAGCTGCTGCCAGCTCCATCCCATGTTCCTGCAGCGTAGGGGTGCTCATGATGGGGCAGAGGTTTGCAGAGCACCCAAGAGCCTCAGAGATGTACAAAGCAAAGGGAGCAGAGTGAGGAGAGTCCTGATGGGGTTGCAGATGGCACCAAAGCTTGTTAGCAGCAGGAAATACTCATGCAGGTTAGGGCAGCCTCTTCTCCTGGCCCTGTACGGCTCTTAGCATTCCCACAAGCGTGTCCCACCTCCCTGCCCTCCCACTCGGCACAGGTGACACAATCAGCATCACCCAACCAACCTCTGCCAGCACCTCCATGGTGGTCCTTTGCCTCAGAAAGCCCCTGGGACTTGAAACAGCACACTCAGCACAAGCTGGACCTCAACCCCCACCCCACCCCATGACAGCCCCAAAAGACCACCTAAGGAGGAGATGCCAGTGGGGACACACACAGGTGGGATGTGGCATCTTCCTGCGCTGGTGACACTGCTGTCCATCACCAATCACTCAAGGGAACTGCAGACACTTCTGCTCAGCAAAGAAAAGAGGAAGCAAAACTTCTGGCACACCACAGCCCTGCAGCCTCCCATCGCAACACTCCTGGGAGGACCTAAAGATCTTCAAAAACCACAAACCAGGAGGGGCCAGGTCCAACCAGAAAATAGATTGCAGGATGGGGCAACCTCCAGCACCCCGTCCCATGTCTCCCCCAGCACCAGCAACTTTGCAGGGACCATTGTGGCTGTGACATCCTCCAAGCCAACACCAACCTCCAGCCACAAACATGCAGTGCTCCTCCATGGCCATGCACCCCAAAACCCATCCTGCTGTCTCTACCCTTACCCTCCAGCTCCCCGCCAGGGGCCGAGATCTTGGACATGCAGAGGTAGGCAGTGCCAATTATATCGTTGTGCGTCAGACGGTCCCTGCAACACAACCCATGATGCCGTCACGCCGTGGTCCAGGGCAGGGTTACCCGTGGGGTCTCCCCCTGCTCATCCTACTCTGCCAGCTCAGCTTTCCCCATGGGCAGGCACAGGCAGCCCACTCGGTGAGCCCCCTGCCCTGCTCACCAGTCAGTCACCCGGATCCTCATCTTCTCGCACATGGAAGGAAACTGGGAAAAGAGGCAGGGAGAGGAGCGGTGAGTAGCGATGAGGGCAGGTGGGTGGGTATAGGGCCGCAGGGGCACCCATGCTTACCATTGCCGGCAGTGTCAGGCACTGGTTCCACTGCGGGTTGGCGTTCTTCTCCAGGATCCTCGAGTAGAGCTGGAGGTGCGAGATGCGAATGAAAAGTCAGTGTCATCCAGACGCTTGCAGCTCGCAGCTGTGCTTCAGCAAAGCAGGGCTGCCACATGCCCTGTCCACGGAGCCCGAAGGTCTCAGATCCCCAAAATACAGACTCCATTCAATGGGTGGCCCAGTCGGGGCTCTACATCATCTGACTAAACCCCTCTGTGCAGGAGGCAGAGGATGTTGTGAGCTACTCAGGGATCTCATGTCCCTTGGGACTACCAGAAACTCACCCCCTTCCTGCTGTGTTTGCTCAGGATAATGTTCTGAGCCTCTGTTCCCCCCGGGCACTGTTACCAGGGAAAGATTTATGCGCAGGGGAGAATCTCAGCACTTTAGTGCTGCTGTGCATCAAAAGCCAAGTGGCAGTTTGTGGGCATATTGCCTGGGGAAGGCACTGGAGGGGACCCAGCAGCAAAGGACAGAGCTCTACAGAGCCACCGGAGTCACCTCCACACCCTGGCTGGTCATGGGGGAACATTCAGCGGTGAGGGGACAGCCAGTCTCTCGCTTCAGGCAGAGCCAGGAAGAGCAGCATGCTGCAACTATCCCCCTTCCCCCAGGAGCGCAGACTCTCCATCCACATTTTTAATGCAACAGCACCACGAAGAGCCCAGTGAAGAAATTACTCCAGTGCAGCCTGGCACGCCGTGTCCGGCAGCACCGCTCAGCTCAAAGCGAGCCATGCACATAGGGACAGGGCTGGGGACATCGGCTGGACTCCTCTCAGCCCCCAGCTTCGGGACGTTGCAACCCAGAGAGAGAGGACGGGGTGTAACAAGGATTGATGGGACCTTTGCAAGTGCTCCAGCAAAGCAAAGGACCAAATTTTCCCCATGCTGGGACCAAGTTTTCCCCATGCACGGCTGCCATCCCAGCGCCGGGGACCAGGGGGTGCTGCTCCACTCCAGCCACTCACCGTCTTGCCTGCAAAGCTGACTTCCACAAAGGGATCAACCAGGTTCTTCTTGTTGCTCTCAAAGCCGAAGATCTGCCTGACATTGTCCATGACGGCATCATCCACTGAGAGGGGAAGGAGAGGCTGAAAGCTCATGGAAGCACACGGCATCTGGATGGCCCCGGCTTTCTGGGCAGGCTGTCCCACCAGCCAGGCTGAACATCTCCATTGAACCAGGTAGGGATGGGCAGGAGGGTAAATACCGTTTTGCACCAGTAAGAGACTTATCTCCCAGTATGTTACAACTGACCAATATCTACAAGGTCTTTTGACCAAGGCTATGGATAAAGTTTCCTTATCTGTGCATTTATTCCTCCACAGCACGTTGTAATCCACAATACCAAGGGCCAGATCCAGTACACTCCAGACCAGCAAAGGAAACACTTACTCTGGGGCAAGTCTTCAGCTTTGAAGATTTTCAGGCAGAAGTGAGCCCCTCTCAGGGTTACTCCAGTGGGGCGCAGGAGGTTACCCTCAATGTCTTCCTTGTCTTCAGAGACCTCCTTCTTCTCCAGCTGTAGGACAACAGGACAAAAGGAAAAGGTGATCAAGCTTCCCAAAAGTCCTGCAATGAGCAGCAAGACCCCAAAATCCAGCACCTTGCCCCCAGAATGGAAGAAGATCAAAGCTGCAACTTCCCTGGGAACATACGTGGGGTTTGCTGGCCCAGGGCAGTGGAGCACCACTGTTGGAATGTCCCCCCATCGCAGCCGGGGTGATACTTACAGGAGCTTCATCTCCAGGCCCCAGCACAAACAGGCTGACTTTCAGATAGCCCTTGGCTCCCGCAGAGAAGTCCTCCGGGTCAGAGAGCAACAGCCATTTTCTGAGGAAAGCATGTTCTAGGGGAGAAAAGAGATTGAGTCCCATGTGCTGGTGCTCAGGCATGCAGGGAGATGGCTTCAAGGATGCTGTTGGGTGTTTTTTTAATAATAAATACTATGTTCCTTTTATGTAGACTAAAATAGATCAGAACAGTCCAGTTTATGCTTGGACTTGATTATCTTAAAGGTCTTTTCCAATGATTTTCTAAATGATTCTATGATTCAATTGGAAGGGACCTACAACGATCATTTAGTCCAACTGTCTGACTGCTTCAGGGCTGACCAAAATTTAAAGCACGTTGTTAAGACATTTTCCTTGTAGGTCTTAGCTCTTTACAGCTAAAATTACCAAGCTTTTCTCTGCAGTGATTAGGGTAGGAAATTATTTCTAAGCATTAACTTATCTTCTTCAAGATAAAATAATAGATAAAAGATAAAATAATGAGCCAAACTCAAGACAAAAAAAGGTGAGCTGGGCTGCACTGGTGGGGCTTTCTGCCAGTGAGTTGGTGGCACAGTGACTTGAAAGCCCCAAAGATGTCTTGGGAAAGGGAAGGGAAATGGGTGGTGATGATGGATGTAGGGACATGTCTGGGTTCATATATGGGAGAACTGTAACGTGTGCGTGCATTTCCCCTATGTTTGGCGCCAAAACAATGGTTTCCAACCACAGGAGGTGACCCTGGGCCAGACCCCGACTGTTCACTGGGCTCACTTGGCTCGGAGTAAACGGTCTCGACATCCATCTGTGCAACAAAACAAAAAAGAAATGCCAGCGTTCACCCTGTGGGTCAGCGTGGCAGAAAACAAAGGGGCAGAGGAGAGACAACACCCTTACCCGAAACTCCCCAATCACCGAGTCCGTCCGGAAAGACCGAGAGTCCACAACCTGGGGAAAGAAAATAAGGTAAATCCAGCCCAAATCCTCCCAGGGTGGAGGACCCTCCCACATGCCTTCCAGGGAAACAGGGGACACTTCCCTGGGCACCGCGGAGAAGGGGACAGGGCGATGGCCCTGAGCATTGCCCCAGCCATCCCAAGAGGTAGGGCTGATGCTTGCCAAAGCTCACCGTGATGAAGATGGGCGCATCGAACAACTCAGCCGGGGACTCGAAGACATTGAAGAAGAAGGTCTGTAGGAAAAAGGGGTGAGGGCCTCCCCCCAGGGCATTTTCATGCCTCCCAACCTCTCCAATGCCCCTGACTCCGCATGCTGGGAGCCTCTTCCCCTCCTGTCAGGAGGTAGCCCACCCCATTGATAGCAACAGCCTCCCGAACAGGCTGTGTTAGTGCACCCGGATGAGCAACATCCTCCAGTTTGCTTTTGCTGGGCTGGTTCACAAAAGCACATCCAGACCAGCTCTCCTGTGGGAGTCCAAATAAAGCACATGGGCAGGTTGGAGCAGGCTTCGGGGACATCCCAAAAAGCAGGCTTGGGGCATCCAGTGTGGGGACAGGGCTGGGGACAAGTTGTATGTGTCTGTCCATGCATACCCGTCCTGCACACCTGGCTGTGTCGCCCACCCCTCTCTGTGCGTAGCCCTGCCCAGGACATGCCACCAGGATGCTACTGGTGACCCTGGGACATGCAAGTCACCTCAGAAAGGTGACCAAGATGAGCCCTGCACAAAGGCAGGGGATGGTGGACCTGCCAGACCTCCCTGCTGCTGTCTGAGCTTCTCTCCCACTGCAGTTTCCATCACCACCTCCCAGCCTCTAGGCTGCACTGGGGCTTCCATCACTCAGGACCCCAACCCATAATACTTCCGAGCCTTTCTTGACACCCTCAAGGCACACCTGGAGCAGAGGTACAACCCCCCTCACCTCGTCAAAGAAAGGGCTGTTGCCTTTGCGTATCCTGGTCCTCTTGGTCTGCCCAGCGGCCGTCACCTTCACCACGGGCCTGATGTTGACCCCAGGGAGCTGCCGGCCTTCAATGACCCTCACCCTGATCTGGGATGGGAGGACAGGGCAGCAGGTCACTGGATGCCGAGGGGACAGGATGTGCAGGAGGACAAGGGGAAGAAGAGCCACCATGGCTGTATCTGATACCTCTGCAACATCTCAGGCCCCGTGGGGTTGGTCCAGCCCTGGGATGGACCTCTCAGGAGGCCCCTCTTCAGGTGACAAACCCCCCGTAGGGACAGGCTGGGGGCCCTGGGGAGGTAGGTTCAGGAGAGCAGCTCATTCCCACCAGCCTCATCTCACCTGGAAGTCCTGTGGCTTGTTGGATAAAGGCTTTTTGGGCGAGCTCCTCCTCCGCTTCACCCCCTGAACATGGTGCATGGGGGGCTTGCGGGGCAGTGAGGGGGGCTCGGACCCTGGCGGCCCTGAAGAGGAGGAGGGCTCCGTCTCATCCCCTGTCACTGTCTGATCCTCCGTCTCCTCCTCTCCAGCCGTCTCTGCGCAGGGCAAGAAAGGAGATGGAGGATGCATGCAACATGGGACCACAGAGTGAGGAGTCTGGCTGGGAAAAACATGAGGCTACTGGGGAGGACATCCCTCCCAGTGCCGCACATGAAGTCTTCTGGTTACCAGTGACAGTGTCAGGCTCAGCAGCAGCTGGTGCCGGCTCCGGCGGGGCTGGAGGGGGGAACAGGGGGACAGCTCCCGGCGGGGGGATGTAGGACACTTGCAGGATGAGGAAAGCCTGGAAAAAAGGAAATATTCATTATACAGGTGTCCAGAAAGGCTCTCCTGGGGTCTGAGCCTCGGTGCCAAATGCCACCCACAAAGTTCTGCCCAGGCAAGGGGCACGCAGCCAAAAAAGTGGCAGGAATTTGGCAAATGCTGGGAAAAAGGGGCAGAGCAGGGGGACGGCAGGGAAAGGTGTCCAAGGGCCCACAGAAGCACCAGGGGCGGGCAGGGTCCCAGTGGGCTGACCGTCCAGTCCCCGTCCCACTAGATGGCAGCCCCAGGCCGGGCTAAGCCGGGGCCAGACACTGCTTCCACCAGGAAGGGAGCTGGAGGGAGGCAGATGCCAAGGCAGAGCCAGGGAACAGGTCAAGGAGAGGCGAGTTGTGGAAAGGGAGATGCAAGATTTAACAGGCTCCGAGGGGCATTCCTGGTCCTCCCTGCAGAGCCTGCCAGCTGCACACCAAGGACATCCCTGTCACACAGGTGCATGAGCTACAGCCCCTGCCAACTTCTGCCTTGAAAAGAGGTTTGACCCCTCTGCTGCTGGGTCATCCCCAGCAAAGCACCCAGGTGTCCCCAGCAAAGCTCTTCCCAGCCTCCAAGGTGAGGAGGAGCAGGGGACATGTGGGATGCGGGGAGGTGAGGCTCCTGAGCACGGCACAGGAGGTCCCCATGCGAGCATGGACTCAGTGGCTTCTTGCTGCTCCCCTCCCCGAGCCACTGGATTTGCTCCTTGAAAGGTAAATCTCAAAGCCAAAGAGCACAGGATGGGACACCAACAATTGGTGTCCAACTGGGAGCTGCAACTAGCAGGGATGTTGCTCAAACTGGTCTCAAACTGGGAGCTGTAACTGGTAGAGACATTGCTTGTACTGTAACTCGCAGGGATGTTGCTCATATTGGTTTCAAACTGGGAACTGCAACTGGTAGGGATGTTGCTCAACATGGTCTCAAACCAGGAGCTGCAACTTGCAGGGACATTGCACAAATTGGTCCCCAGCTGGGAGCTTCAGTTGGCAGGGACGTTGCTCAGACTGGTTTCAAAGTGGGAGATGTAACTGGTAGAGATGTTGCTCAAACTGGTCTCCAACTGGGAGCTGCAGCAGAGAGGGACATTGCTTAAACTGGTCTCACTGGTGCCAGTGCAGGGACTCACCCCAGTGCTCTGCTTCTTGGTGTCCAGCAAGGGGAGGTTGTAGGAGGCCGCCAGGCTGGGGGAGGAGAGGACATCTCGCAGCGGCACTCGGGCTTCTCCCAAAAACCTGGGGGTGAAGAGCAATGGAGGGGTCAGGTGGGAAAGGGGCCAAGGAGCTGCAGGTGATGCAAACCTGGGCACCAGTGACCGACCCAGAGGGCAGGGGCAGAGGCGGGGACACCTGCCAAGCATCCCTGTCTGGCAGTTGCCCAGGCAGGACAAGAATGGGCATCAGGTGACTCAGACCCAGCCCAGGTGAGTCAACCAGGGCAAGCATTTCTGGGGACTTGGTCCCCTTTTTATCAAGGAAAAGCACCCAAAAGTCCATGCTGAGGAACCAGGAGCCATAAACCAAAGTGCTGCTGGATTTTTCTTTGCCAACAGAGAAAACAGAGACACAGGGGGTTGCGGGTTTCCCTGGAGGTAGATGAGATCAGAGCTGCCAGACAAGGCTGGTGTCTGTGTGCCACCATCATCCAGGAGGATTTTAAACTACCAAAAAACTGATTTTCCCCTAGTGAGTTCCTCCTTGGTGCTCTGCTTCTGGTTAACTCTTCCTGTGCCACGCCACCTCTCCCCCCATCCAGCAGCATCTGTTCCCCACAGACCAGGGCTGGCCAGGGAGCACGTCCACTGCTGCAGCCCAACTCCTCCCCAGCCAGGAAAGCCCTCAAACCACTTTGTGCTGTCCTAAGAGCACAATGAGACCATGGAGCAAATCCTCCTGGAAGACACGTCGAAACATATGGAAGGCAGGGAGGTGATTAGAGTCAACCAAAGTGCCTTCACCACGGGGAAATTGTGCCTGACTAATCTGGTGACCTTCTACAATGGAGTGACTGCATCAGTGGGACAAGAGAAGAGCTACAGATGTCATCTACCAGGACTTGTGTAAGGCCTTTAGTACAGTCCCCCACAACTTTCATACCTCTAAATAGGAGATGTAAAAGTTTGGTAGGTAGACTGTTAGATGGATCAGGAATTGGCTGGATGGCTGCATCCAGGGAGTTACAGTCAACAGCTCAGCACCCAAGTGGAAACCACAAATGAGTCACGGACTCCTCAAGGGTCCATACTGGTACCAATACTATTTGATCGTCCTCATTGACATACACAGTGGGACTGAGCGCACCCTCAACAACTTTGCAGATGACACCAAGCTGAGTGGTCACTCAGGGTCACTTGAGGGATGGAATGCCATCCATAGGGACCGCCACAAGCTCAAGAAGTAGGCCCATGTGAACCTCATGAGTTCAACAAGGCTAAGCACAAGGTCCTGCAGCTGGATCGGGGCAAGCCCCAGTATCAGTACAGGCTGGGGATGAAGGGATTGAGAGCAGCCCTGCTGAGAAAGACTTAGGGGTACTGGTGGATGAAAAATCAGACATGAGCCAGCAATGTGTTCTCTCAGCCCAGAAAGCCAATCACATCCTGGGCTGCATCACCAGCAGGTCAAGGGAGGTGATTCTGCCCCTCTACTTCGCTCTCGTGAGACCCCACCCAGAGCACCGCATCCAGTTCTGGGGTCTCCAGCACAAGACAGATACAGACCTGTTGGAGCAGGCTGAGAGGAGGCCACAGAAATAGTCAGAGGGATGGAACACCTCTGCTATGGAGAAAAGCTGAGAGAGTTGGGGTTGCTCAGCCTGGAGAAGAAAAGGTTCTGAGGACACCTTATTGTGGCCTTTCAATACTTAAAGGGGGCTTATAAGAAAGATGGAGAGAGACTTTTTACCAGGGTCTGTAGTGACAGAAGAAGCAACACTTTTAAAGTGAAAAATTGAAGGTTTAGGTTGGACGCGAGGAAGACTTTTTTTACAATGAGAATGGTGGCACAGTGGACCAACTTGCCTGGAGAAGCTGTGGATGACCTATCCCTGAAAGTGTTCCAGGTCAGGTTGGACAGGACTTTGGATGGGGCTTTGAATGGCCTGATCTAGTTGAAGATGTACCTGCCCAGGGCAGGGGCAGGGGGTTGACTAAATGATCTTCAAATGTTCCTTCCAACCCAAACCATTCTGTCATTCTGTGATTTCAGACAGCAACAGCAACCAAGACAGGGCATTATTTGCCTGTCACCGGTAATTGCCTTATTTGTTCATTGCAGCACCCATGCGGATGGGTAGGGACGAAAACCAAAAAACCAGCATCACCTTCGTGGCAGAGAGGGGACCACCCACGAGAGCATCACAGTCCCTGCGTGTCACAGTGGAGCAGCTGCTCCCCATGCAGACAGACGACATCTCCCTGCGCCAGGAGCCAGGACCCTTCTCCCATTCTCCCCTCACTATTTATAGAGACGCACAACGCCACCGACATGGATCAGACACAATTTCCACCTCCCTTGGCCGCCAGCCCAAAAGTGAATCCAGCATAGGCTCCAGCCCTAGAAACAGAATCCTTCACACTGGGGCTGTCCTCCGTTGTCCCAGCCAGAGCAGGGCAGCGTGTTCCCACCCTCCGCTGCCCAAAAATAAATTATTTCCTATATTGTTTTCCCTGTGCAAGCAGTGATCCTGGCTGAAGGAGCCCCGCACGCAGATGTGGTGTGCCCGGAGGTGGCCAAGCTGGTTGTCCTGGGGCTGGAGGTGGCTCGGCTGGCTGCTCTCACCCTCCTTCCTAATACAGCTGGTGTGGGGAAGGAGACCCCATGACCATGGGGAAACCTCCACTGCCCCAGAGCGTGGCGCACCAGGAGCTGCTGTGAGAAAGGAAGCCGCCTCGGGTCATTTGTTTTGTAAACACCGCCCTTCCTTGCTCCTCCGGCAAAGCTGTTCTGGAAAGGAGCTTGGCAGCCAACTCACACCTCCCCAGCCAAGTGCCCATCACCGGGGCCTCGCGGTGCCGTGTTCCTCCCGGTGCAGGCAGCTGTGCTGGTGTGACAGCCTGGGGGTGGTGGCGGGCACAAGGGTCTCTGTGTGCTCCCTGCCCTCAAACGCTGGTTTTTCTCCCCACCTATTGAGCAAAGCAGCCCAGAAATGCAGCTCTCGCCTCCCACCAGCCGCCCCCGTTACAAAGGGCAACCAGCATTAGGGAGCAATGCCTGGAACCTGGGAAGAGCCCAAAATCCCTTTGCTGCCCACCCAAGCCCAGCTGTGCAAAGCCTTGGGCATGCAAGGGCTGTGCTGCCGATGGGAGCAGCACCCAACGCTTCTCCTACCTGTTTCTCCCCACAGTCTCATGGTCTTTCACGACGACGGTGAGCTCAGCGCCTGGGTCCAGGGGAGTTCCCTTCAGGTCCCACTCAAAGCCCTGGAGGGGAGGAGAGAGGAGCCAGGATCAGTGCCCAGCCAGAGCTGTGACGCTCACGCCGGCATCAATTGGCTCTGGCACATCCAGCGGCTCTTGGAGGTGGAAAACGGAAACACCAGACCCACTTCACCATCACAGCACTGACAGCACAAACCTCAGCACCACATGTGCCCTAAACAAAATTTCCTGGCAGACCCACAAGAAAACCATGTCCCAGGCAAAGGCTTACGCCTCCTCATGGATTGAAAGTGAAGGAGAAAACAATGGGAGCTGGCACACAGCATTTCTGCACCAAAACAGTGTTCTTCTGATCACCAAACCCCTTTTTTGTTTAATTTTGACCCATGAAAGCAAAGGTCAGGGTTAGAAGGAAGAAGGTACTGGAAAAAATATCCTCCCCTGGGCCAGGCTGATGAGTAAAACACGCTTGTTTTCCCCCCAGCTGCAATATTTTTAAAGAGCTTCTTTTAATGTGCGTGCTTAACCCTGATAACATCTTGATGAAAGGGGAAGAGGCTGGAGCAAAGGTTTGTACAGAGCCAGCTCAGCCTCGCTCCTTCAATGCCGGTGCTGGGAATTTTGGATCAAATCTGTCCACGACGGGCACCATCCCCAAACCACACATGGGGTGGCAGCCCGGGGGTACCACGGGGGCCCCACAAGCCCCTTGGTGCTTGGGACACCTTGCTGGGCTTGCAGCCGGCTCCCATGGCACCCCCCATGCCAGGCTGTCCCTCGTGGAGACAGAAACAGGGGAACGCTCACCTCGTTCCATACAGGGTTCACATTGTTCTTGATGACTTTAGTCCTCTTCTTCACACCTACAGGGAGCAACACACACGAGTCAGACCAGTTTCTCCATCAAACCATGGGGAAAGACCCCAGAATTCAAGTCCCTCCCATGCACAGGTGGGGTTCAGAGCCTCCAGTGACACCCACAGCTCCCAGGAGCAGGATCAGGCCCTGGTCCTTGCACGCAGGCGGGGCTGTGGTGCGCACAGATGGGCTCCGGCACCCTGCTTCGAGCCTTGGTGGGAAACCCCAAGTAAGTCATCTCGATGTGCCGTGCCTCAGTTTCCCCATGAGGAGGGCAGAGAGGAGTCTTCCAAAGGCTGTTAGGTGGGTTTTTGGGCTGGAAGGTGTCACGGGGGGTCCAGACATCCTCCACCCAAACCTCTGTACAATCCCAGACGGGACCCAGACCCCCTGTGCGAGTGGTCAGATGCTTCCACACTGAACAGGGAGCTGGCCCACTGACACTCCCAAAAGATGCGGAAGGGGATGCTGTCATCCACCCTTGGGACCACAGCCATCCCAGGGAGTGGAATCAGGCGGCGGCAGCTGAAAACAGCCCAAAGCCAACAACCCAAGGAGCCCCAGTGCCAGGGGGCTCCAGCCCTGCCCAAGGAGGTGCCCCCCGCCACTGCACCCTGAAACCACGACTCTCAAGTCACACCGAAAACCAGCCAAATGTCTGCTGGGCGCCAAGGGACCGCATCACGGGAGGGACTGTGGGGAAGAGGAAAAGGAAGAGCCAAACAATAGCAGTGACTCAAACCCCGGGGGACACCGGCCGGGCGCCCTGCAGGGCCCTATGGATATATATATAGAAACACCAGGCTGTGGATATGGCACACGGGGCTGGTGGGGGTCCCAAGCCACTCACTCAAAATATTGCCCCCCCCCCCCCCTTTTTTTTTTTTTTTTTTTTTNTTTTTAATTTTTATTTTAGTATTGCTAAGTTAATATTTTCCTGTCTCAGACTGTGAAGAATCTCTGCTAAATCTCCCAGGCCGGAGCTGAACCGGCTGCCAGAGCCGGGCTGGGGCAGGGAGGGAGGCAGAGCTGCCGCTGCCCTGACATGGCACCTCTGGACAATGTCACCAAGCCAGGAAGACATCAAACACCCTCGATTTAAGGCACGTTTCCTGCTTATGCCTCATCTCCATGGGACGCAGAGCCCTGGAATTCCCCCCGCGCTCTCAGGATCATGATTTCACCAAGATAAGCCGCTTTCCGCCTTGGTGGCAGATGGATGGAGCCCGCTCTGGCTGAGCACACAGCACCCACCGCGGGATGAACCTATGAGGGGTCCCAGAGCCGTTGGGGTGCAGATCCGGCTGGGCAGGGGCCAGCAGCAGCGCCATTCCCCCCACCCGCCCCACACAGTACAGGAAAGGCTGGGTCAGGAGCCACTCATCCCTTTCCTTTCCTTATTTTTTTTTTTTTTCTAAAAATGGACATTTTCCACCGCCAGGAAACGGCCGCCAAAAAAAAAAAAGCGACATCCTCCAGCGAGCGCTTTCGAGGTGCAAAGGCAACACTCCCTTCCTAGGACCTCCATCCTCCGATACCCACAGCAATAGGATAACCCGCTAGATGAGGGATTATTCTTACCAATCTCATATTGGTGATTACAAGACCTTAATGAGAGCCAAGCAGAAGAACGATTAAGAGCACTCAAGGGTGTAGCACCCTGCAGCAAAGCCGGGTCCTGTTCTTTGTCGGGGCTCACCCTTGTTACCCCATCACTTTCAGATGCTGTGACACTGCACGAGCAGGTGGCAGCACTAAATGACCGTCCCCAAATCCTTCCCCTGGGAAAAAATCCCTGAAGTAACAGGATTTCTCACTGTCCCCCACGACCCCGTGCACCCAAAAATCACAGAGGAAGAGCGATAAAATTCACAGCCCACCCCAGGGACCCTTGGAGACACCGGTGTCAGGTGCGTGAGCGCGGCATGGGGATGCATCAGAGGCTGGGCTACGGTGCATTTGGTGGATGGATGCAGAGAGGGAATTTTGCAAGGATTTCGGATAAGGATGGAGCTTAGCAAAGCCGGGCTTTGTTGGAGGGGGCTGTAAATGCAGACAAAAGTCTGGCAAAGCAATAACCCTGCCCACCCCAGCCCAGATTTGGGGTCCCCTCACCTCGGAAAGTCAGGCTGGCCACCGGGTCGCTTTGCTTGTCCCCCTTCTCCA